>JARHVA010000821.1:4030000-4396883 GCA_037957365.1 Torreya grandis | reverse complement strand
CAAGGTCATAGTTTTTATTACTTCCATCTGCATTATGATCTTGCCAATTTATCTTAAAGGATCCTAAAAGGAGACAATAGTATTATGTGTTCAATTATCGTTTGTATATCTTTTTGATGGACTTGGTTAGAAGGATGTTAGTTAGATGGTTTTTAAAAAATAATTATTAGCCTTATTAAATAAATATAATATTGGCATTATGCTATTACTTGATATTCTTTTCTATACTTATTATAGTTCAATACTAGTAATAAAGTTTTATAACATTATGTATGCTTAATTGAAATAATATATTGGTACTGTTGTTTTATTTTTATTTTTTTTAAATGATTTTTATTCTAAGCTATAATGTCTTGTTTATCAAATTTTATGATTATGGTTTATTCTAGGCATATATTGTTTAGGTTCTTATTAACCATCATCATGAATCCCATATCTTTCTAATATAAAACAAAATTGAAACCTTGTAGACAACTTTGGTAAGATGTGTATATTCTTTGTAAAAAAAAATTGTGGAAGTTATATTCAATGTTAATCCCTTTCTAAGTAACCCTACTTTAGGTAATAATTATTTACTCTTTGGATACCTCTAAAACCTTATTTATGTCTTACAATATGTATTTCCTCAATGAATATAAAGTGAACCTAAATACTGAGAATTTCATTACTTCTTATGTTTTCCAAGATATAAAAAAATCTAACTACAATTTGTAAGTTTTGGTACTAAATTATTTCTACATTTATTGTTATTTCGAAATGTGTATCTATTCAATCCATTTTTATGCTAACTATGTTTATGCAAAATATAATTATAATTACACAACTAATATGCAAGATGAATATGGAGATGACATATTTAACTTTTAGTAGAAAATTTTCATTATCCATAGTACCTTTGATAATCATAGTAATAGGAAAAAATACAAACAAATTAAATAATCAATAAAATATAAAACATTCATATAATTTAAAAATATTTATCATTTTGCATGTTTACTAGTTTTTTTGTATGTGTTGTTTACTTTATGTTAGTAGATAGCATATAATTTCCTTTATATGTAGACATATGTTTCATAAGTACTTGAGATTGATATAATCATACACTAAATCCATGATACATGAAACATACAAATGTTGTACCTTTTTTTTCCCCATACCCACATGACACACTATGTTGGGGGAATCTACTTATATTGATCATGATTGATATAGGTTACCTTATTTTATGATTATTTTACATTATAATAGTTTAAAATTATATAATAACACTTACATATGTATATACTCATGTTTATATCTTATATAGTGTGTTATATATGTTATGATATAGGATATTTTTTATAACACATGTATTTAAGTAAAAGATGACATATTTGTGCTAGTTATTTATCTTTCATTTATTCATATTATAACATGGCTTACTTGATTGTACTTCTTATTTTCTACCTTGTCTTGATTAGACATTTTAACAAGTTCCTCGTTTGTTGACCATAGTGCCCATGATTATTGTTTCTTGTGGTGTGTGGATATTTTAACATGTCATCCCCTTGAGATTGTGATATTTGAACATGACCCTTGTTTGTGGTTTACTTAGACCCACTTTTATGTGACATTGAGTTCTCTTATGTGTGCTTCATTGTTTTTTTGATCTTGATTTTATTACTTATAGACATTTTTCATGATCCATAACACACATCTTATGTAATTTTATGTTTTAATACTATGAGTTTCATTAATACATCTACTTAGACTTGATTATACTATATGATTCTTTCCTACATGATTAATATAAATATTGTATGGTTATCTTATCATTTTGAGATAAGGTGACTATCAGATAACATCCCCCTCAACTCAAAAGGGTGTGGGTAAGAAGGGGAGGCATATCAATGGGGGAATGTCATATAGACATCAGTACATATACACATAATTAGTAGAATGGGAATAATTTGATATAATTTACATGATTTAGGTATACACTTGCAACATAATATTATACATTTGACACTGATTTTCACATATTTGGGATAATATATTTTAGATTTGACATATATTATACATAGTTTATAGAGTAGAGGTTACATTTTTACATGTACTTCAGCTTGAGACATGTTATAGGTGCATATTCCATTGAAATACATTAAATCACATATACATATCTAGATTATGTACACATTTATGCATTGAATGAGCTTTATATGTTTATAGTAATTGGCTCCCTTGAGTAGTGTGATTGAGATTCAGTGGCTTAGATGGCCTTGGCACTACTATCCTTTTGTAGGATGATATGGTTACACCATTTAATCTAGGATAGATTGGATATATTGGCTTGATAATGTATTCATTTAATTTGTGTGATTGATATTTAGTGATCTCGATGGCCTTTGTATAACTCACCCTTACACCAAATTAGGGGAATGATCACCTTTAAAATCTCCTCTTCACATATCCAAGGTTTATTTGTTAACCTTATTTTCATGTAAATTTTCAACTTAATTTCTAAGAAAGAGAGAAAAGAAACTCGATACCGATGTGGTTTAAAAACCTATTTATTTGTGCATGTATTGAATTAGAAGATTGTGAAGAGCTCCTCTTTGGCTTGGGAGGAAGACCTATAGATAAGAAAACACTAAAATAAGCTTATTTTTTAGATAGATAGTTAGATGGATTACCTAGCAATAGTTAGATCCTAGAAGTGAGTGCTTCCTTAGGGGTTGTCAATCTACACATTTTAAACAATTTAGTTCACAAGACTGGAAAGAAGGCACTTGCATCAATAATAAAAAGGTATTAAAATTAAACACAAGAATGCTTGATTAATAAAATAGACTATAAACGATAAAATTAGTGATAAACTAATTAGGGGCTGGGGTATGATTTAAAAAATCCAAAAGAGGTCTATGAGTGATCAAAAAACATAGAAAATCAAGTTTGGTTGAAGGTAAGTGGGCAAAAGTAGCTTTCTAGTCTTCACTACCATAATGACCATCTATGTTTAGGGTGACCATCAGTGGTTAAGGTGACTGTTGATGGTCAAGATGACCATTGGTGGTTGTGTAGACCATTGGTGTTTACTATGCAAGTTTTGGGTTGTTAAATTGATAAATAATGAAATCTAAAAGATGTATTTTAGGAGATGGGCAAGGGCTAAACTAGTTATAAAATGGAAATAAAGTATGTGAATATTGATAAATAAGTACTTATCTTACCAAATGTTGATTGTGTGAGTGGTTGAAGAAGTTAACTTATTGGTGAAATATGGCTTGATTCTAGCAGAGTAACGATACTTGAGAACTTGGTTGAGAGTGAGGGCAAGTCAGATCTCAATGAGATTACTATTGATGTTGATTGACCTATAAAATAAAACTCATATATCTCTAATCTCTTGATAATTATTACAAATGGATTTGACCTCCTAGGCCTCTCTCTATTATAGGCATAAGCAATAGGTAGAAGTGAAGGTGTAACTAGGCCATCTAAATATAATATGTCCATACAAAGGCTCATAACAAGATTTAGATAAGCTATATTTAGAAAATAAATGTAGGTGGTTTTCATGTGCTTTGTTAAGGAGGTGGACCCTAACTATTGATGGTCACCCTGATTAGCGATGGTCAGGTTCTAAAAGAAAGAGGGCCTAAAGGCTAGGTTGAGTTAGTTTATGAAACTAGTTGTGGATGGGCTTGGTTAATAAAAATTAGTGTAGGCTAGTCCCAAGAGGGTCCTAGCTAGGTCTAGGGGGATTTTTGACATTCAAAAGTGTAGGTGTGTAAATTTTTGGTGTCTACATTTTTTTCCCTTTTTTTATGCATCTTGAATGAATGAGCTGCAAAACAAAAATGAAGTATAGGTCAAAGGTTTGGTTACTCTAAGACTAGGAGAAGGTGTTAACCCTCAAACCAAGAGTTGATGAGGTGAAACTAAAATTGGTTTGGGGTTGATAAATGGTAGTTGGTAATGGAAATGGGTGAATGGTAGGTTGGGTACTCTAGATGTAAACTTGTGCACAAAGTTTGACAAAAATATGTGATAGCCAAGATAGTGCATAGACTAAGTTACCAATGTTGGTAAAAATAAGATTTGGTGCCAAGAAGGACAAGTGATAAGTAAATCGTGTGACCATTTGTAGGTATGGTGGTTAGGAACACTTGTAAATACAAGTTTCCTAAGTTATTATTGTGTTTTTGGTGGGTATCCAAGGTAGGAAGTACTCTCAAGGAAAACATAAATAGATCAAGTGTCATGGGTATTCAAGGTAGGAAGTGCTCTTAGTGAGACACAAGTGGGTCAGTATGCATGAGGTGGTACAAAATTCAAAAAGGGTCAACATGAAAATGTGTCACTACAATTAAAGGACTAGGTAAAAGGTGTCATAGATTACATGCCAAATGGGCCAAAATAGACTAATAGTGATTTGATGAGGTGGTTGGGTTGGTTTGAGAAGGGAATCTCCAAAATTTAGAAAAACTTAGTTTAGTCATACTTAAAAATGGTAGTTTAATTTGAAAAGTGTCAAATTGGGGATTCTTGGTTGTCAAAGGTCAGGGCCCTAAAAAGGTGATCATCGATGGTCACTTTAAACATTGATGGTCAGGGGAAACCCTAAAAATACACCAAGTAAAAATTAAAAACAAAAATTACTTTTACTCATTGTAAATTGTATGGTGGGTTGACTTGGCTTTGGTGATTTTGATATGCATGAAGAGATTTCTTGCTAAGTTGGTGATTGCTCCTTAGTTGGAGGAGTGTGGGTGTAATTTTCATGGGTCCAAGATGCAAGGAGCACATAGAGGTATCTAGGTAGTTATTCATAGGATCTAACCACGATAGAGGTCAAAGAATGAGGTAGGTAGTGTATTAAATTGATAGTTTTTGGTTAAAATTTCTTGTTTGTACTACTCGAGTAGGTAGGTTAGTATAGCTAGTAGAAGTGTTTTGTGTCTATTGTGCCCAAGATAGGTGTTTGTGGGTTTGGGGTGAATTTGTGGGTAAATTTATAAATTGATATGGGGGTATAGATGAGTTGTGTAGGTAGTATGTTATGTTTTTGAGGTGATTAGTATGATATTTGTATAGTTAAATGCTTTGTTTTGGGTGTTTTAGCCATAAAACACCCATTATGACCATTGATGGTCAACGCCCTATGAAGTAGGGGTGTCTAACCATTGACAGTCATCATGACCACTAAAAATTGGTTGGCGTAGGTAGTTTTTAGGCTAATGGTAGGGGTAGGGTTTAAGGTTAGGGTGAGTTTAGGTTTAGGTTTAGGGTAAGTTTAAGGATTAGGGTGAGTCTAGGTTTAGATTTAGGGTAAATTTAGCTTTAGGTTAGGTGGTTAAAAAGCAAGGATAGACAAAAATAACATTGACTAAACTAAGTGTTTGATATTATATAGACCAAGGAGCAGATTTAGATGCATGATTTTAGGTCATGCATCTTTCTTGAGATATATGTGGAGATGACTCTAAAGGACTGGGCCCATATGGAGGTGGTAAGGCTAGGGGATATGAGGCACTACCAACATGTGCCCTAAGATTCATCCATGGTCATAACACTCATCAAGAGATGGGATCTTGATATAAACACTTTTTTACTCCTGACTAGGGAGATGACTATTCTCCCTGAGGACATTCAGAAGTTTACCAGGCTCCCACTATGTGGCAAGGTAATTTATCATATCGATCATGAGGAGTGAGAGGATTTTCTTGAGTGAGAGTGGTCATCACTAATGGAATGTTGGGGGATTTTAGTACTTGATGTTATATCAAAGAGCTCTAGCTAAGAGGAGGCTCATGACCATGCTCATGATTGTAGTGACATGTTTTGGGCTTCTAGATCCGAGTAGCATGAGGTTTCCCTATTTTTTACTGGGGGTTTTGGTGGAGTTACTACTTGGTAGGATGGTATTTGGTTGATTCCATATTTTTCTCATGTATATCTACAAGGATATATGGAGGTTTAGGAACCATAGAGAATATGATATCAGTGTTGGCCTAGTTCTACATTGTTAGGCCTATGAGCATATTCAGGTGCTAAAACCAATAGGATTTCCATGGGCTAGCTATACTTATATAGATTTCCCTATTGGCATCATGTGATAGATGGATGATATGGTTGCATTAGGTGTGAGAGGTGGTGCCCATGATGTTGAGTGGTTTAAGCGTGCACTAGGTGCACTAGTGGTTAGAGACATCACCTGAAGGCCTTATATTTAGTTTTTGATATGGCCAAGGTATAAAAGGTAGACCCTCACCCTTCAAATCTATAGATGGATCATCAACAATCAAGAGGGGGAGGTGGAGATACTTCCATTTGATAGGGTGTGTTGGTAGTTTGGTTTGATATAGGGTATCCTAGGCCCATTTCCTAGTTGCAAGGAGGATTTAGAGGTTTTATTACTAGTGCCCAAGCCTAATCCCATAATTTTAGATGGTGGATATGAAGAACTCCCTATTAGGGCTCTGATAGATGATGTTGGGTATACACATAGATATAAGGCTTGGTATCAACCCATATATGCATCTATAGATGCTAGTGGCGATGAAGGAGGTATGAGGATGATGTCTATAGATCTAGCTAGTCATGATGTATAGGTAGGGAGACTTAGCTATAGCCCAATCATAGGTATAAACATTAAAAGGATAGGTGTCCACACTATAGGGACAAATTGTGACAATGTAAGCATAGGTGGTGACCCTAACTAGTGAGAAAGATCAAGAGAGGATCTCTCTTGGGTTGGTGACATAGGAGAGAGACTCATCGAGGTAGAGGGCAAGGGTGACTATAATAGTAGAGGGAGGACTACCAAACACATTGCCATGGGTATGTTATCTAGCCACTATGGAAGAGCTTAGGTATTATGAGGCCATAGTGTTAAAACAACTTCTTCTTGAGATGAGATATGGTGAGTACCATGATATCTTAGTAGGGGGTCCATCTATAGCTACTCTAGGATAGTGGGCTTCTATAGTGGGCCATGCAAGGACACCAAGGGGGCCACCACTAGATTGGAGTGTAGGTGTAGGTAAAGGTGGAGCTAGTAGAAATAACATAGGTTCAGGTGGGGCCAATGGTAGTGGTGCCTCATTTTCATGTTTTATACATGTTTTGATATATATTGGTAGTGATAGGTGTACATTATTTTGATATTGGCATGCATGTCATTGTAGTGAGATGTATATGTTTTAAGAGAGAGGTTATATATTATTACATGTGTTATTTATGATGACATGATGTATATGATGTATGGTGTTATATATGATGTTATAGATTATGTATGGTTTACATGTTATTGTGGATAATTATGTTTATGCTTATGATTGATGGTCTATGGTTTCTTGCATATGCATTATAAGATGTTGACAAAGTAGCTTAGGCAAGTTATGTTTGAAAGATAGTTATGATGCTTTGTTTTTATTCATGGATATGATAGGATGTGTTATGTATGGATATATGGTATATGATGATGTAATCATTAATGGCCTCAGTTATGGTTATGATGATGTGGTTTTCATGAAATATATTTTGGTAATGTTATGGATAGATTGGTAGATGACATATGATATTATTCATAATGTTTTGATTATTTGTTTGGTTTATGCTCATGATAATGAATTAGGATATAATAAATGTTGAAATGATGTTTTGATGGTAGATGGATGGGATTATGTTTATGGCATGATGTGATATGATGTACTTTCAAGGTGTTTTGATTATAGATAGGTAGATGATATGGTTCGTGGATATAGATCATAATATTTTGATTTTGATTTGATATTTGTTATTTATGATCATGGAGATAAAATGTGGATATGCTTGTAGATGTGATGAGAATACATAAAGTAAGTAGATAACAAACTAAATGTTTAGGATGGTGAGAGGAATCATGAGAGGTACATTTACAAAAACCAATAAAATATAAGAAAGGAAATATGATGCCTCTTCATTGGTAAGGATAAAAATGAAACCCAGAGTCAGAATAGCTTAGTGAAAATAAGCCTTTCAAATGTTTTGCATTAGTGTGCTTTGGTTGGTAATGGGTATCTTGATCACGTTCCATTAAGTAAGCTCATAATCCCATGAATATGATATATGGAGGGAGGGTAAGTGGAACTAGAACCTTTTATGAGACTATCATGCCTCTTATGTAGGTTTCCAAGGGGATAGTATAAACAATCCTATGCTCATATATAAAGTGTAGACTGATCAATGTGGGAAGTATACTTACGAGAGCTGATTATGGCTTTCCAAGATTAGTGTTTTTAGGGGAGCTGATTATGGTGTTTCTTATTGAATTTGATTTTGATTATGGGTTGTTTACTATTTTTATTTTGCTTGGGGTTGGGGAACCTAATCAATGCAGGAAGCTTCCAAGAAATTTCTATCTTTACTTAGCTATCCTTAAAGGGAGTGGTCTAAGTTTATGTGCCTAGTTCAAATGCTTGTGATAGCTATCCTTCAAGGTAACAGTCTACCTTATGTTTTACAATTTTAGATGAGTTTTTAATAGTTGTCATTTAAGGGAGTAGTCTATGAATGCTAAGAATGACCCATTATTTGGTTGTGACCTTGATATTGCTTTTGATTTTGTTTGATTTTACTTGACATAGACTTGCTTATACATGTTCAAGGGGTTACTTTTATGAAGACAAAGTTAGAGGTACAAGAAATTTTAGTATGTGAAAAGAGGTGTAAGTGACAATGACCATGGGAACCGATCTCGAAGAGATGGAAGTACCATGAGAATCATGCCATAGGTAGATCTATAGTACCTATAGTTCAAGATTAGGATATGATTATGATGGATAATCACATGATTCAACTATAGTTAGTTTCCCTTAAAAAGAGGGAAATGAATGTGGTTGCATGAGATGAGCTTAAGTTAGAAAAATGGTGATTGTGATCCTTCTTTAATAATAGAAAGGATGTAGATGTGAAGCATTGAGAGGCTTAGTTTGTAGTTTCCCTTTGAGAGAGGATAAATGATAAGCTCCTAATTTATACTTATGGGTTATAATGTAGGGTTAAAGTTAATTAAAAGCAAATTTTCTCCTTTTGATTTTCTCCATATTAGTTACATGTTGATTTTCTTTGAGGATGAGATCTCCAAAATTGAATTCTTGCACTTTTATGTGTTTATTATAAGCATGCTTGATTCATTCTTGATAGACATGAAGATGGGAAAGAGTGGCCAAATGACATTTGTCCAGTAGCTCAAGTTAGGCTAAACATTCTTGATAATAATCATCTTCCAAAATAAGTTTCATGCAAAGATATGTGAAGAGAGGGTATTTGGACCTCGAGAAGCAACATAAATTCAGCTCCAAACATGAGGGAAAATGGTGTAACACCTATAAGGGTTTAGATGCTAGTATGATATCCCCATAAGGTGAAAGGGATGTGTAGGTGATAATCCTTACCTAAGGTATTGACCATTTTGGTAAGCATGTTGTTAAGGGTTTTATTAGAGGCCTCTATTTGTCCATTCACTTGTGGATGATAGGGTGATGAAAAACTAAGTTTTATACCAAATACATCACAAAGGCCTTGAACTTGTTTGTTTTTAAAGGATTTGCCATTGCTAGTGATGATCTTATGGGGAACACCAAAGTGACAAATGATGTGATGGGTGATAGAATTGATAATATTTTTAACTTTTATCGAGATAAAATGAATAACCTCCACCCATTAGGTGAAATATTCAGTTGTAGTGATGATAGAGTGATGTTTTTATGAAGAGTGGGGGTTAGTTTCACCAATAAGATCTAGACCCCATTGTGAAAAATAACAAAAGTCAGTGGAAACTTGAAGGCTATGGATAGGTGCATGATGTAAATTAGCATGTTGTTGACACTTGACACACTTTTTCACATAATTACAATAGTCTTGGTTAAGGGTAGGCTATTAATAGCCTAGGCAGAGGATTCACTTAGCCACAGTGAGTCCACTAAAGTGACCCCCATAAATGCCATCATGTATTTCCTTGATATCATGAGAGGCTTCTAGACCATAGAGGCAATGGAATAAGAGGCCATCAAACCATGTTTATATAAGATGCCTCCCATAATGGTATAATGAGAGGTGCTCTAAATAAATGCTCGATAGGAATTCCTAGAGAGGATAGATAGAACTATGCCAAGGTTAAGATAGTCAAAGGTGCAGTGATACCAAAGGTCAGGCTAGATCTCCTCCACATTAAATATGGTTGGAATGTCTAACTTGGCATAGGAAGGTTTGATTTGGCAATGGACAATGACTTATAGCTTAGAGTCTGATGCTAATAATGGGATCTAGGAAGTAAGATAAGCCATGGTGTTGGTAAACTTATTGGTAGATAGTGGGGTGGATTGAATATGGTAGTGTTCAAATGATGTCAAGAATTTGGTGACTAACCATATATATAGCTACAAAATCTCATTCTTATACTGGTAGATGCCATTGACTTGATTGACCACAAGTGGGGAGTCACCAAAGATGTTTATTGTTTTGACTCCCAAGGCTAATGCAATTTAGAGACCTATTACTAAGGCTTCATATTCAGCCACATTATTGGTACATTAAAAGTCAATTTTAAAAGATAAAGGAAGTGGTTCATTGATAAGGGGGATAAAGATGATAGTAGCTCCCCCACCATGCTAACATTTGGATCCACTGAAGAACATGGTTATGTGATTGGTGAAGTTTAATTAGGATCGGTTTGTGATGGACTCATCTAGAAATTCAAGAGGAGGTTGGTTTCTTGGTAGGGGTGCATCGACCAACTAGTCAGTAATGACTTGCACCTTAATTAGTTTTTCTTGTAGGAACTCAAGGTCAAATCAGCTAAAAGCATGAGCCACTTAGCCATGCACTAGTTTTGATATGGCTTGGAGTGAATGTAATTGAGTAGTTCAATATTAGTTATGACAAAAAAATTGTTGTTAAGAAGGTAGTGGCAAATTTTGGTGGCCATAAAGTCTAAGGCCAAGCATAATTTCTTGGTGTGTGTATACTAAATCTTGTACTTGACAAGTGTGTAACTTATGTAATAAACATCTTGCTCTTTTTGTTGTTTTTACTAATAGGCAAGCATCACCTCTAGGGAATGGTTAGTGGTAGAGATATAAAGGTAAAAAGGTTGGTCATCCTTATGAGGTGTGAGGATAGGTAGAGATAGAAGGTAATATTTAAGTGCATCAAAGGCCTTTTGACAATCAACATTCCACTTGAAAGAGATATCTTTTTTCAAGAGGTGATGAAAGGGTTGACATCATTTTAAGAGCTAAGAAATGAAGTGATGAATGGATTAGAGCTTCCCCTACAAACTATAGAGTTGGTTAATATTAGTTAGAGGTAGCATCTCAAGGATGGCTTTGATTTTGGTTGGATCAACCTCGATTTCCTAAAGAGAAATGATGAATCCAAGGAGTTTTCCTGATAAAACCCCAAAAATACATTTCATGGGGTTGAGGTGGACATGGTAATGGATAAGTATCTAAAAGATAATCTTATGAATGGCTAAGTGGTCCTTGTGAAGTTTAGATTTTTCAAGGAGGTCATCCATGTAGTCCTCGATGATTGTGTGGATAAGATTGTGGAAGATCTAGGTCATAACACATTGGTAGGTTTCACCAATGTTTTTAAGACTAAAGGGCATGACCCTATAACTTAAAGTCCCCCATGGGGTGATAAAGGTAGTCTTGTGTTGATCTTAAGGGGCAATCAAAATTTGATTATAACCTGAGTATTTGTCCATGAGAGATAATATCGTGTGGCCTACTGTAAGATCAACAAGTTGGTTAATGCTAGGTAGAGGAAATTCATCCTTTGGGTAGGCAAGGTTGAGGTCACAAAAGTCCACATAGATACATAGTCCCCCTATGGCTTTAGTGATAGGCATGATGTTTGAAACCCACTGGGGATAATCAATGGGTTCAATAAAGTCGATAGAGAGGAGGCATTGAAGTTCTTCTTTGACAAGAAGGGTTATGTGAGGATGTATTCCTCAAATTTTATATCTGACAGGATTGGTGTCATGATTATTTATAATGTTATGGGTGGAAATAGTTGTGTCAATACTAGGATTATCAAAATATGACCCAGAAAATGCAATACTATGATCCTGGAGGAAGATAGAGAAGTCCTGAAGTTCCTTAGAAGTTAGAGATTCGCCCATTTTTATGAATTGAGGGTTGCTTAAAGTGCCTATGTCAATATCTATAGTGGATTAATTTAACATGGTTAAGGTCTCCATAGGTAAGGATTTATGGATGGAGGAATTAGGTGCCCTAAGGTAGGTGAGAATATAATCATCATCTTGGCACTTGATAGTGTTAATGGTAGAAGAGTTTTCTCCCACCAATTTAGGATGGATCAAAAGGATGGATACTAGTGCCCCTTCCTTTTGATAAGTCAAAGGACTAAGGGTAATCATGTTGATGGAAAAAAAATTTAGGTAGGATAATGTCATCATCCTCATAATCAGGTGGAGGGGGTGCCAGTGAGGAAGGGGTCTCTTGCTTGATGATGGTAGTGGTAGGTTGTTTGGATTTCTTCTTATTGGGTAGAATGAAGCCAAGGCCATGCTTCTTATGAGTTTTTTAGGTCTCAATTGAGATCAATGTGCATGGTCCATGCTCGTATTGTCTTAAGACAAATACTTTTTAGGCACACTTATGAAGGTATATTTTAGCAAAGTCTAGGTTGTCAAAGTAGGAGAATGTGAATAGTTTATAGAAGAGGGGGTCACAAAAATATTGAGTAGCTTGTCAATTTTTCCATAGATAAAATGGATTTGATAGCTTAGAGGCCCTAAGGGAGTAATAGCTCCAGTGTTGGGGTCATAACCTAGTTGGTGGTTGAGTTTCCAATACTCTTAGGGAGTAGGGAAAACATCGAGGGTAAGGAGTCAGTATTCTTTGAGAAGGTGATAGAAGGTAGATTTTAATGGATCAGTAGTGGGTATTTGTTCCATGAGAATAGATGAAATGGTATATGCCTATATGGAAAGAGATGTAATGACTTCATTTTCCATGGTTGAGGCTTGGTGATGGATGCTTGGGGTGATTTTGTTAGAGTTAAGAGGACGTCATTAGGTCGGTAGGTCATATTACATGTTGCAAAAAGGATTGGGTCAGCTTGTATGGTAACCACTTGATCCTCATACTCAAATTTGACATAATGGTGAAGGGTAGAAGGTATGAAACCCATAACATGGATCCAAGGTCTCCTTAGTAGAACATTGTAATAGAACTCACCTTTGACCATATAAAAGAGTTCAGGGAGCATACATGGTTCGAGCTGAATGTGGAGGATAATGGTTCCCAAGGTAGTGGTCATGGTGTCATTAAAGGATCTAAGGATAGCTAAAGTTTGGGACATGACATTATCTAGTAATTTGAATTGGTTATAGGCATGGGAAGAGATGATGTTGATGTTGGCTCCCCCATCAATCATAACCAATTTGATGTGGGTTTGGTTGATGTGGGTAGTAATAAAGAGAGGAGGATCTAGATCCTCATGATGGATAGAAGGTATCTCTGAGTCCTTAAAAGTAACAAGGGTGGAGATTTGGAGATACCTTTGAAGGCTTATATAAGTAGGGAGTCACTTAGTATGACCTTAATAGCATGCATAACCTCTATCATGGCCTGAGAATGGTGAGGTGATGTGGAAATTATCTTGTAGAGGCTCATCTTAGCTGGAGTTTGGTGAAGTTTCTTAAGAATGACGCTCCTGATCGATTCAGAGGGGTTAGCCTTAGAGATGCTTAAGATGGTAACTTTGGGCTTAGATAAAGATGAAGATATTTAGATTTAGTTTGGTTTAAGATGAGAAGGTGGGTATGTCCATGGAATGGAAACTTTGGTTTTCCCTTTATCCTTTTTTGTGATCATGTGACCACATTAATGGTATGGATAGAGGGGAAAGGTGTGATAAGATGTTGGGTAGATTTTCCATCACTCTAAGGTGAGAGTGGAGGACTAGGGATCCATTGGAAAATGGTTGTTGGGTGAATTAGTAGAGGATTTGAGGGAATTTCATATATTAAAATATCATCCTCATCATAGAGCTAATGGATAATAGCCTAGAGAGATTTACAATTCTTTGTGTCATGCCCAAGTGTCATGTGATAAGAATAGATTTGATGGTCATTATAACATGATAGTTTTGAACCAAGAGGATTGAAGGGAATGATAAGTGGTAAATTGAGGTAATAGGATTTCAGTAACTATTAGTAATCTGACCTGTCAAGGTCAAGTTATTATCCCTACCATATGAAACTTTCCTAAAACTAGTCATTAACCATTTACAGCTTGTCAAACCAAGGAATTATCACCTAAAAACACTAATTTTGGTAAAAAAATTCAAAAATGTATTGTAAATGGTTCATTTTCATTTCAAACGAGCATTTTTAAGTTCAAATATGCAGATAATCTATGCATAGGGGTTAATTTTAAGAGAAAGTTACACTTTCTAGGAGCTACATGTGGTTTCAAGACCTCAAATTTTGTACACATGGTCATCATTACTCGATGAACCTTATGAAAAAGTTTATTAGCCATTATTTGAGTGTATATACTCATATTTTTGTAACAATCATCATCATGTCTGTTGGAGATCACCATTAAAGCAAGCATCATTATGGAGTGCCACAAATGTTTTTGGGTCTAGGTAAAACATTGAAAATCATGGGATGATGTTTTTACATCATAATAATACCTTTAAAGAGTTTAAAAACTCTAAATTTTAAGCAAACCATGCTTATACAAGCTTTTGCAAGCAAATAGGCATATAGGCCAAAAAGGGGTTTTTTGACTTTTCAAGAAAAATGTGCTTTTAAAGTGTTTTAATATCATGTTACAGACCCCATGATGATTTTTTTAGGAATTGAGAATTAGGTGAATATTTAATTTCATTTTGGTGAATTTTTTATTTTTTATAGTTTTAGGTACCCTTATAAGGCTCCTGTTCATATGCTCATATCTTTAAACACATGTGGAGTTTGGAAAAAAAATATTATTATGTTTTAAGGACACATATATAATTATAATTCATGAATAATTTAGACCATTTGAGGTTATTTTCTTTATGAACAATCACTAAGAGTGTAGGCAACCTAGAATGCAGTCAAAACCCCACAGGTAGATTTCTCCACATGGTAACTTTTCATATATTCTACATGAGAACCCAATATTTTAAAGGATGTTATGGGGTTTATTTTGATACATATAAATGTAAATATTTTTTTATTTAATTTTTTTTACTTCATGAACCATCATTTTGAAGATTTAGCTTCAAAACCCTCCTACACCCTCAAAAACTAGCTTTACAAAAAGTTGATTTTATTGCCATAAAATCATCATGGATCAAATAAAAAATTTCATATGTTAATTAAACTCAGAGAGGATTCTATAAATGTCAATTTTATGCATGGAGTTGTATGGATGAGGGCATAAATCATATTTTTTATGGAAAAAAATGTAAAATGAAGTACAAGATAGTTCAATGAATTATAATAAATGGATGTCAAATAATAAGACTTGATATTCATCATAAAATATTATTTTGTTCATAAATCATCCCAAAAATGTCCCAACTAGCTTGATCAAAATGGCCAGTCTGTAAGAAAATGGAGCAAAATAGACCTAGTCAACCCTTTTAACTGAATAACAAGTGTTTTCTCATCAAAATCAAATATGTTATGATGATAAAAGTTGTTATAGGTATATTTTGTTTCAGGTTTCATGGCATCTTGTTTCAATTTTATTATATTTTAAATGCATAGATTGTCTTTTAGGCCTATTTGGTCTAATAGGCCTAGTTGCTCAAATGGTCAACTTGAAGAATGGTATTGAAAACCTATCAAATGAATTAATTTTAGAGTTAAAAAGTGCCATATATATGTTTTAAGTGAATATATCATTCTAAATTCAATCCATAAGTTCCAATTCATGTAAGTTGAGTTCAAGTGGAAGTTGACTAGTCTTTGAGTCCACATCTCTTTAGTTGACTAGTTTGAGTAGTTTCATGCATCTCCCATGATTTTCATGCAAGATAAGGACATGAAATAACTTAAAATAACTTTAAATATGGATTTATATTAAAAATTATTGAATTATTTTATTTCAAGGAAGGTTGGGAAGTCAACATGGGCCCACCACTTCTCATTTCTATGCCAAAAATGAAGAACATGCATTTTTTAAAGACTTGGAAGATTTTTAAGCCTTTAATTAATATTGTAAAAGGATTTTAGTCTTAATTTAACTCAAATAAGACTAATACTTCTCTTTTCCATGCCACTTTGGATTTGATTTATGTGTTAGACATATATATTAGCTTTTTCAAGCCATTTTTAATTAATTCCTGAGGCAAAGAAGAAATTATAATTGACACCATTTTTATCAAATAAAAGAGATTTTTTTCCATATGAGTTTGATATCAAAATAAAGTTTATTTTAACTATGTACCATCAAATAAGTGAGATGTATGTCCCCCTTTTTTAGGTCCTTTCCACACCTACTATGAAAATCTCACCCTCTATAGGTCATTTGAAGAGATATGATTAAAATTTTGCAATCCAAAATCCTCTCAATCCTTCATCTAAAATACCAATGTTTAGGGGAAATTTGAAGACTTCATATTGATTTATATGTGTGCCTTAATTTTAATTTCTTTCATAGAATACCAATCATTCAGATGTATCACCCCATTAGATATGATTTCCCATTTCAATTTATTCTTCCTTTTCGTCCCAAAAAATCAAAATAATTTAGTTTTTAGAGATAAATCTTAAGGGAACCAACCATATTTAGAGTTTATTCTTAATAAAAAGTCACCCACACTCTAATAATATCTAATTATATCAACTGGAAAGAAGGTGTGCCTTGCACATCTTCAATTATGGTGCTCTCTAGATTGATAGCAGTAACCTTTGTAAAATGGTCATATAGGATTCAACTATAGGTGGGGAAGGTATAGAGGTTATGATTTTGGTTGAGAAGGTGGGTGTGTTGATAGCAATGGGTTTGGTGAGAGATGGTTTAGGTAAGGTGTTTTTTTAGTTCAATGGTTTTATTTGGGTACGGTAGTGGTTGGGGTGTTTGAGTTTGATAATCTGGCTATTGGTAATCTTAGAAGGACTGATGCATCAAATAGTAAGTGGGATGGTGTAACCAACTATAGTGGATGGCATACGTTAAAAGGATATTGATTTTTAGGTAAAGTTAAGGGATGAGGTCCTAAGATATAAGGCAAGGTAAAGGGAGGTATAATACTATCCATGTGGCTCTTTAATGGTTTTTCCCCTTTGGTTGGTTTGGGTTGAGGTTTAGGTATAGGTTTGGATGAGGTTAATTCAAATTTCAAAGATTGGTGAACCAAGATTCGTGTAGAGGCATCAAGAGTTTTGGAAGGTTTGGTTGGTAGTGTGATCATTGAAGAGCTAGTTATTTTGGTTGACAGAGAAGGTTAGGGGTTGGTAGAAGTTTTGATCAGTTTAAGAGGTGGTGGAAAAATGATGGATTAATTGGTCAAAGGTGTGTTGGAAGGTTCAAGTTTGTTTATGTAAGGAAGCCCTAACTATTACCAAAAAGTGGATTGATCCATGTCTAGCTTTGTGACCATACCTAAATTTTGAACAAGTTTGGAAAAATGTTTATATACTGGTTTGGTCTCTCAGGTAGTGGGTGTTAAGGATACACCTACAGGATGAAGAGGGGGATTAGTAGCCTCATCTATTTCATCAAGTAAGGGATATAAGTTTGGATTGATTGGCTGCTCTATGAGGGTTTTTTGTGAAAAATTTTCTCCCCTAAGCATGGTGTCCATAGTTGTGGTTTGTCTTGTGGTTAGGGGAGATGGTGGATTAAGAATGGTTATTTATTTAGATAGGTTATTCAAAGTGGTGTTTTATTATTCTTAAGCCTCTATGAGTGAAGCCAAGGAAAAAGGAACCTCCTTAGTTTGAGCCTTTAAAGGAAAGGAAAGTGCCTCCACCACCTCAGTGGGTGAAGTGGGGGAGAATCAGGTAGGTTGAATGGTAGGTTCCCCATTGATAAGAATTTCAAGGACCATATTGACCATGTGGGCATCATGAGAACATTCAACTTGTGTGTCCTCAGTTTTAATAGGGGCATGGTTGGGAAAAGGCTTCTTAAAGATATCAAGAGCTTGATTTTAAGGTGCATTGGGATTATCCAATATGATTTCCCCCTTGTTGATAAGATCTAAATAATATTATTGAAAGTATTACATTGACTGACATCATGTCCAATTACTTGATGAAAAGCACAAAGGTTATTCTCATTGTACCAAGCAGGTGATAGATGAGAAGAATCAAAATGTTAAGGAGGTTTGATGGGGGGTATTTGTATGAGGTTAGCTTTTAGTAGTTTTTCCAAAATCAAGGCATAAAATTCTCTAATCAGAATGAACTATTTTTGGTTGCTTCGATTTGGGTTCTTTGTGTTTTGGTTGAAGGTAATGGGAGAAATTTGTTGATTTACATTAGGTGGATGGGTAGTTTCAAGGACAATAACATTCACATTTCCCTTGATTTTGGTTTCAGTATTGGCTTGGTTGATTGGTTTGGAGGAGAATGTTTTGTTGGTCTTGAATATAGATTTCTTATTTCATAACTTCAATTTTCCCTCATCTATGGCCTAATTTTCTAGTTTACGTGCCATGGTAAAAGCTTCATCAAAAGTTATGAATCTTTGGACATGCAGTGTAGAAGATATATGTTTGACACAAGATCAAGAAAAAATTTCTATAAGTTCAGGTTGAGGCAAGGAAAATGAAAGTTTATTAATCAATCTTCTCCAATTGGTGACAAAATTAGAAATGGACTCATCATTAAATTGCCTAATAGAAAATAGGTTGGTGATAGAGACCTTCTTGGAAATGTTAATGGAAAAGTGATCTAAGAAGACCTGAGCTAGTTGGGTGAAAGAAAAGGTTGAATTCCTGGTAATGGCACTATACCAGTCAAGTGTTGGGCCAAATAAATATATGGGGAAGGTTCATAGGAGAAGGGCATCATCATAATCAATCATGTAACATGCGTGCCTAAAATCCCTAAGGTGTTGTTGGGGGTCCTCCTTGCTATGAAATTTGGTAAATTTTGGAAGCTCTCATTGAGGAGTGTCAGGGGATCTCAAGCTCTACCAATTAGAGCACAATTGATTAATTTCTTATATGCAATTAAACACGGAATTATCCCAGAATGATAAAGTAGCTAGAAACTTGAGACATCAAAGAATTTGAGAGATAATACACACTCTTGTATTAAATATTACTAGAAGAAAATACAATAAGGAAGATGCCACTTCTTCCTCCACCTCAAAGGCTTGCCACACCTCAAGACCTTCTTCCCTCCCTCTCTTGCTCAACACAACAACTCTAAAACCTGAGTTGTTATCCCTCCTTGAATGCTTTAGCTGATCTCCTTGACCTTACACCTGTAGATCTCCTTGACCTTGCTAGCTTTAATGCTTTTACTTGCCTTAGAATAATTACGATACATGCCTTATGGGTCTATAAATAAGATCCCATGCTTACAAAAATAGAACTCTAGTTACAATAATTAGACACGCAGCTCGTGACTATAATTAGTCGCTTGACATGCAAACACTCGCTTCACTTAACTGACTGTTCATTAAAAATAGTTCTAAAAATACACAGGCAACCGATGCTGGTCCCTACTTGTCTACTGCTACCGACATCGGCTGACTGCTTGTCGTCACTGGTCTCCTTCTCCACTATCTGTGATCGACATCAGTTATACTGCCAACGCTGGTTCCTCTGGTTCTTCAGCATCCTTCCTTGTGTCTGCAAATAGTTGAAGCTTTTAGCTCCACACCTTAACAATCTCCCACTTGGAGATAAATAACTACAACTTGTACCTGTACCTGTACACCATCTATTTTGTTCTTTAGGCTCTGTATCCCTCTTTAATGTCACTCTTGAAGACCAACCACCACACAAACCTGTGATGCATTACCTGTATCTTATGCCACAAGAATTTTTCTGCTCCCAAATTCTCCATGACATACTTCTGAACCAACTCTACCCTTAGCTCAGAAAACTCCTTGTATATGAAACCCTGCAACAAGTAACACAATACAGTAACAGGATAATGTAGTTAATATTATCCAACCTGGTAAAGATAAAATACAATGGTCAAACCTCCATTGTTCTGCAGCATAGTCAAGACCATATACCATAGCCTTTTATCTCATGTGTCCATCCACTCTAATCTCTAAAACGGGAATCCATCCCTCTATCCAGTGCTTCCTTCCAGCTGACAACACTACCAACAAATACCTATTTGGTTCTCCAAGGACTCACCTCCTCATCCATGCCAAGCTCCCACTATTTCTGGATCCTACCTGCATTGCTTATTCCATCTTCCTAGTTCATGACTATCAGTAAGCAATATAAAGAAGGTGAACAATGAATATGAGGTTCACATACCTTTTTTGACCTCCACGTGGGTGTTTGAGACTTATTAATTCACCCAACATCCGTTCCAGTGACCGATCTAGGCCATCTCCCAGTCTACTCCCGACCAATGTCGGTTCCCTGTACTGACCCTAACTACCAACGTCATTTCCCTGGCCAACGCCGGCGTCCCTCCTACCGACGTCGGTCCTTATGACCAACGTCAGACTTCTCTTGTCTGACCTACTAACCCTGCTGGTCTGCACATGACCGATGTCGGTATCTTGATGACTGACGTCAGTGCCAAGCGATCGACATCGGTGTCTGTGTATTCCTGTAAGTGATGAAATTTTCATCTGCGAGCTCTTCTTGGATCAAACCTCTATCCATGCTACCCTGCTCAGATTTATTCAGCCCCTGTGACTGATCTCTATCCTTCATCTCCTCCATAAACACCAAGGCTTCTTTGTTCCTGTCAAAAGCATCAAATTTCCTCTTTCTACAATGAACTGTATCTATGCTTTCCAAATTTGAACACATACCTTTTGGATCAAGAAGCCTATTAGGCCACATCTTCGAATCTACACCAGAAGTAGAATCAGTAATACAAGTAGACAGATAAAGAGTATCTACTTTCTTACCTCTTGCTAGAACAAGTGCTCCCTTGGTAACCTTCCAAGAATCCACTGTGAGGGTTATTGTGCATCCCTCATCTCCCAACCTTCCTACAAAAATCAGACTCTGCTTCAGAATTAGAACATGCATGACCTCTTTCAACACCCATGTGTTGTCAATCTGCAATCTTAGCTGCACTTTCCCTTTGCCAACTATCTGACAAGGCATACCATCCCCTAAATAGAGCACTCCAAAGTCTCCTTGTTCATACTCATAGAACAAATCTCTATTTGGGGATGCATGAAAAGATGAACCAGAATCTAAAATCCATGATCCTACCTAACTATCCGAAGAAAGTATGAGAGCATCCTGCATCACAATATTTGCATCCTTTGCTTCTTCAATACCTACATGTTGATTCTCTTTATCTCTCAACCAACACTCCTTCTTCATGTGTCCTTTCTTTCCACAAAACCAGTAGGTAATACCTTTGGACTCAGATCTCCTTCCCAACCTTGATTTCCCTTGCTTAACCTTCTCCCTTTGCCTTCCCCTGCTTTTTGCACTTAGAGCATTCCCTGATGATTCACCTGTGCTTCTCCTGCGTATTTCTTCATTCAAGATCACACTCATAACATCATCAACTTTTAAGATTTTAGAAGCAGATGTAGAATTACTTACTGTCATAACCAAACCGTCCCAACTTTCAGGCAAAGAACATAAAATCAAGAGAGCCTTTACCTCATCATCAAAAACAATATTCACTGAAGCTAGTTGGTTTACCAAACCATGGAAATCACTGAGATGAGTATGTACCGATCCACCTTCCTGCATTTGCAAAGTAAATAGTTGCTTCATAAGATATACCTTATTAGAAGTCGAGGGCTTTTTGTATAAGTTTGCCAAGGACTTTATCAACTCTTTCGTTGTCTTACACTGTGATAAGCTAGAAATCACAGATGATGCAAGGCTCAACCTTATGGAACTGAGAGCCTTCCGATCAAGAACGTTCCATTCTTCATCCTTCATATCTGTGGGCTTGCATGCAACCCCACCCAATGATAAGTACAAATCCTTCTGATACAGATAGTCCTCAATCTGCATCCTCCAATGTTGATAATTCTTGCCGTTAAACTTCTCCATTCGTAGTCTACTTTCTTCTGCCATTGCTGAACTCCCACTCAATCAAAAAACCCTGTGAATGACCTATAATAAAAAACAATACCCTACTTCCTACAAATCGTAGCTCTGATACCACTTGTCAGGGGATCTCAAGCTCTACCAATTAGAGCACAATAGATTAATTTCTTATATGCAATTAAACAAGGAATTATACCAGAATGATAAAGTAGCTAGAAACTTGAGACAACAAAGAATTTGAGAGACAATACACACTCTTGTATTAAATATTACTAGAAAAAAATACAATAAGGAAGATGCCACTTCTTCCTCCACATCAAAGGCTTGCCACACCTCAAGACCTTCTTCCCTCTCTCTCTTGCTCAACATAACAACTCTAAAACCTGAGTTGTTATCCCTCCTTGAATGCTTCAGCTGATCTCCTTGACCTTACACCTATAGATCTCCTTGACCTTGCTAGCTTCAATGCTTTTACTTGCCTTAGAATAATTACAATACATGCCTTATGGGTCTATAAATAAGATCCCATGCTTACAAAAATAGAACTCTAGTTACAATAATTAGACACGCAGCTCGTGACTATAATTAGTCACTTGACATGCAAACACTCCCTTCACTTAACTGACTGTTCGTTAACAGTAGTTCCAAAAATACACAAGCGACTGACGCCAGTCCCTGCTTGTCTGGTGCTGCCGACGTCGGCCGACTGCCTGTCGTCGCCAATCTCCTTCTCCACTGTCTGTGACCGACGTCGGTTATACTGCCGACGCCGGTTCCTCTAGTTCTTCAGCATCCTTCCTTATGTCTGCAAACAGTTGAATCTTTTAGCTCCACACCTTAACAAGGAGGGTAAGATCTGATAGGGATAGAGGGATGAATAGGTTCATTACAAATATGATCATAGGATAGGATGTTATGAGCCCTTGAAATTGATGACTCAAGGTTTGTCATCTTGTCCATGAGCATCATCATTAGGTTGGTTTGAGGTGGTGGACCAAGAGGGATATAACATGGATATTGTGGTTAAGATTAGGTAACATATTGGTAATTATTTGGTGGTTGAGAGGCTATCACATTTTAGAATGTGGATGCTAAAGGTTGGGTAGGTGGCATGTAAGGATAGGTGGATGATTGTGGTAGAATAGTGGGTACATACCCTTGTGGGTTAGGAATGTATCTTAGATTGCATGTAATGGGTACTTTATGAGGAGTCCCTATGGATTGGGTATGAATGGTATTTGGATTGGTAATAAAAGGAGAGGTAGTTTCATCTCAGACTCAGTTTCCTTTTCACTAATCTGAGCTTCATTTATTTGAGGATGTTTCATCTCAACCTCATGATTGTCAGGATCTTGCTCCACCAATAGAGCACATATGATTACCTCTTGTATTAGCAACTAAACACAGAATTTAACCAGAATCAATAAGTAACTAGAAATATGAAACAACACAGGAATATGAGAGACAATACACAATTGTATTGATAATCACTTAGAATAATATACAATAAAGAAGATGCCACTTCTTCCACCTCAAAGGCTCGCCACACCTCAAGACCTTCTTCCCTCTCTCTCTCGGTCCCAACAATCAACTCCAATATAGAATTGATGTTCACCTCTCCACCAGTCAATAACATGCTGCCAGTACACCAAGTACACAACCGTACTCCAAGTAGATCTCTTGCTCTTTGTTGCTACCTACAAATCACTAGACCTTACTCACCATTGTAGATCTCCAAAAGAAGCCATGCTCACCTACTGACTAAGATCATACATATATGAAGAACCCCTCTGATTCTCCAAACCAGTGCCCACCTTGGTACTGTGGCACTAGGAGGAACACACCATTGCTCTTCTCTCTCAGAAGGAGTTTATTTGCTCTCTTACTCCCTAGCTACAATTTTACAATACATCCCATGAGTCCATATATAGATCTCATGATTACAATAATTAGACTACCCTAATTACAATAATTAGACACACAACTCAAGACTATAATTAGCCTTTACATGCAAACTCTTAGTTCAACGAACTAACTATCCATGCAACGAATAGTTTTGGAACTGCCACAGGCGATCAACGTCGGTCCCTATCTGCCTAGAGGTGGCTGATGTCAGCTAACCTCCTACTGATGCCAGTTGTCTTTAGGTCACACTTGCCGATGTCAGTTTCATCTGCACTGCACTCCACTGATGCCAGTCTCCCTGGAACTCAATAACCTCCTCCATGTTTGCACCAGTTGAAGCTTTTAGCTCCACATCCTAACAATCTCCCACTTGGAGATAAATAGCTGTAACTGTACCTATACCTATACACCATCTAACTTTATTCCCTAGCTTATATCCCTCTTCAAGCTTAATCCTGAAGACCAACCACCACACACCCTGTGATGCTCTACCTGTCATCAAAATCTCTTGCCACATCCGCATCTACAAACCCCTATAGAAAAGAACTTGACCCTGCATAGCATGTGCACCTGCTACTGGTCCCTCTAAGAATCCACTGAACTGCCCTCCAATACTTCTTTCCCGAATTGGCTCCAAACTTTCTGACAACTCCCACTGCTTGGGAAAACTCAAGTCTACACTAGACCTCATGTGATTTCAAACCTTGTTCAAATCAAGCTTGAACTGTCCAGCCCTTGGTGTGCTTTCTAATTTTGCATCCTTCATCATGAACCCCGCCAACACCGTATTCACACCAGCTCCCACTGGAGACAAAATCTCCATGTCTCTTATGCCAAATAATTTTGCTACTCCAAATTCTTCATGACACACCTCTGAACTAACCTTACCCTTAGCTCAGCAAATCCCTGTATGTACAAAACCTACTAGCAAATCACCCACATACAGTAACTGGATAATGTCGCAACTCATCATCCACCTGGTAAGATAAAACCACAATAGTTACACTGACATTGATGAAAGCCATGCTTAGTCATCCACCTGTCAAACCCTGTACCACTGTCCTGTAGCTACCTCAAGACCATATGCCTTGGCCTTCCATCTCACATATCCATCCACTCTCTTCTTTAACTTGGGAATCCATCCCTCATCCAGTGCTTTTTTCTAGCTAACAACTCCACCAACAAATACCTATTTGGTTCTTCTCCAAGGACTCACTCCTCATCCATGGCAAGCTCCCACTATTTTTGGATTCTACCTACATTGCCTCTTCACGTCTTCCTAGTTCTTAACCATTAATAAGCAATATAAAGAAGGTGAACAATGAATATGGGGTTCACTTACCCTTTCTGACCTTGATATGGGTGTTTGAGACTTGTTGACAGCTTGTTGTCTGCCCACCATCCATTCTAGTGACCGATCAATGTCAGTTCCCTACGCTGACCCTGACTGTCAACGTTGGTATTCATGCCAACACCGGTATCCATTCTATCAACATTGATTCCTATCTGACTGATGTCAGTCTTCTTGCTACCGACGTCAGTTACTATCAGACTGATGCTGGTACCTGTGTTTGCCTGTGAGTGATAACTTTTTACCCATGAGCTCTCCATGGGTCAAAACCCTATTCAAATCAACACAGCCTTGTTCAGAATAATTCAATCCACTCAACTAATCTCTGTCCATCATCTCCTTCATGAACACCAAGGCTTTCCAATTCTTTAGCTTGTCAAAAACATCTATCTTCTGCTTAAGAACCTGCATTCCCCTCCTACATATGTGACCAAGCCTACGAAGCCACATCTCTGCAATAGAAGGTGAATCAGTAATATAAGTAGATAGATAAAGGATACCTACTTTCTTACCACCATCTAATTCAAGTGCATCCGCTGTGAGAGTTACAGTGCATCTCCCATCACCCAACTTTCTTGAAGAAATTAGACTCATCTCCAAGACTAGTACCTACATGACTTCCTTCACCACTCGTGTGTTATCCACCTGCAATTTCAACTTCATTTCCCCTTTGTCAATAATCTGACAAGGCTCTCCAACCCCTAAATAAATCTCTCCAAAGTCTCCAAAGACATACCCATGAAAAGATGCTCTATTTTGGGCTGCATGGAAAGAGGCAAAAGAATCTATAATCAAAGATTCTAATTTATCCAAAGCAACCTATGCAACATCACCTACAACATCTGCTTCTACACGCTAATCTTCTACCAACCAATAATCTCCTTTTACCTGCTCATTCTTTCCATCAATTAGACCATTCATGCTATTTAGTTTCTCCATTCGTAGCTTACTTTCTTCTACCATTGCTATACTCCCACTCAATCTGAAACCCCTGAGAGTGACCTGTAATCAAAAACACTACCAGATCTAAAACCACATGTTAGTCAACCCAACCAAAAGCTCTGATACCACTTGTCAGGATCTTGCTCCACCAATAAAGCACATATGATTACCTCTTATATTAGCAACTAAACACAGAATTTAACCAGAATCAATAAGTAACTAGAAATATGAAACAACATAGGAATATGAGAGACAATACACAATTGTATTAATAATCACTCAGAAGAATATACAATAAAGAAGATGCAACTTCTTCTTCCACCTCAAAGGCTCGCCACACCTCAAGACCTTCTTCCCTCTCTCTCTCGGTCCCAACAATCAACTCCAATATAGAATTGATGTTCACCTCTCCACCAGTTAGTAACACACTGCCAGTACACCAAGTACACAACCGTACTCCAAGTAGATCTCCTGCTCTCTATTGCTACCTGCAAATCACTAGACCTTACTCACCATTGTAGATCTCCAAAAGAATCCATGCTCACCTGCTGACTAAGATCATACATATACGAAGAACCCCTCTGATTCTCTAAACTAGCACCCACCTTGGTACTGTGGCACTAGGAGGAACACACCATTGCTCTCCTCTCTCAGAAGGAGCTTATTTGCTCTCTTACTCCCTAGCTACAATTTTACAATACAACCCATGAGTCCATAGATAGATCTCATACTTACAATAATTAGACTACCCTAATTACAATAATTAGACACGCAACTCAAGACTATAATTAGCCTTTACATGCAAACTCTCAGTTTAACAAACTAACTATCTGTGCAATGAATAGTTCTGGAACTGACACAGGTGATCAATGTCAGTCCCTATCTACCTGGAGGTTGCCGATGTTGGCTGACCTCCTGCTGATGCCAGTTGTCTTCAGCTCACACCTGCCGATGTCAGTTTCATCTGCACTGCACTTCGCCGATGCCAGTCTCCCTGAAACTCAGCAACCTCCTCCATGTTTGCACTAGTTGAAGCTTTTAGCTCCACATCCTAACAATGATATGTCTCATTCACCCGTTTGAGGTGATGAGGATCCCCTTGCATGATTGGGACCTAGTGAGTTTCATGAGATCATTGATGATTTCCATAGATACTTTTAAGTGAATTAAATGCATCCTTTCCCTTAGGAGTCAATGGCATGCTTTCTCTAGAAATATATCTTGTACCCACTTAGTTTTGAGTGCTTCAACTAGTTATTACATGACTTCCCCACCTATTTCCTATCTAAATGCTATAGAGTAAGAACATACTTATATCCATGTTGTGGGTCATAGGTATTCTAACTCTACAAGGCATACCCATCATAAAGGTTCTTCCCATCCTCCTAGTCCTTTTTTTAGAGTTTTTGATGAGCGTGATCATTTAGATCATCATCTATAGATTAGAGATCCATGGGAGGCCTATCAAGAGCATCAAATCCCATTGATTGATCTTCATTTAATGGCACATGATCAACATGGAGATTTACTCATCACATGACCATTTCCATGAGCATGTCACATCTTCCCATCATCTTTGTGGGAACCATCATACATCTCATGGTCATTCCCCACCTTGTGGTATATATCATTTCCATCATAAGAATCCTCCCTATTAGGAGCCACCTCAACATCATCCTCCCCATGATCATGGTCATGGTGATGCCCATGGGCATAGGCAACAACATCACCATCATGATCCCCCTCTCAGAGTTCATCACCAGCCTACTATCAACTATGTTTATGAGGATCTCTATCAAAATTCTCTAACCCCTTAGGTGCATGTTATTCCCCTTCCTACTCCTATCCTTTAACTACTTAAGTTTAATAGGACATGGGATTGCAGTCCTACAAAACATATTATGACATTCATGATAACATGTATAGATTGGGAATAAGATAAAGGCATGATGTTGAAGCTCTTCACTCTTTATCTATGAACAAAATCTCTTGTTTAGTTTTATAATCTACCTATAGAATATTTAAAGTTTCTAGATACATCTAGATGACTTCCTCCAATATTTTGATATCTCTAAACCCTTCAACCTTCACATCTAGTCACTCATCTCCATGACTTAGGCTAATGGTGAGTCAAACTTTGATTTTATGCATAGGTGGTATTTAGTCATTCATACACATAGGACTAGGTTCTTAGATGACTAGATTTATGATATGTTCACATGAGCATTGAGGCAAGAGGTTCACCTTAAGGTCCTTAAGCATGAAACCACATCTTATGATGAAGTTGTTAATGAGTGTCTAAAGATCAAAGTATTTGAGGTATGTGAGGGCATGCAGCCTGTACCAACCCAAAATTCATTCTCTTCATGTATTTGTAACTAAAATGTAACTAAGAATGGTGTCACTGATTCTCCTCCTAAGAAGAAGGACAAGAAGGATATAGTGAGGTGAATGATTTGACAAGAATCCAACTAAAAATAAGGCTTCTGAGTTAAGCATAGCAAAATAATGAAAGGCATTTCCTTATGACCCCACCAATTTTTGTAATTTCCATTGAATAAGGAGGCATGAATATGCCAATTGTGTCACCTAAAAGTCTAGTTCACAAGCCTCACTTTAATCACGTAGTTATCCTCTTGTATAACCTAGCTACAAGTTGAATTTGTTAAGGAACCTTTTCCTAACCATGACAAGGAGAGCCCCCTATTCTCATTTTTCTCTTCGACATCTTCTAACTCCTCCTACTAGGATAACCTAATATGGAAAGCCAAGAATGAGAGCAACAAGTTCATTATTGCTATCAACATAACCTATACTAAGTATGAGTGCTTTGTTAACACATGTTCCAAGTGGGCCACTAACCCTATTAGAGAAACTAGTGGTATTGGGACTCTTATCTATCCCATAGGGGTAAGGAACCCTAAATTCAAAATTGACTTTATGCATAATATCCCTCCCAAAGATAGATAGCATCCATACTCTATCATAGAGGAGTTGTAAGGCCTCTTGGTTGGGATCTCCATTTGGGACCTTCTTCACCTTTGCCCTGAGTAAAGGGAACTCATCTTTGATGAGCTTGGTCTCTCTTGAGAGGGTTCTATACATGATGATATCAAAGTGTTGTTCAACTTTAATGCACATGAGCACCATCATCCTACCACCTTATCTTTCAACCTAGACTCTTTGCCAGACACTTTGGTTCTTATAAAGAGGGCTTGGTTCCCTCTCTATATTGAGAATTCCATTGATGATTACCATATCAAGTGGTGTATTTTTGATGAAGGAGATACATTGAATATCATTCCCCTACATGTATTCAATGAGCTCAGGATCAGTTAAAAGAAGCTCTCTGATTCTTGCCATAATTGTGTGGGTTTCAACAATGACATAGTTACACTGGTGGGAAATGTGAAGCTCTAGGTCAAGTCTAGCCCCAAGATAGTCAGAATCTATTTTTGTGTGTTACACCTTGATATTTCATACAACATGATTCTTGGCTATCCTTATACTACTTCCATGTAGGCCATCACATCAACCATATTTCACATGGTTTAGTTTGTATATGAAGGTGAGGTTCATACCTTGGAGGCTAACCCAAATCTTTGGGCATTACTTTACACAAAGATAAAGCCTTTAAGTAAGGCTTTAGTTGTCTCCTCATAAGGGTCTGTAGATTCTCATGCACCCCCTATTTTTGAGTCCCATTCCTTCAAGGATGAATATTTTGATTTGACTAAGTACCAATCAATGTTTTTTCCTTTGGAGTCCTGCATGCATCAATCGACTCCCTATTCCACTCCATCACACCAGGCCAGATCATCTCTCTTTAGAGATATCTTGTAGGATATTTCGCTAGATGGTAATCTCCCCCTTACATCATGCTTAACCCATTAGAGTATAGGATCTCTCCATGCATCTCTCACTGAGACCACTAGAGTGGTTGAGTGAAATCTTGAGTGTTTTTTCATTCATGTTACAACATGCAACCTGTTTAAGGAGAGAAAGGCTTACACCAAGCTCATGTGATAGTTTTGTAAGTATAATTATCCCCTTAATCATCTTGGTTTGGAGATTTCTCCCATAGATGGACCAACCCCAAGCCTTCTTATGGTGAATGTCTTGATGGTTGAACTTGAAGTGTTAGATGATTCATTCCATCTTATGCCTAAGTGTTTCAAGGAAGGCAACATTATAAACATTAAAAGATCCATAGATGCCAACCTTGGCACTTCAACAAGGACAAATATCATCAAGATTAGTTTTAGCTTTGCTCTAGAGGAATGAGATGTCTTGGTCGCCATCTTTCATGAATTTATAGATGTATTAACTTGGGAATAAACTGATATGGAAGACATGGATCCTAACATAGCTGTCCATAATCTCATTATGGATAATGGGACCCAACTTGTTCAATAAAAAAATGACCAATGGAACTTAAAGTCTCCTAATTAGTCAAGGTAAAGATCACTAAACTCATTTGAGTCGGCTTTATCCAAGCTATTGAATACCCTAAATGGATTTCCAACATTATTCCCATTCTCAAGAAGAATAGAGCTATTCAAATTTACATTGAATTTTGGGATCTCAATATGGCCTATCCAAAGGATAAGTTTCCTACTCCTTTGATTGTCTAGATTATTGATTCTATCTCTGGTTTTAAGATAATGTCCTATATGGATGGTTTCTATGGGTGAAACCAAATTTAGATTGAACCCAAAGACTAACACAAGATGATGTTCACTACCCCATGGGGTATATTTTGCTATACTATCATGATTTTTTGTTTTAAGAATTCTAGGGCCACATATCAACAAGCCATGACTCATGTTTTCCATATCCTTATCTATAATATCATTGAGTGTTATGGCGATGATATCCTTCATAAATCATACAAGTGATATGAGCATGTGCGAGACCTCAAGATCATATTTAAGTGTCTTTGAGAGTATCACATCAGTCTCAACCCAAAGGAGTGTATTTTTAGTGTTTTCATTAGAAAGCTTCTTAGTTTCCTCATTTCACAAAAGGGAATTGAAGTGGATATCGACAACATCAAGGCGATCCTTGAGATGCCTCCCCTGCGTAACCTTATCTAGTTTTAATCCATCCTAGGAAGACTCAACTTTTTTAGACATTTCCTTAAGGAGTATGCTCACAAATCCATACCCCTCACACATCTCTTGTGCAAGGACACTCTATTCTTATGGTTTGTTGAATTCCAAGTGGATCTAGAGGAATTGAAGCATATGCTTCATAATATTCCTATCCTTATGGTACCTATTGAGGGGCATGAGTTCATCTTATATAACTCTATCATTGATATTTCAATCAAAGGCATGATATGCCAAAAGGATGATGTTGGTAGGGAGAGAGTTGTTTACTACATCTCTCACATTTTGGTTGGTCCTAAACTCAACTATTCTCTTGTTGAGCATCAGTGCCTCTCCTTCATATTTGCTATGAATAAGTTATAACATTATATGTTGGGCTAGACTACCAATGTGATTATCTAATTTGATCCACTCTACTACTTGCTCAACAAAACACATCTTGCTATTAGGATTACAAGATGGATCATGCTTCTTTAGGAATTCAAACTCTATATCATTAACCAAAATTCTACCAAGGGTTTGGCTAAGGATAAACAACTCGTTGAGTGCCCACTACCCAAACCTGACATGGAATTGGTTGATGATGCATTTTTTGATGTTATGGTCTACTCGATCAACCATGTTTAGGTCTCTCAGTGTGATTGGTATCAAGACATTTTTCATTACCTTGAGGACCAGTCTTATCCCATCATTGCTTCTTCATAAGAATGTTATATGATCTATAAGCTTGTCATTTGATATGTCATCATTGGTGGCATATTGTTCAAGATGGGTCTCTATGGTGCATTGACGTAGTACTTCTCCCCTAAGGATATCCCTCTCACACTTGAGGAGTCTCGTGGGAGCATTTGTGGTGGCCACTCGATAGGCAATCCATCACTCAATGTATTATCAATATGAGCTACTACTAGCCCATTATTATTAAGGATGCAATATAATATGATAAGAAGTGTAATATGTGCTAAATCACTAGGGACACCATCAATTCTCCCACTAACCTCTTACACTCTATTTTTACTCTGCCTTTCTCAATTTGGGCTCTTGACTTCATCAGTGAGTTAAACCCTACCTCTTCCAATGGCCATCACTGGCTCATCACCACCACTGAATATTTTATAAAGTGGGTTAAGGTCATGCCTCTTAGTAGAATGTGTGGGAAGATCATTACCAAGTTTGTCTTAAACTAGATTATTTTTAGGTTTAGATTTCTCACTATGATTAATGTTTGATAATGGTTTGGGCTTACAAATCCCTAAGATGCATGAGATCACTAAATGCTTTGGGTTTAAGATCCACTTCTCCTCTACCCATTAACCCAAGGGAAATGGGCAAGTAGAGTCTTTAAATAAAACTTTGAAAAAGATGCTTCTCCTTACCATTTCTCAGTCCAAAAGGGACTAGCATGTCATCATTTATCCTTCCCTTTAGGCCTATCAAACTAGCTTCTGAATGGCCATGAGGGTAACCCCATACTCCCTCATGTATGGGTCTAAGGTTGTTCTTATTTTATAGGTCTTAATACCTTCTCTACAGGTCAAGACATTCAATTCTCTTTTTGATGAGGAAGAATACACTACTTACCTCTCTAAGCTTGAGTAATTAGATGAGTAATACTTAGCCACTCTTGAGTATAACCATTCTTACCAGCATCGTCAACACCACCAATTTTATAAGTTGGTGTGACCTCATCAATTCAAGGTTAGTGATACGGTCCTCATTTTAGATAAAGAGCACCATAAGAAGGGTAAACTCACACATAAGTGGTTTGGCCCTTTTGTCATCACCACCTCTCTAGAGAATGGGGATTTTCATCTCTCAACCCTTGAAAATGAGTCCCTATGGCATCCAATCAATGGGTTTCACCTTAAGACATTTCATGTCTAGGGCCCATGTGGCCCTCTAGAAAAGTTTCCTATGGTGGTAAGGCAATCCTTTCCTCTCTTCTAAGACCACTAACCTCCATGTTATTGGTATATGTGTGTGTACTTGGGTTCTTTATTAGTAGTCCCTATCTAATCACATGTATCTAGTAGTCTATATCAAATGAAACATACACACCACACACAAAATTATATATAGACATGTGCTAATGATGATAAAACCACTATATATGTTGCAAAAAATACATGTTTTTCTCTAGGTAAATTACATGGCTTATTTTCATCTTAGGCTCATAGTCCCCAAAAAATACTACATGCATGGCTACATATGCATATCCTAGTTATCCTATGACTGGGTGTTATCTATGTTAGTCATGCTCTAGGTGGAGATATCAATATCTACCTCTTGAATAGTCAAGCTATAGTCTCCTCTAGTACAACCAGCTAGTATGTCCTCACTCTAAGTGCCTGAGCTCATATGCCCTGCTCTCAATCTAGCTTAGACCATAGTCGATTGATCTCAACCTTTGCTCTATCTATTTATATCTCAGCCTCTACTATAGTTATTGTTTGGTTTGTCTTAGATGCCTTGTTTCATGCTAAATCTACCTCTAGTTATGGTATCTATTGTCATGCCCTCATCATCTCTAGTGAGGCTTGTGCACCCACCTACCAAAAGTGAGTATGTGGCTCTACCTTGTCAGTAGATGTGGCACCCACTCCATCATGGGTGTCATTGCCACATCAAGGAATAAATCCCTCAATAGTTAGTCAACTTGAGATCTAGTCCAACTAAGATGGTTTCCTGTACACATACATAAAACATATGTATTAGTCACATATTAGCTCTTATTAAGGATGAAGTACAAAGATAAAGTGATATCTAACAAATACACTTGTCTTACTTGGTAATGTTGATGACCTCTATCACCCTTCTATAGGTCATTCTCCTCATGGTAACAATGGTCTTTTCCATGGTGGACTCTCTCCACTGTCACCCCCTCACTCTATCTTGGTTTTCTACCAAGCTTAACCCCAACTAGCCTAGGATATGATCATCTCTCCTACCCTACCAAAGCTTATCTATTTAGATGATGGTATGACCCTTGTAGACCTCAAAGCTCTTCCCATCCCACATAGGGCTCTACTTGAGCATCCTCTAGCCAAATTGTAGACATGTAGGGATCATGAATGTAGCTACCCACTACATCTAGATCTAAGGTGGTTTATATGGGCCCAACCCTATCTATCAACCATGTAGTCCATGTCATGCCCTCTTATAGTGCAGGGTACACATAAATACCATATGGTATCCTTGACCATGTCAGTGGGAGCCTTTTGTAAGCCCAAGACATGATTAAGCTAGGTTATGTCAATCCACCTGTCCCTATATGCTAGATGTGATCCATCTATTGGTATAATCTACCTAGGATATACTAGCCCTAGACATATCTCTATCCTCACTCTAGACATTGGATAAATTTTGTCTATGACAGTGGTAGTCACCCTATACTCTAGTTGGCATAGAGCCTCATAACCATTGTCTCTACTATCATTGTCCTGAGAGTAGGTACCCCTGATGATAACTATGTGATCTATACTCAATGGTGATTTTGTTGAGGGTAGGATCCCACCAAGTAAATCTCTACTATTACTATATCTTATACCAATGGTAGCTCTATCTCTTTATCTATTGGCTCCACCCCATAGAGTTGATAAACATCCTTAATGCTAAAGATGGCCTCTATCTTAGTCCTCAACTAGAACACATACCTCTCTAATACCCATGTGATCATAAATACATTCACCAAGTCCCTAGAGTATTATAATGAGGGAATGCATACTAGTCTTCAAAGTCCTACATTCTTTAAGCAATCCTAGTTTGCCATAGGTAGAGCATCTACCTCATTAGCCAACCATGTTGGGACTCTCTCTTGGTTGGCCACCTTGTATGACCCATCTCACTATGTTGGCCACTCTCTCACCTATGAATGTCTTCCCTCTTCTGGTATGCTAACTCTTCTACATGTCTACACAAGTAAACAAAAAGGCAAATGGATTAGTCTACTGGCTAAAAAATGAGTAAAAACAAGTAAAAATGATTATTTTCATCTATCTAGCTTATTTTTCCTTCTCCCTTCCCATTCCAACCCCTTTTGGGAGCTTTGAGGCACCTTTGAGCTCCTAAAGGCCTATCTTAGGTCTTCCCTATCCTAAGTCATAGTTTTCTAGGCAAAGCTATGGCCTAGGTAGGCCAATCTATAGCCTAGCAATGCCCAAGTTGTGGCCCACATTAGGATGCCATAGGGAGCCCTAGGGATTTCCTTTTCTTACTCCATGAGCCATAGATTGAGCCCCTATTGGTCCCATTCTCTCTAGCTCACCTAGCCCATAATATTGAGTCATTATTTTGTCTGATTCAATTGTTAAATCATCTAAAATGAGTCAAAATGCATATAGGGCCTTCCAAACCCCCCCAAAATGAATACATTTATAAAAATTTATTCATAAAGCTTAATTATACCACCTTTTGCATCTTTGACATTCTCTCATGTCTTAATTTTCTTTGCTTGGACTTTAGTTTCTTGTGGGCTATCCTTTGGCTCTCTCAGAGTGAAAATAAGAGTGAAAATGATTAACTTTTCTCTCTTTTTCCTCTTTTATCCCTTTTTATTTCTTTTTGTGGGCCCATTTTGGGTGTTTTACCCATTTTTCCATTTTAAACCGCAAAACCTCCATCTTAGAGGTTGTATCATGTTTTTTGCACATTAATGAGCTCCATTTTTTAATCTAAGGTTTCTTTGGGCCCTTTCTAGCCCCATTTTGGTTCTCACCACTTCCAAGTCCTTATTGACCTTCTGGACCTATGCCTCAATTTATGGGCACCCAGGGATAGAAGTTACTTGTTATTCTTTTAATTAGTCATTTCTCTACTTTTTCATAGTCGACCCATTATAACTGCCTCTCTCTCTTGTTCATCAAGGTTGTAGGTAGGGTTGTCAGTTGGTTGTGGTGGTTTAGGACTTGCTCTAGTCTTATCGATTTGTCTTCCTCTTCCCTGAACATCCCCCCACTTTCCCTTGTTACTTCTTGCCACAGTTGATGTTGGTCAACCACTATAATTTTGGCTTGGTTTCATTATTTATTTCCCTCATGTAACTTGCTTACACTTCTTCACTTTGAGATCACATTTCAATAGTTATTAGTCTTGAGTTCTCAACCCCCTTCATGGTGCACCTCTTAGTGGTGATTCACATCAATGGTGGTAGTCAAGGCAACCCAGGACTGGTAGATATATCTTTGGTTATTGATTATCTATGAGGCCATGAGTTTATTTTATCTATTTTCTTGCTTACTAGTGAGATGAATAATTTCACTGAGTATTATGAAATCATTAACACCTTAACCAATGCCAATGAGTTAGGCGCATGATATATGTAATTATTCTATGAATCAATCTTAATTATGTCTCAACTCATTGGTGTTTAGGCCATCCTTATCTCTAAGTTTCTCCCCCTCTTTAAGGTGGCATATGATTTACTCTCTTTCTTTGAGTGTGTCCAGTTCACCCATATCCCTCACAAGGAGAATATTAGGGTTGATACCCTAGTGAATATCATTCTAGATAGTATGATTTGATTTGATATCACTTGTGTCCCTTAATTATAATAGCTAGAGATGGATCTAGATCTAGAGTTAGATTGTAGATTATGTAGCATTTGTACTCTCACCCATGGATTGCATCATCAACTTCTTTCGCTATCATCCTTATCTAGTAATTGTATGTAATGTTTCCTTTTATATTTTCAATTTTTTCTTTCCTTTAATTTGGTGTGGCTTCTAGTTATTGTAAAACACTCCTTATTCATTTAAACACTAACTACTTGTACCTCAATTATATATTTAATCATGTTTCCCATGACCCTACTCCTCCCTATGATTAAACATCATCTCACATGTAGACTACCAACCCTAGTCATCCAACTTTGAGAGCCTTTTAAGAGCTTATTGACTAGCCTAGGCCCTTATTTAACCCAAAACATGTATTATGTGAAGGAAACATGTGGCCTAATTCACATGTTTCCTTCACAAAAGTCATGACCTAGGCTATGGCCTAGGTAGACCATGTGTAAAAGTGTCTGTTTGGACGCAAACAGTCAAAAATGACTAGTTTTAGGTGTTTTAGTGGATTGAGGTTGGGATATATGCCTCATTATAATTAATTTAAGCCCTCTCTCTTCTCTCTCCATGCTCTCTATAGATTATTCTTCCTTATTTTTAATCTCATGCTTTCTTGAACCTCTCTTGATTCATTCTTGGCACTCTTGAGCTTGATTGGTAATAGAGTATCACATATGTTGTTACACATTTGCTTGGAGACTCCATTGCTACTATCAGTTATTATTGCTTCCTTATGGCTTGATTTTTGCTTATACATTTGGAATTTCACCTGATTTGTTCACTTGATTAGATTTCTTACACCATTTCAAGTTCTCACTTTACCTCCTCATTTGCTCTTGGCTTTTGGTTTGGACTTTAGCTTGCACATAGCTTGGTCTTCCTCCTACATTGATTCCTAACTTGGATTCCTAGTTAGTAAACATCTAAACATGTTCTTTGAGATTGATCTGAGGGAAATTTTATATGCAAAGTGAAAATCCATTATTTTATGTAGTATATATGTTACAATTTTACTTGTTTTGGTGATTTAGTTATTTTAGGCATTATTAAGAATAGTTTTTGAAATTTTTGCATTCATATGTGGTTACAAGATATATTCATTGCTTAAAATATTTACCATTACATATTATGATTTCATTGGAAATGTTTTTATTACATAGTATGACTCTACATGCTCAAAACAAACAAGACAACTTGATTAAATAATATCTCTCTCTTGCTAAACTATAGCATTGCATTGTTAGAAAATAATAGTGTTGAATTCAAAAGATAGATCAAACCTAGACTAGGAATTCTCTTGAACCTCTTATTGAAAAAATATTTATTTCTTAAAACATATTTCATTTGGATTGAAATTTCCTTAGCATCTAGATTTACATTTCATTTGTTAGCTCTCTTTATTCAGTATTTTTGTTTCCATAATTTATATGCAATCAATAGTCTAACCTTAGATACTTATGTTACTATGGTTGGATCCACTATAGATACTTTCATCTTTTGTGCACCTGATCATGTTATACCCAACATGGTTCATAATATTTTCTATATCTTAGTGCAAGCTAGCAAACCCAATTGCCATTATAGACCTCTTATAGCCTATAGAAGCCTTGAGCCTTCTAGCCTCTTAGTGGTTTGCTTTAACACCTTGCCAAATATTGGTAGTTTTGTTTCAAACCATGAAACCTCCATCTTATAGGTTTTGGCAAATTTTAAGTGCATTGGTAGCCTTTTTTTTTAATATGAGTCTTCTTTAGGCCTTTTCTTACCCTGTTTTGGTTCTTGGGACCCTTTCTAGGTCCCATTGACCTCTCAAGCCCATGCCCCATTTCATGGGAACCCAAGAATAGAAGTTACTTATGATTCTTTTAGTTAGTCATTTCTCTATTTTTTTTGTATTTGATCCATTCTAACTCTGTCTCTCTTTTTCATCATGGTTGTAGGTAGGGTTTTTAACTATCTATGGTGGTTTGGGACTTGATCTAGTCTTATCGATTGGTCTTCATTTTCTTTAAAATTATCCCCACTTTCTATTGTTACCTATCACTACACTCGATTTTGATCAATCACTATGATTGTGGCTTGGTTTCATTTTTTTATTTCCCTCATGTAACTTGATTAAACCACTTCACTTTGAGATCACCTTAGGAAAGTTGTTAGTCTTACATTCTCAACCCCCATCATGGTGTACCTCTTAGTGGTGATTCACACAAATGGTAGCAGTTGAGGCAACATAGGATCGGTATCTATGTCTTGGGTTATCAATGATCCATGAGGCTATGAGCTTGTTATAGTTAGTTTCTTCCTTACCAATGAGACAAATAATGTCTCCAAGTATCATGTAATCATTGGTGCCTTGATTGATACCTATGAGTAAGGCATGTGCCATGTGTAGTTATTATCTAACTCACTATTATCCATGTCTCAACTCACCAATGTCTAGGTTGTCTTTAGCTCCAAGTTTCTCTCCATTTTTAAGGTAGCACATGATTTTCTCTTTCTTTGAGGACATCCAGTTCACCTATATCCCTTGTAGGGAGAACATGAGGGTTGATGTCCTAGTGAATGTCATTATAGATAATATGATTTGATTTGATATCACTTGTGTCCCTTCTTTCTTAGATCTGGTGCTGGAGTTGGAGTTGGATTTTGGAATACATGGCATTTGCACTCTCACCTATGGATCACACCATTGACTTCTTATATCGTTATCCTCATCTGGTAAATATAGTTAATATTTCATGTTATATTATTATGTATTTCCTTTGCTTTGGTGTGGCTTTTAGGTACTACATAACACTCCTTGTTTATTTGAACATCAACTACTTATACCTCAAGGGCATATGTAATCATACTTCTTGTGACCCTACTCTTCCCTATGATTACACATCAACTCAACTACAAACTATCAACCTTAGTCATCTCAATGTGATACATATTCCACATGATTTGACCTCTCCCACATCATATTCTTATCCTCCATACATCCTTAGTCCATCTTGGCCATCTTGGCCCTTTCGCATGTAAGACAGGCCCTCTAGGGACCCCCTAGGGCCTTTCAAGAGACTGTTGACCAACCTAATCCTTTGTTTGACCTAGGACATAGCTTGTGTGAAGGAAATTAGTGGCTTAGGCCACATTTTTCCTTCACAAAATCCATGGCCTAGGAATAATGCATGCAAAAGTGCCAGTTTGGACCCAAATAGTAAAAAACAACTAGTTTTATGTGTTTTGGTGGATTAGGGTTGGGATATATGCCTCATTCTCATTAATTTGAGCTTATTATATTCTCTATCCACCATTTTTATTAATTCTTATTCCCTCTCTTGACTCTCATACCTTATTGAATCTCTCTTGATTCATTCTTGGCACTCTTGAGCTTAATTGGTGACAGAGGGTCCCATATGTTGCTATACATTTGCTTGGAGACTCCATTACTACTCTCAGTTATTCCTGCTTCTTTGTTGCCTGATTCTAGATTATACATTTGAAATTACACCTAATTTATACACTTGGTTAGATATCTTAAACCATTTAAATTTATCACTTTACCTCCTCATTTGATCTTGGATTTTGGTTTGAACTTTAGCTTGCACATAGCTTCGTCTTCCTCCTATATTGCTTCCTAGCTTGGATTCTTGGTTGGTAGAACATTTGCACATATTATTTGAGCTTGATCTAAGGTAAATTTTATATGAAAAGTGAAAATCCATTATTTTGTGTTGTATATATGTTAGGGTTTGATTTGGGTTGGTGATTTAGTTTTTTTGTGCATTATTTAGAATAGTTTCTAAATTTTATGCATTCATATGTGGTTACAAGATATCTTCATTACTTAAAATATTTACCATTACATGTTATGCTTGAATTGGAAACATTTTTATTACATATAGGAATCTACATGGCCAAAATGAACTAGATAACTTGCTTAAATAATCTCTCTCTCTTGCTAGACTAGAATATTGCATTATTAGAAAATAATAGTGTTGAATTCGAAAGATTACTCAAACCTAGACAAGGCATGCTCTTGAACCTCTTCCTAAAAATGTATTTATTTATTTTAAAATATTTAATTTGGGCTAAAATTTCCTTAGCATATATATTTACATTTCATTTGTTAGCTCTCTTTATTCGGTATTGTTATTTCCATAATTTATATGCAATCAATAGTCTAGACATAGCTACTTGTGTTACTCTAGCTGGATCCAATAGAGATACTTGCATCCTTTATGCATCTAATCATGCTAGCCCCAACTTGATTCATAAGTTTTTTTATATCTTGGTGCAAGATATTAAACTAGATAGCCACTATAGACCTCTTGTAGCCCATAAAAGTTATGATCCTTCTAACCGCTTAGTGGTTTGCTTTAGCACCCTACCAAACACTAGTGGTTCTATTCAAACTATTGGAGATATAGTAATTATGTTTATTTACAAGCTCAAAATTTACAACACCTAAAGTAGAATCCATGATAACTAATCACCAAGAGTAGAAATAATGCAAAGGGTGCACAAATTTGGCACCAAGATAACCCCCCAAAAGATCATATTATAAGACCCCCCCAATTTGGTATTTTATTAAAAGTATTTAATTTTTATAATTTAATGACACCAATGGATAAATAATATAAAAACATGAAATTTTGAAAAAAAAACATAACTCAAATTTGAGTTACAATTCAAAAGTTATAAGCATGATGATTTCCCATAAAATGGATCAATACATTAAAAATTCGCTACAAACTGGAATTTGTGACCAAATTAGTAAATAACATAGTATTCCAACCACATGTTGAAATTTAAATTTTGACACAAACTTATAAAATCTAACTAAAGTGAAAAATAACTAGTTGGGTGACCCTTATACGCATGTAAAAGAGTTGGATTTCCTCTTTAAAAAAATATATAGCTATTAAGGCAAATAAAATTAATGAAAATTTGTGTTAAGAGGATTAAAAAATTGGATTACAGTTATCACAAGCATAGACATGAAGCCAAGGAAGGGAATACTTTTTCACTTGGCCATTGGTGCCTCCACACAATATCACAACACCTTCCCATGCAAGCCACCCACCTTAAAAAAAATTTGATTGTAGTAGATGATTCTAGAATGCCACCTATAATGCTTTAACTTAGGTAATATAAATTATTCATGTAGGTAATCAAGGACCTTATAATGCCCCTCCCCTTCAGTTCTATTTCACTCTAACACTCCTTTTCTTCTAGGAAAAGACCAAAAAAAGAAATGTCCAAAACCAAGTAAGATGAAAACTTCAATATTTCTCCTCTGTTGGAATGCCTCTTAATGTTACAAGATCCACTCTCCAAGACACTTCAGATCCTTATACAAATATCAGATGGCTAAAACCAATGTAGAAAAAGAAAACATAGATAAGCAAATCACTTATGCAAATATGATCTCTTGAAAAAAAGGAAAAGCACCAAACTTAGAAATGCAATGCTAGTCACAAATTTGCAATGCTTAGATCTAAATAAAAATAAGATCTTAATACCAAAAAATAATATCTCAAAATAAAAGTTCTAAGATGCATAAGGATGTCACGATTGAGATTTTCAATAGATAGCTAAGAATTCTACATAACCAACACTCTAACACTTTGCATATAATAGATCTAGAACAAATAAAGGAAACAATGCCTATCATAAAGTGTTAATCTCTTCTTCTAGCACCAAGATCAGACTTATTCTTTGGAAGGAAGAAGAATTCCATGAAAGGATGATTCCTTTATCTCTCAAATCTTCGTATCAAATGGAATGTTCCACCTTAACATATCTTCATGCCCTCTCTTGGCATCACTATTGTAAAGTTAACTATGATGTTTCAAGGTTGACTAGAGGTTGTCATTGGCATTAGGATAATTGTGCTCTTGATCTCTTGATACTCTAACCTTACATATGTTTAATATTGATAAAGAAATAAAAATCTTTTCATGTGGTCCTATCATTCATGGTGATCAAGGGACTTAACCATGGTTAATGTAAAGTCATTAGTTATGATTAAATCTTACATTTGGCATTGTCAAATATTTTAATTGTTGCATGGAAAAAGGAATATCTATATGAAGCTTATAATTATTAAAATAATAATTATCTAGGTTTGTGAAAATTTATGATTAGGGTTTGAAAGGTCATGGATACTATTAAGTGCAATATCGTTAAAAAATGAGAATAGAGTTTTTGGGGGATGAGGAAACTCTACATATTTTCCTTAAGAACAAAAAGAATGTATGTATAATGGAATCATGGCATGATTGGACAATGGTGAACTACCATTTAGGCAAAATTTCATAAAGGAAGCAATGGTGGTTGGTGATAAATGGCTAGATAAAATAAATAGAGTGTTTGGTAGCAGACAGGGAGGAAGAATGGAATGCAAAATTGGTCACTAGGGGGAATGGAAAAAGAAGGCAACAAAGGTGACCAAAAACCTAATGTCCTCCATTCAAGCACATATCTTTTCCTCTAGTTAAGTATCTAAGCATTCATTTCCTATATCAAGAATGGCACATCCTAGGGTATATAAAGTTGGGTTTGGACATAAACCCATATACATGTACCTAGTATGTACATAGGGGGTGATTCCTTTAGGGATTGAATGCTTGTGAATTATCCTAAATCTGCCAATCCCTTATAAGCCTAATCTCCATGCATGAATAAATGGTTAGTATATTTATGCATCAATTTATTTATCCATTGATCTTTATATGGTTGAATCTACTTTGATGTGGATTGTTGTGCATGGTTTTATGATTTTTAGTTTTGTGCATTTGATATACTCCATAGTGATTTGTGTTTTAATGATTAAATCTTGGTTATTGTTTAATAATGAGAAAGAGGGTTTTGTCTTCATAAAATAAAATGCATCAATGATGGACGCATGTGATTTTTTTGTCAAAATTCCTCAATGATGGATGGATGTGAATTGTTTGTCAAAATGCCTTGATGATGAATGGCTATGAATTGTTTATCAAAATGCCTCAATGATGGATGGTTGTGAATTGTTTTTCAAAATTCCTTAATGATGGATGTTTGTGAATTGTTTGTCAAAATTCCTCAAGGATGGATGGTTATGAATGTTTTTTCAAAACTCCTCAATGATAGATGAAGTTTAATTATTTGTCATAATTCCTCAATGATGGATGGTATGGATGGTTTTGAGTTGTTTATCAATATTCCTCAATGATTAATGGTAGTGAATTGTTTGTCAAAATTACTTAATGATGAATATATGTGATTTATTTATCAAAATTCCTTAATGATGGATGGTTGTGTATGGTTTTTCAAAATGCCTCAATCATGGATGGTTGTGAATTGTTTGTATAAATACATCAATGAGCTGATGTCGTATGGTATACTTAATTTAATTATTCCATTGCATGGATTATATTCATTGTTAAGCCTTGAAGTTTTTTTAATTTGGTGTTCCAAAATCATAATCAAATAATATTGAGGGTAAGTCCTTAGTTTGATCATATTTGAGAGCATGACTATAGTGGGTTTGTTAGAATTGTAAAACTAATCTCAACATAATGTGTTCTTATATGCATTGGTTTTTAATGGTATTTTTGTGAGTATAATTTTTATTTTGTTTGGCATAGTGGAATATATAGCTGAAACTCATATGACATTATGTTTGATGTTTTCTCTATGATTATTATCAAACTACTTAGTTCACTTGAAATCCTTACATTTAAAGTGTAAACTATCTATAGATTCATTGTGTGGTTTGTCTCTATTTATATAATTGTAGTAATCATACTAGAAGAATATATTCATTTTCATGTTAATTAGATAAGAGAGAGACGTCAATATTTATTGAAAATACCTTTTTCAAAATGATGTTTCTTCATATTGGATGTTGTGGTTAAATCTTAGATTTTTTTTATTGGCATGGCTACTTATAGCTGAGACCTAGATAACATTATACTCAAACCACTTTATTTGATTAAAAAAATCACATTTGGAATTATAGTATAAGCCTTCTAAGGAATTGGTTGTTGATTGACTTTATGGATTATGTTTCCTTATTCATAATAGAGTATGACTAGAATAAATAATCTCACTAATGGGTTTCTCTATATTATGAGGGTTTTAATGATAATTTGTGGTAGTAAATTTGAATATTTAGGCTAGAAATTTTATTAATATTGCATATGTAAGACTCATGAGTATCATTTTGGTCAATGCATGGTTTGTATGTTGTCTATTGTGTCAACTAGGAAAATTATGTTTTACCTATGTGTTAAAATGAATTCATCATTTTATTTGATTAAACAATTTTTCTATCATGTGTGTGTTGTAATGAATCTCTTTTTTCATCACGTTATATAGTTGGTTGTAGATATTTAAACATATGTGTTTTCATCATGTTAGATAAGAGAGAGATGTCAATATTTATTGAAAATATCTTTTTCAAAATGATGTTTCTTCATATTGGATGTTGGGGTTAACTCTTAGATTATTTTTTCTTATTGGCATAGCTACTTATAGCTAAGACCTAGATAACATTATACTCAAACCACTTTAGTTGATTAAAAAAATCACACTTGGAATTACAGTATAATCCTTCTAAGGAATTGGTTGTTGATTGACTTTATGGATTATGTTTCCTTATTCATAACAAAGTATGACTACAATAAATAATCTCACTAATGGGTTTCTCTATATTATGAGGGTTTTAATGATAATTTGTGGTAGTACATTTTAATATTTGTGTTAGAAATTTTATTAAGCTTGTATATGTAAGACTCATGAGTATCATTTTGGTCAATGCATGGTTTGTATGTTGTCAACTGTGTCAGCTAGGAAAATTATGCTTTACCTATGTGTTAAAATGAATTCATCATTTTATTTGAATAAAAAGTTTTTCTATCATATGTGTGTTGTAATGAATCTCTTTTTTCATCATGTTATATAGTTGGTTGTAGATATTTGAACATATGTGTCCTCATGCATGTCAGAATAAATTTTATAGTTATAAAATTTGATGTAATATTACAAAGAGATCCTATGAACATTTGAGTATCTTATTTCTTATGCATTAGAGGAGTGATCTTATGTCTTATATATCTTACCATATTTTTTAAATCACTTGGTGATTATGGATAGGTAAAAATTATGCATGTTGAGTTATATTGGGTTAATTAGAAAGTTTACTCACCGGTTTAAGAATGATTTATTAAATTTGAGCTTATGTGTGCTTGTAGAGTTGTAGTGTTTAAACTATTAAATAATTTGAGTGATGACCCAACATGCGATGATAGATAAATTTTTTGGTAATAATATATATGAAGCTTGAAATGAGAAATTTGATTCCTCATCTAATAATTATAAAATAAATAAATACATCCACATTATGTTCAATTTTAAGTTTTAAATATTAGAAAGATTGCACTTAATCTCTTTGCCTGCTTATTGAATACCTACTATAAATTCTCTTTCTTCTTTGAAAATCAATGTATTAATTGCTTCCCTAGAGGGATATGAAACATTTATAGAATTTTTCGATCCTTTTACTTGTCATTACAACATGTAGGTAATAAACCACTTTGATTTCTTTGTTTTTGTGGATCATTTTATGAATGTGGATTCAATTTGGTCTCATTTCTTGGTTTTTTATTTAATCTGGTTGATTAAAAAATGTACTACCTATTTTATATTTTTATTATGTATTGATCTATGGTATTCTAACTTTTATTGTGGACTTTGTTTCTTAGTGTTGTTTACCTCCTCTCTCATATAGAGTTTTTTAGATCTATCTTGGAGAATAATTCTAGTCCTTAAATATATTGTTTTAAAAATTGTTAATATCAATGCATCTAATGTATGTATCATTATATAAAGAATTATTTCTTTGGATTGTAGTGATTATAGTTTTTATCAAGAGAATATTTCAAATATTAATTGATTATTATTGTATAACTAGATATTATCATTACATTATCTTACCTATCTTATAATATCTAATCATCTAAAAATACCCTTCTTGAATCATTGAAGGGCTGGCTGAGACAATGAGGGATGAAGCTATGTCTTATCTAGTTCATATTTGGCTTGATAATGGTTTGTTGCATTGATTCATCAAGGCTATTCTTGAATTATTTGACTATCTAATTTAGGGATCAAAACCCCAAAATTAGATTATAATCCCTTTGATAATATTTGACTAGTATGAATCATACTGTGGACTGGACATACTTATAACTCCTTTAGTTGGCTATGGATTTTCACTTTTTGTTGGTTTAATAACTTAGAAAAGAATAAAATAAGCTTTTATGGAAATTTATTTTCCATATATAAAGTTTCCAATTTTTAGGTATGATAGGTTATGTACTTATTGGTCAGCTATAAGAAAAAAATAGTATATTCCATAAGGGAGCATACATTGTCTATTAGAAGTGATTGACAACATGTCTTTAATTTTTTAAATGTGTACCTATTATAGTGTGGTAGATAATCACTTAATTTGGTTACTTATCCTTGAAGTATATTATTTTTATATGAGAATAACAAATGCTTTACCCAAGACTTGTCAGATAGTTATGCAATAGAGCATAAACTAATCCATGTAAGGAGATAAAAATGTAGATTGCTCCACATTAAATTGTTAAAACAAAAGATAATTTTGCAGTAATGATCTATTGTAAGCAATACAAAAGATTAAGAAAACCTTGGATGAGTATAGATAATAATAAGATTTGTATCAAATATAAAGTCATGTTGTAGTTAAGTTCTTCATGGGTTTCATAAACATGGACCAAGGATATATTTAAATCCTTGACTTGTTTTTTATAATAAGAATTTTAATGTTTTTTGTTAGTTTTAATTATACTCAAGGGTAGATAAGGATCTTATAATTGGTCATTGTGATTCTTGTTGTAATAAATTATGAAGGTATGGAAACATAATTATTTAACCATGTTATTGGGTAAGTATTCCATTTTTAAAGAAGATAAAAAAGTATGGTGAGTTTTTTGGTACCCAATCAAATGGTTGTTACATTATGGTAGTAGAGCACTAGCTTATATCACTTAGCCTAATATGCTCATTCATGAGACCATGATACTTAGTGTTAATAAAACATGTTTTGAAGATATAATTAAATGAAATTAAAATTGAGACATATTTAGACTAAAATACTAAATTATATGGAAGGGACTAAGACCCTTGAGGGTTTCCACTTAAAACCTATTTGAAAACATACAACTATAGTAGGTACTATCTTCACCTTATGTGATGTACTGGTGATACCATATGGGTCACTTTACTTTTGTCCACCCTTAAGGCAAATGACTGATGTGTCCCTTTTATAATGAGATAATTTCCTTTTAGTGAAGTTTTACTTCCATGATGGTGGAACCAAAGAAAGAGGGTTGTATGTGAGTGTTGATAACATTTTTTAAATAAAATTTATTTTTGGATAGATGTAATATTAACACGTGAGTGTGTGTACCTTATCTTTATTACACATGCTCATGATAGAAGTGTGCTTTTAAACTTTTTGAAACTTTAATATTGGTTTACCTAAAGCATGCTATAATAATCTCTAGAATTCATTTATTATATTTAATACTATTGGGTGTTAATAAACATGTAAACATAGTACATGTAAATATCTATATTGAAACCATTACTATATGTGTAATTGTGATTACTACAATTGAGTATTTCAGTAAGACATACTTAGGGCAACTTATAGTGCCTTAATTCATGATTTTAATAAAATTACATATAAAAACTAAATGGCCTGTGTTTTTAGATATTTAATAAGCTATTTGGTGGTGGTTACACTTTTCATATTGAAATTATTATTCTCCTAGATCCTTTGAGGAGGACCATCAATAAATTTTGATATGGTTATTCAAATTATTTGGGATGTATTATTTTGTATAGATACTATATTTTTCATGATTGGTTCATGAGTCATCATTTACATTATATGGTAATGAGTAACTAAGGGTAGGAAGCCTTTGTATAAAGTAATTGTTGTCAGTTAATGCATAGGATGATGTATTTAATAGAATTAGGGTGTGTGTGGAATTGACTTAGTAGAAAGATGATAACTGTAATTAAAAAGTTGGCCAAAGAAATGTTATAGTTGTATACATTATATATCCACTGTACCTTCTATTTCACATGTGTGGGATGTCATAATATATAGAGGATGAATATAAAGGCATGTGTGATTATTTTATGTGATAGTGATTGTAGAACACATTATTTTGATTTTGCATTTGACCATTTATGAAGGGAAGAATTACTCCTAGTGGAGAGATGTGTGGTGAATCAATCCTAATGGGATGATGAATTTTGAGGAAATGTATGAAATATTAATCTTCCCTATATAAAAATTTATCATAACTAAAAATAATTACATACTCATATCTATTTGAGAGATGATCACTCAATGAACTAATAAACATTTAATACAACAATTTATTGCACTAATTAGTAATGAATGATGGTAGTGTCATATTGTTCAATAGTGGTTAATAAAATAGTTATAATATCTCACATTGGTTGATAACATAGTTATATTATCTCACATTGGTTGATTCCATTGTTGTGGTATTCAACAATATTTAACTAATTCAACATTAGCACTATAAAACCTTTGTGGGGATATTACATTTATGAAAATTGACACCATTGTATGATTTTATAAATGTTGTTGAGGATGAAACATTAATGAGTATTTGTTATGAAATTTTAGAGCAAGAAGATACATTTATTTTGATACATGTTAAGCTATACATTATCATAGTTAATATTGAAACACTACTTGAGATTTTACTCTTAAAATTCCATTTATGTATCATTGTGTATTCTTATGGTATGTACCTCTTTGTGAGAAATTATTGATATGTTAATGTAGTATTATATATAATGAAAATGGTTATATCATATTTATCAATATCTGAACAACAAAATGAGGTTGAATGGGTATGCCATAGAAACATGTTTCTAAGTACAATACCTAATGTTTTAGTACTCTGATTTATAATAAGAAAAAAAATCATTCAAGTATTGTAAGTAAAGATTATTAAATTGGGTTGAATAAACTATAAGGAAACTTGTTAAATATGAAAATTGTTGGCTTTAATTGACATGAAATCAAATGTAAAGGATGCATCTAAATTTTGAAAACTTAGGTTCTAAAAGTATTGCCTCATCAACTGTATAGTTGGAAAATATTCTAAGACTTTTTCTTTATCTTTCCAATCACTCATAAGTTGACCAATCCATCAAGATGATGTCTTTGTCAAGGGGGGAATTTTACATACCATTTTGTCCTATATGTCATAATGAGGGCACCTATCAGTTATCACATCGTAAAACATAACTAATATTAGTTTCTATGTGATTAGGGATTAATCTATGGATATTATTTAGTTTTAAACTCATTATGCTTTATAATAACTATGTGGAATAATTTATATAACTATTGTTACATGTTTATTTATACATGATTAGTTGTATTTTTTATCATGTTAATTTTATTGTTTATATGTTAACTCTATTGTTTCTAGTGTGTAAATCCCTATTGTAAAATATAGATAAGTGTCCTTTGCTTTGTCATGTTGAATATATTTATGTTTATTATATATCCATTATCAACATGTATCTAATTGTTCTCACCAAATTGAAAATATTTTTTATTTAAATGAGGTGGTTAAGAGAAGAATGAGGCCAAATATCTTGAATCTCAATATCATTAAATGGTTATCTCAATCATATGAAAAATTTTGGTTCTTATTATAGATAATTTAATATGTGGGTATTATCTATGTTTTAGGATAAGGTTTTCTTCATTTTGGAATGACCCTTTGATCCATGTTAATATAGTTTTCATGTGTCAATGAAACCTATTGTGAATGCATTATCATGTGACTCCTCAGGGTACCATTTATGGTTAATATATTGCTTGATTTAACATTGATTTAAGACTTAAGGTGAGATCCCATTGGTAATTATAATCATGATAGAGACATCAATATTGCATAGTTAATCATGGTGTTTTGAGGTTGAAGTGAGGTTGTCATTGGAATTAGGAAAAATATGACCTTGATCTATGAATACTCTAACCTTGCATATGTTTAATATTACTAAATTAATACAAATCCTTTCATGTGGTACTATTGTGCATGGTGGTCAAATGACTTAGCCATGATTGAAATAAACTCATTAGTTATGATTAAATCTCACATTTGGCATTGTTAAAGATTTTAATTATTGCATGGAAAAAGGAACATGGTTTATTACAATTCTTTTTTATCTTGGATTTGAGAAAAGGTATACTTAGAGTTTGAAAGGTGTTGGATATTATTGAGTGGTATTTTGTTGGAAAATGAGAAGGGAGTTGTTGGGAGATAATAAACTATGCGTTTTCCTTGGTTAGAATAAGAATGCATAGATATTGGAATCATATAATTATTTTAAGTAATGACACTCACATTTTATTCAATTTATAACTCTACCACTCCTATCATATGAGTTTTCCCATGAGCTCCTAATTGGGGAGTCACATCGGGTTATTTTTTCCATAGGTAGAGGCTTTGATGTCATGACTACCAACTAATGGAGGTTGGTTGGTTTGGTTACCATGTGGATTGTTTTGAATGATACATTAATGATGATCAATAAATGGGTTTTAATATATGTGAAAATTGATGTTTTGAGGTGTCAAAGGGCTGCTTGATTGAGATTAAGTGTTTGCATTAGCATTCTCTAATAAAATGTTTACAATTTTTTTTTTTTGGTCCTCATGGAGTCTTTGAATGAACTTATTATATTCACTACAAGCACAATTATCATATCTAACAACTCTATGGAAAAGGAAGTACACATTTGGGTCATAATCCTGAGGCCTTTAAATTTTTTCTTGCTAATTAAACCCTTATTCTTAGTGTTTTGATAAAAGTGTTGGTTTTGATTTAGGTCATCATTTTGAAACTATTTTGAAATTGACCCTAGTTTTGGTTTTGACCCTAGGTGTTAAAATTCAAATGGAAGTTAAATTAAGCTATGTGAATAGTGGGTGAATAATTTTAGTTCTTCATACTTATGTTATTTTTATTTACATTATTTTTGTTCACAAGCTGAGGTGGGTTTTTGTTAGCTAGATTACCCCTTTTGGTTTCATTAGTGACACCATTTATGGTGGCATTGTAGTTTTTTTTTAATAAATTTTAGGCATTAATTATTGGGTTTATTATGATTTTAATTTTGATAACCTCCATTTTTTTTAATTTTAAGTAATTATTCATCCATTTCACCCATAATTTATGTGGCCAATTTCAATTGTCACCTGACTAATTCTAAGAGCACTTTTGAGTGTTTCTTAATAGGACTTGTATGGTATTTTTTTCATGTCTTATCTTGTCTCCTTGTCAAGGGAGTGAAAAATAGATCAGATAGTTCCCTTTGATCCATGTGTTGTGCACTAGGAGAAGAATATAGGATTTTTCACCATCCCATAATTAAATGTGCAATTTATTCATTATTTTCTTGCTTAATGTGTAATAATTATTGTATGTTAGTCTTGATTAATTTTTCATGTCTAAGGATATACCAAACTAGGCCATTATTTTTTGTAAGGAATGTATATACCCCTCACAAAGGTGATAGAATGAGTAAATGGTGAATCCTTTGAGGGTTTTGGGGAAAAATTTACAACTACTCCATTCTAAGGTAGGAGCTCTTGAATAATAGTCATATATGCCTTGACATGAATATTTGTATTATTGTGACACATCCCCCAAAAAATCAAATAGGAAAATTTTATCTTTAAAAATCTTAAGTTTGGTTCCCATCAAGATATAAATGGACCCTAAAATACTTTTGGACACAAACATACAAAGTCTAATTTTTTTTCATTTATGAATTAATTTATAAATTTTGGCTTAAAATTGAGGCATAAATTAATTAAAAGGTTGGTTTACATTTTAAATTGATTTATTTTACTAATTAATCTAACCATTTTATTATCAAGTTTATCAAGTTTTATAGGTCAAAATTAATGAATAGGATCTCTTACTCATCAAAAAATTTAAGATTGTCAAAATGCATTAGACCTCAAAAATAATTTTAGAATGTTGCCTAAGAAATATCACTCCACATGTCTATATTTCAATTGATTTGTACCATAGATCCTATGACCAATTATGTTAGGAAAACTATGTTTGGTTGTGCAAAGTGAATGCATATGGATGTATTCAAATAGAACAATCAAAACACATTCAATAGAGTGGAAGTCTTATTTTTATAAATGCAAATTATATTCAATAGTAAATAATAGGGAATGATATAGTGTGATACAATGCTATTATACATAGTGAATTCATGAGGAAGGCTATATATGTTAGGACTGTGTGTGTATAAGATATAGTGTGCTACCATTTATGTGTTATAGAATAGATAAGCAAAGCATGTTATTTATGTTACAATTATGTATTGAATCTACCTAACTATCTGGTTATGGATAAATGTGTGTGTTACATATTTAACATGCATGATTACAAGGGAAGTTACAAATAACTGATATAGATTACAATGAAGGTAGAGTTGGCATGTCTCACCCTACTTGCATGCTGATAATGTAGTTCCCAATAAGGTAGTGACCACTCATTTGGTCATATGATACATAGCTATTAACTAATGGTCTTAATCCTAAGAATCATGTCTAAAAACTAATGATAATAAAACCCATGATTAGTGATTATTTTGGGGCCACAAGTAGAGGCATGTAGTTAGGGCATGCTAACATGAAATTATGATAAAGCAGGGCCTAATGGATTATGATAGTCAATGAGTGGATGCTAGTGAGGTGCACAAGACTATGAGCTATGGAGTATGTAGTGTGATGCATAGGCTATAATATAAGGTGATCATTGCATGAAAGTCTAAGAATAATCATCGGACTTATGTGTGGGAATGTGAACAAACTTCATACAGAGTGTGCAATGTTGTGTGATAAGTGTGAGTTATTCACAAAAAAATAAAAGAGTGTGTTCATCTATGTAAAGCCTAAACACAGATCATTCACCCTTTTTTTAAAGAGTAATGATCTATATTATGTTAGTGTACCGCTAAGGAAACTTCACTTGAATTTGGTGCAAAGTGTACCACTTAGCCTTATTATCATATTGTCTAACCTTGACCACTCAAAAAATTTGATGTGTGCCTTGGCAAGTGGGTTGATTTGTATCTTTGATGATCTAGTCCTTACCTATAAGGTGCAAGTTTTTGGGATCTAAATCAATAGTATGTTGTGTTATTGTTGGCTCAAAAAGTGGTAGAGTGTATGGATTGAGAAGATACATGTTGAAGATTATGTGATTGCCTAAGTATGGATGTAGATCAAGAATGAAGGCATTATCACTAGCTACATGTAGAATGGTGTAAGGACCATAACAGAAAGGCTTTATATTTTAGTGTCGACCTTTGAAGCATTATTTTTGAAGGTACAGTGAAAACTTACCTTTAACTTATAATTCATGAGGTGTGTGAGAGAGAATTTGATGAAACTAATAATGAATAAATTGGTTGTGTCACATAAATTTATCGGCTTTGTATACTTCCTATTTTTATGTCTATGACTCAATTACTATTAGCTTGTGATAAGAGATGTCTATAGGTGCCAAAGGTTGAATCCAAAGACATGTTTGGAATAAACTATGATATGTAGAGCTATGAATGGCTCTGTTATAGGCATGTTGAATGTACAAGAGATTTCCATTCCAAGTTTGAGCATCTATGTAGTTTTACATTCATATAAGATGAACAAGTGTGTTATTGACCACTTTAGTTTACCCATATATGTATGGATGAAAATTTATTGATTGATCTAGCTGCATACCCATCAAGTCCCATAAGGCTTACCAAAAGTGATTTACAAAGCATCAATCTCAATCAAAGAAAATGGATGTTAGAATCCCAAAATGAACCTAAACATGGTGGAACAAGGATTATGTAGTGTCAATTGCATCAATGTCTTTATTTAAAATGACCATGATAGCCATCTTATAAAACATATCCAATATAATGAACACAACATCATGTTGGCATCTCATCATAGGTTACCTAGTCATGAAATCCATGTTGATAGATTCCTAATGTCTAGATAGAATTATTAGATGTGTGTGAAGTCCTAGATTCTATTCATAGGCTTGGTAATGCATGAAATAATTCAAGACTTGATGTGTCCTTCCATATCTATACAAATGTGTGGCTAGAATAAGTGTGATTATAATGCATTTAGATATTTATCACACCAAAGTGTTATGAGGTCTTGGTGTAGTGTGCCTCCTAGCTAATTTTTTAGTGAGACATACCAAAATGAACACAACTATGTATGAGATTGTATAGAATATATTCATACAATAAAAAATCCTAAACTTGTTTACCCTATACTAGAATGGTGTAAATCATAGTGAATTTTTGATTATCTAAGTAGTGGGATACCTAGTTTGTGAATTTATGGTTACACATGTCTAGAACTATGATGAGTGTGTGAAATGGTAGTCAACTAAGTTAATATATTACATTTTTATCCTTTCCTTTCTTATCCTTGATCATGAGATATAATTATTGTAGGTAACTCATCCATTTCATGTGTCATGCATTCTCCAGCTTTCTCTACATCTGCAAGAACTATAGTGGTTTGTGACCCAAATGAACAATTGTCTCCTTTCCAATAATATAGTGGCACAATTACTTGAGTTCTTGATAAATAACATACAATTATTTCTCATACGTTTGTACCATGTTATTGAATGCCTTTGAGTGTTACATGACTATATGTGTATACTACATGAGCACTACACCAAGTGCATAGTCAGATACATTGGTGTGAATTTCAAAGGAATAAACAATGTTGAGAATTAAAAGAATAGGTGTTGTGTAGAGGTATTACTTGAGTTCCTCAAAAGTGTATTATTGCACATGAGTCTATTCAAACTTGGTTTTTGCATGTGTTATATAGATAAGTGTTTTACTCTATTTTTTCACTTTTCTTAGTTTGATAAAGAAAGAGATAAAACTATGAAAAGGGGTGTGTTAAAAAACATGTTAGAGATGTGTGCATTGAATCTAGACTTTATGTGAGAAATCCTCTTTGGATAGGAAGGAATAATATACAAATAAGAAATCACTACCATAAAACTTGTTTGTGATACAAGTAGTTGGGTAGATTGCCTAGCATGAGCTAGATCTTAGAAGCATGAACTTCCTAAGAGGCTATCAATCCACCTACTTTAAATACTTAAGTTGGAAATTATAAAAAGAATGAAATTGAATTAAATAATAGAAAAACTAAAATTAAAAAAAAAAATATAGATGCTTCCCTAAAAAAATGACTAAAATAAAATAATAGTTTGATTAATACTAATGTTAAAATTGGATAAGTTAAAGATTATGGTCTTGGTTTGGTAATGTGATAAGTGATTGAGAAAAGGTGGTTTGGTTGGTTGGTAAATGGTTGAGATGGTAAAAGGTAAATGAGTGAATGGTTGAGAATGTGAGAAGTTAAGTAGTCAAGATGGCAAAAAGGTAAGAGGATAAAGAGGGTAAAGATGGCAAAGGTGTAAATGGATAAAGATGGTAAAGATGGAAAAGGTAAAAGGGGTAAAGTTCAAGGTAATGAAAATGAAAGACCAAGGGAATAATTTAAATAAAAAATAAACAAAATGACCTTAGAGATTTATTGTTGTTGATGATGTTGAAGATGGAATCCTGTAGCAATTCTGGTAGAGCTTTGTTTCTTTGAATTATTTTCTCCAAGATGATGACCTCTTTCACAAGTAGATGACCTACAAGATGAAATTCTCTAAAAAAAGCAACTTAACCCATGGGTGAATGGGGAGGATCATATTTATAGAATTTGATGTTAAGAAACATGCCAAAAGAAGGGAATACTAGAATATGGTGCCATTTTCCAAGTGGGATCATAAGGGAATCATGGGATAAGGGTGGTAGGATTCCCACTTCATAAAGTGTGTATTTTACTTTGCTAAAGTGCCTCCCATTTTACTAATGTGTCCAAAAATAGGTGGAGATAATACCCATGGACCCAAATGAGTCCAAAATACTTTTCACCAGCCACTTCTATATTTTCCCCATGGGTGGATAAGTGGTCATGAAGGACAAAAATGGTGGGATTCCCACTTCATAATTATGTCTCCCACTTTGTGTGTCAAAAATAATTGGATATCATGCCCATGTCCATATGGGTCCAAAATACCTTCTACTAGCCATCTCTATCTTTTCCCAAAGCACCCAACAAGTGGAAACACCATTTTGAAGGCCATTTTCATGCAATGGGATAAACATACATGTTATATCATGGATGCATGAGGATAAATTCACCACACTTTGAAGGGGGGGCCTTATGATGCTTAATGATGTCATTAGGCACCTAGAATGAGGGCCCCAAGTGGGGTATGATGTCCCACTTCAAGACACCTCACTTTTAAGCCATGCCACTTTCTATATCACTTTCCATCTAACCATTGAGTCACCTTGACATGTCACCATGAATAGTGAGAGTGGGTCCCATAGTGAATAGTGATTTTGAATAGTGTTTTCAAATAGTACCTTTGAATAGCATTTTCAAATAGTATTATGTGAATAGTGATAGAAGAATAGTGACTTGTGTAGGTTAAGATGGATTGGGTTAAGTGTTAAATAGGATTAGGTAGTCTTTAAAGGATCCTAAGGCATTCAAACATCTAGAAATATGTGTGTGTAGTTTTTTAGTGTCTACATTTTGCCTTTTTTTGTTATGTAGCTTTGAATTAACAAGCTAAAAAATAAAAATGGATCACTTGGTCAAAGGTTAGGATTCCCTAAATATGGGAGGAGGTGATTCCCCTCAAACTAAGAGGTAATGAGGGAAAGTAGAATTGGGTGCAGGTTTGATAAGTGGTTGATGGTGAGTCACTAGGTGGTAACACTAAATGTGACTAAGTGTAATAGCTAATATCACACTCAAATTAAAGTTGCCAATGTTGGTAAAAATAAGGGTCCAATCTAAGGGAAAAGTAACCAATGTGCCACATGACCACATTATGGTTAGGTACACCTATTAGTCTCTTAGACAAAGGTCAGTGTTTTCATGGGTATCTGAGGTAGGAAGTACTCCCTTGTAAAACATAAATTGTTTGCTTGGGCACCAGGTGGTATAAATATAAATGGTAAACATGGCAAAGTTGGTTAGTGTAGTCAAAAATACCAAAGCAATATCATCTTAAAATATGTGAATAATTTGGGTCAAAAATGGCCATCATCGAGATGGACATGGGATAATGGTTAGATTGTTAGAGAGAGTGGTCATCAAGGGTTTAGGTAGAGGTGGTGAGATGATTATATATGAACTAACAAGTGGATGGCACCTACATAGTTTCATGGATGTGATATCCAAAAAATACTTTAGGCCAAATGTAGTTCTTGTTATGACTAGTTAATGGTGTTCAAATGGGTTGCCCCAATTTGATGTACCATGCAATTTAGGTTGGGTTAAAGGTATGTAAAGAAAGGGAGCTCTAAAGGGAGAAGAAGGTGATGGCAAGGGTAGAATAAAGGTTAGGAACTAAAGCATAAATAGGTATGCAAAGTGCAACAAAAAGTGTGATAGCCAAGATCACACAAAGATAAGGTTTTCATGATGGATAAAAATAAAGGGTAGTGCTAAGAGACAAGTGACTAGTGTATCATGTGACCACATTTATGGTTGGATACACCTATTAGTCTTTGAGATAGGGTTAATGTTTCCCTAGGTATTTGAATTATTAAGTAATCCTATGGAAAACACAAGTGAGTCAAGTAAGCATAAGATGGCGTAAATTCAAAATGGTCAACATGGAAAAGTTATCCCTACAGTTAAGAGACTAGGGAAAATTTTATCATAAAACATGCACAAGTAGGGCCAAAAGGGACCAATGAAAAGGTGACAAGGTGGCTAGGGTGGGTGTTTAGCATAGATTGCTTGTAAAATGGTGAGAGCACAGGGAAAGGTGCTTGCATAATGGTGAGGGTAGTGATCAATGAATAATGAATAATGAATAGTTGTCATAATGATCTTGCACTCATTAAGAAGATAAAACATATGTTATTAGGGTGGGATAAATAAGGGTTCAACATAATGTTAAATACTACAAAATGTCTATCAATGGGGCTAAACCAAAGAAGAGGTGCCTTCATGAGGATGTTACACCTTCTAAAATTATGTGAAGGTATAAGCACAGTGATGGAATTTATCATTATGAGCCAAGTTTTAGAAAAATTGCATCTAGTAGGATCTACCGAGTTTTAAGGGTAGTAAAAAATTGATGACCTACAAAGAATTTATTTACTAATCAAGTAGATTCTATGAGGTATAAAATCAATAGCATGATGAGTGATAGAGAATGGACTGTGCCTTACTCAAGAGATGCATAGATAGTATGGGAAAAAGGTGCCCATGTCTACATCCTATGTCCTATTACTTTAGAATTCATGACTTTGGGTTCCACTCAGAAGAGGCATTGCTAGTAGGGAACCATGTGGCCTAGGTTATTGAGTATATAGCTAGATAAGATGGGGGAGTTTCTACTACAGGTATTTGGAAATTTCCACCACTAGCAATAGTAGTAGTTTCAAAGGCATGACCATTGAAATGGCCCATGGTTGAAAACTAATTTACATCAATTAGGGCAATGTTGGCAATGATACAAAAGACTATCAGTCCCACAAAGACCATAAGATGACAAGGTAAGCAAAGATATCAGATGTAGATCAGATGATAACAAAGATAAAAGACATCATGATGGTGCATAATGACTTTATCAAGATGATCAATAAGATTGAGGGTGATGAGTCCACATGAAAAGGTACGTAGACATGACTGTTTCAAGTGAGAAACTTTTTCAAGGGAATTAATGATGTCATAAAACCCTTCCCATCAATGGAATGGATAATCATGTTAGTGAAGAAAAATGGTTAGGTATTTTATTTAAATAGTCATGTTAAGGATGAATTTCTATCATTAAGTTATTTGGTTTTATAGGTTATAAAGATCATGAAGAACTACACAAGTTTGAAGATGGTGAACAATGGGAATAATGACAGAGAAAATAAATAACCCCTATGACCTAAAATAATCAATACGGTGAATGTTCATATATACTAGATACTAAAACATTTAATGGAAATAATGGAATTACTATTAAACTAATATCAAGAGGAAAGGCACCCACAACCTGAGCTTGAGCCTAAACTCTTGCCTCTTTAGTAGTGAAGAAGGTGAGAATTTTACTATGCAAGATGTAGGGCTGAAGAACAAGACCTTTAACATATCTATGGAGTGAACCCTTATTAACCAAGGGGATGTGCATTGAGGCAATAACAAGTGGCACCTAGGCAAGTAGAATAATCAAATTAGAGGGATATAATGGTTACAATAGTAGAGTGGGGTGAAAGACCCAAGGTGGCACATGATGCCCACCCTATGGGGAGGAGTGTGGAATAGGAGAACAAAGTATGCCCTTTAGGGACTGTTGAGATGGGTAATGTTATAGATTTTAGTTTGGGGATAAATCAAGTAGAAGGATGGTTGAACATAAATATAGTCATTAGATAGTTGGTGTAATTCTTAAGAAGGCAAATAATGTATGTATGCACCTTAAGCGATGTGTGTCAAATCTAATGATGTTGTATGTGTCATGTGACGCCTCGTACCCGAAATAAAATATTTCATAATTTTTTGTAAAAATGTATAAGATGTGTTAAATGTTATGTTGTTAAATGTTATTATACTTATGGTCACATGGGTAGTCATGATTAAAGCATATGAGGTAAGGCAATGAACAACATTAGATGGTAAAGTAAAGAATATAATCAAGAGACAAATGTCATAATGAAAATATCAACTAAGCACATTAGGATAAGAAGAGGGTATGATGTTTCTTCTTTGATAAGGGATAAAAATAGACCTAAATTGAGATTGGCTTAATGAACATAATCCATATGAATGCATCACATGAGAATGATTTTAAGGATTAAAAGCTATTTTGATCCCACTATGTCAAGTAAGCTCAAAATGTGTAGAGGGTTTAAAGGGGAAATAGGTGATAAGTCAGGCAAAGGGAGTAGTTGGAGAGGGACAAAAGGAGGACCCATTCTCAATAGACAAAGATACTAAGGGAAAAAATGGATGTACTTTAAGCAACAAACCTAATAAGATTTCATGCATTAAATCAATAGAGGAGGACATGAGGAAACAACCATAGATATGTAGGTTAAAATAATATAAATTGATGAATACACTCTAATGAGTGAGAATATGGAGGTGGAATGGGTGAAAATAAAGGAGATCCAACAAGGGATGATATGAAGGTGGACCAAGAGATGGATGAAGTAGGAATGATAGGATAATGAGGTCATAGATAAAGATGAATTTGAATAAAGATGGAAGAATCCAAACATGGATATGGAAGAAAAAAAGATACTAAATAACAAGGAATGTCATCAAGGAGGATGAGAAAAATGAAATAAAATGGAGATATGAGAATAAAAATAAATAGTAGAAGATGGAGGTGTAAGGAGTGACAGATTGCAGAATTAAAAAGGATGGGGAGAGAAGTGTAACCATCATGAAGGGGAAGGGGATGATTAGGAATATGGGAGGCCATGAAAGAATTAAAAAGAGGTCTAAAATAGACCAAGGAGAAAACATTTTGGTGATGAGAATGAGAAACAAGGAAACATATGGAAGAAAAGGAAACATGAAGAAAAAAGAGTGGAATGAGGACACAAAAAAGATGATAGGAGAGTGAATAAATAAGTGGTATCATGACCAAGAAATTATGGATGATTATAAGCAAGGAGAGGAACAAAGAAGTAGATCAGATGGTGGTGTTGGAGATGAGAAAGGGATGGAAAATTAGAAATGGGTTAGGAAAAATGAGGGGAAGCAAATAATGGGTGACAAAAAGGTGAAGAGCTAAGGTAGGTGTCAATCCATTTGTTATAAGGGATTGACAAGCTGAATGGGTAATTAGAAGAGATTGACAAGCTAAAAAATGGTGAGGTGGTGAAGAAATAGGGGAACACAAGGAAAGGGAATGGGATGAAAATAAGAGATGAAGATCAAGGATGATAAGAAGAAAAAATGGAGAATGAAGTAAGGATATAAAACATGAACATTCACATAGATGCAAAAGATAAGTGAGTACTGAGATGGAAATAGGAAAAGGGGAATGCAAAGTGCAAAAGGCTAGAATAGATAAGAAGAAAAGGGCAATTATGGAAGGATTCTCAAAAGATAAAGACTCATTTAGAAGCTAGTTATGGAGGGAAAAAAGAAGAATGGAAAGTGAAAAGGAAAGAAGAGGGGTAAATCAATAGAGAATGGTCATACACATAAATAAAAAGTAGGGGATACAGTAAAAGAATAAAATAAATATAAAGAATGCAATATATACAGGATGATGTGGAATTGGTGAGGAAAAGAGAGTGAGGAAGAGGGTATGATAGGTTTCCAAGGGAAAGGAGAGATGGTGAGGATGGTGAAATAAGACAAAGGAGATAAAAGGCAAGGTTGGTAAGAAGTGGAGAGAGGGACAAAAAACATGTAAAGTGCATGGGGGAGTGAGCCATGAAGCATGCATAAGGAAAGGTGATTAGGAGGATAATGAAGTAGAGTAGATGGTGGCTTTATGGGAGATAAGAGGGGATAATGAGTAAGGCTATCAATCTTTGTGTTAAAAGAGATTGATCAGCTATAAAAGTGGCTAAAAGAGATTGATAAGCTAAAGGGAGGGAGATGGTGAAGATATAGGTAGAGAAGTGGAGGAAGAAATATTAGGTGAGAAGGACAAAGAAAATAAAGGATGTGATTGAGCTAACCTCAGTAACTAAGCACTACCTACATAGTCTAAAAGACCTTAGGCTAATGTAGTTTTCCTAAAAATGGGGGAAAAACAAATAAGAAGTATTAAATGATGTTAAAATACAAGGATGCTAGGAAAAATCCAAAACTTCCTTGATATAGGATGCCCTAAGAAAGAGGGCACTATTAGCAATGGAAATTAATGAGAATAAAAAGGGGATGTTAATTAGTTGTTAGTGGTCAAACTTCCCTTACAAGTCAAGTAGTGCCTACATAGTCTATGGGCATTAGGCCAATGTAGTTCAACATGGGTTTGAGAGTGGTGCTTAAATGGGTTGCCCCAATTTGATGGACTACATGGTCTAGTTTTGTTAAAGGTTAGTGGATAAAGGGTATGCATCAAAGATGGATTGAGGTTATAGAGAGAGGTATCCCCAAGAGGTGGGTTGATTGATCATAAATAGGGATTTGACATTAATGTTGTTCTGATGTTATTCATGGTTAGGGTTATCGTGATTTGATGGATGATAGTATTGGTACATAAGTAGGTTATATAACTATACTAGATGTGGGAAAAGACATGAAAAATCATGAGATATAGGTCTAATAGAATACATGATTCAATGATGAGAGAATAAAAAATGAGTTATAATTCTTGTTTGTTGACAAGGACAAAACAAAACAAAACCTGAGGTTAGATTAGCTTAAGGAACATAATCCTTTCAAATGCTTTGCAATAGTGTGCATTGGTTGATAAAATAAGTTTCTTGACCATAGTATGTCAAGTAATCTCTAAATCCATTTATTTATAAATAACATAAAGGGAATATGAGTAATAATTTGTGTGAAGGATAATGGGTAATATGTATGGTAACCTTATGTGGGTTAGTTAGTCCCTTTTATAGGTGACCTAATAATGATAATAGACAAGTCCATGTCATATGCTAGATGTAGACTGATCAATGTGGGAAGTCTACATGTGAAAGACGATTGTGGCTTCCACCTTATTATGATACTTGAGATCCAATTGTAGCTTTAGATTATTTTGATTTTGTTTTGATTGTGGTAGTGGGTCTTCTACTTTATTGATGTATATGGGAAGCTAATCAATGGGGGAAGCTTCCAAGAAATTTCTCTATTTTTTTACAAAGTTGACTTATCCATCCTTTGAGGGAGTGGTGTAAGTTTATATGCTCTGTTTAATGTTATTTTTTTTGTTTGATATTTGTCCTTCAAGGGAGTAGTTTACCTTCATTTTAAGTAATTTTTATATTATTTTTGGGTAGCTGTCTTTCAAGGGAGTAGTCTGTAATACTAGAGATATTGACCCAAGTAATTTTTTGATATCCAAATTGTTTTTAGATGTGATGTTTTTAGACGTGGACAAGTCTAATTAGGTTTAGAGGTTTACCTTTATGAGGGAAAAACTTTATCATAAGAATGTTAATGATATGGTGAAAAGGTGTGGTTTTGAGAGACAATGACCATGAGATTCCATCCTATTAGAGATGAAAAGTATCCATGAGAACCATGTTATGGGTAGAGCCATGGTATCCATATTTAGGATTAGGCTATGATTGTGATGGTTAATCACATGGTTGTATGTTATAATCAATTGTCCTTAAAAGGAGAGGAGGAAGATGGGTGAAGTTGAAAATCTCATAATTAAGGGATGAGATTAAGTTAGACAAAAAAGGTGAGCTTGATACTTTTTTCAACAAAAGAACATATGTAGATGTGAAGCATTGAGAGGCTTAGGTTATATTTTGCCTTTGAGAGAGGATAAATGATAAGATCTTGATCCATACTTATGGGTTATGATGTAGGGTCTAAGCCAATTAAAAGAAAACTTGCCTCTTTTGCTTTTCTCCATGTTGGTCACATGTTGGTTTTCTCTTAGGATTAAGTATCTGATATTAAATTTTAACACTTTGAGGTGTTTGTTATAGGTACCCTTGATGCATTCTTGATAGACATGAAGATGGTTAAGGGAATCTAAATAATATTCATCAAGTAGCTCAAGATGATCCAAATGGTGTTGATGATAATCATCCTAAAAGATGAGATCTTGCAAAGATATGAAAAGAGATGGGATTTGGAATTCAAGAGGTAAGACCATCTCTACTCCAAAGACTACAGAGAAAGGGGTAGCACCTGTACAGTTTTGAATGCTAGTGTGATAGGCCCATAAAGTGAAGGGGACATGCAAATGCTAGTCCTAACCTAAAGCATTGACTACTTTGGTTAGCATTTTATTGAGGATTTTTTTAGAGGTTTATGCCTATCCATTTGCTTGTGGATCATAAGGTGAGTAAAAACTCAGGTTAATGTTAAACACATCACATAGACCTTAAAATTGCTTGTTTTTGAAATATTTGCCATTGTTGATGATAATTTTTTAAGGAGAATCAAAGTGGTAAATGATATGATGGTTGATAAAGTTGACAATATTATCTACTTTGGTTGAGATAAGAGGAATAGCCTCTACCCACTTGGTGAAATATTTGATGGCAATGATGATGTATTTATGCTACTATGAGTAATGAGGGTTGATCTCACCAATAAGATATAGGCCCCATTATGAGAAAGGCCAAAAGTCCTTAAATAATTGGAGGCCATTAGCTGGCAAGTGTTGTAAGTTAGTATTTTGTTAACATTTAACACACTTTTTTACATAATCATAATAGTCTTGGTTAAGCATGGGCCAATAGTAGCCAAGGTAAAGGATACGTTTAGTGATGGCTAGATCGCTAAAGTGTCCCCCACAAATCCCATCATGCATTTCTATGATAGCATGGAAAGCTTCATGGTTGCATAGGCATTAGAGAAGTAGGCCATCAAAACCATGTTTATAAAGGATTCCCCTAGTATGGTGTAATGAGAGGTACTCTGAATAAAGGATATTGGGAAATTTTAGAGAGGTTGGAAGGAATGATGCCAAGGTTGAGGTAATTAAAAGTTTAGTCATACCAAATATTGTATGGGGATTCCTCTACACTAAAAATGGTAGGGAGGTCAGATTGGTTATAAGATGGTGTGGTAAAATGATGAATGGTGACAAAGATTTTGGAACTGAAAGGTTGATAAGGGATTTGGGAAACAAGGTAAGCTATTTTATTCATGAATTTGTTGGTAGATTAGGGAATATATTGGAAGAAGTAATGTTTAAATGATGCTAAGAGTTTATCAACTAAATTTTTGTATTTTTGTAAGAAATCATTCTTACATTGATAAGATCCATTGAATTGGTTGACCACGAGCTCGAAATCACCAAAGACATTGATTGTCTTAATTCCTAAGGCTAGAGAAATTTGGAGACCTATGACTAGGGCTTCATACTCAACAATATTATTGGTGCATTCAAAGTCAAGTTTGAAGGAAAGAGGAATGGGTTTACCATTAAGAGGAATGAGAATAACTCTAGCACCCCCACCCTGTTAGCACTTTGAACCATTGAAGAACATAGTCATTTGGTAGGTTATACTATCCTCTTAAAAAAGAGTCATGATAGACTCATCTGGAAAATAAAGATGAAGTTGTTGGTTGTTTGGTAAAGGAGCTTTAGCTAATTGGTTGGTAATGACTTACCCTTTAATTTACTTATGCTAGAGGAACTCAAGGTTAAACTCAACTAGGAGCATGAGCCACTTAGCCATACATTGGTTTTGGTATGGTTTAGAGTACATATACTTGAGTGGGTTGGTGTTGGTGATGATAAAGGTTTTTTGATTGAGAAGGTAATGGCATAGTTTGGAAGATACAAATACTAAGGTGAGGTAAAGTTTATTAGCATGGGTGTACCAAGTTTTATACTCTATAAGTGTTTAACTTATATAATAAATAGTTTGCTCCTTTTTTGTTCATCATAGTGAGCTAGTGTTGCTCCTAAGGAATGGTTAGTGGAGGATATGTAAAGGTAAAAGGGTTGATCCTCTTTAGGAGGGATAAGAATGGGTGGAGAGAGGAGGTACTCTTTGAGTGAATCAAAGGCTTTTTGGTAGTCCTTAGTCCACTTAGAGGAGGTATCCTTTTTAAGGATATGATGGAAGGGTTGACATCTATATAATAATTAGGAGATGAAGTGACAGATGGATTGGAGATTTCCTTTTAGGTTATGGAGTTGCTTAAGGTTGGTAAGAGGAGGCATCTCTAGGATTAATTTGACCTTAGTAGGTTGATTCCTCAAAGAGAGATGATAAAGCTAAGAAGCTTTCCTGAAAGGACCCTAAAAACACATTTTTGGGGGTTGAGTCTGACATATAAATGGATTAGGCATTTAAAGATAATGTTGAGAACTTTTAGTTGATCTTTGCAAGATTTAGATTTTCCCAAGAGATCATTGGCATAGTCCTCTATGATGGTGTGGATGAGATCATGGAAGATGTAGGTCATGACTCACTGGTAGGTTACACTAATGTTCTTTAGACCAAATGGCATGACCCAGTAATAAAAAGGTTCCCCAAGGGGTGATAAAGGAAGTTTTATGTTGATCCTTGGGAGCAATAAAACTTTGATTATATCCTGAGAAAACATCCATGAGAGATAGCATTTTATGGCCAATTGTAACATCAATAAGTTGGTAAATTTTTGGCAAAGGGAAGTCATCCTTTGGATAAGCAAGGTTGAGGTCACGAAAATTGATATAAGGCAAATTCCCCTAGTAGATTTGGTAATGGAAACAATGTTAGAAACCTATTATGGATAGTTGATGGGTTGAATGAAGTCAACAAATAAGAGACATTGAAGTCTTCTTTAACTAGAAGGGATATATGAGGGTGTATCCCATGAATTTTTTGTTGAATAGGCTTAGCATCAAGATGAGTGACAATATTATGGAGGGCAAAAGAAGGGTCATCCTAGGCATATCCTGATAGGACCAAGTAGATGCTATGTTTTGGACACAAATGAAAGAAAGATAATTTTATTGTTCTATGGCATTCAAATATTGACCTATTTTGATAATGTGGAGGTTATCTTGAGTACCCAAGTTGACATTGATAGTGGATTCATTCAACATGGTTTGGTTCTCGGGAGGAATGGATTTGTGGATAGAAGAATCCCCCATACCAAGATAGGTAAGTATGGAATCATCATCTTGATGTTGGATGGTGTTGATGGTAGGAGAATCATTATCTATCATTTTGGGATGGATGAGAGGAAGATTTTTAGTTTGTCCATCCTCTTGATAGGTTAGAGGTCCCAAATTAATAGTATTGACTAAAAAAAAGTTAAGAGGAATAATGTTAAAATTCTCAAAATTTAAAGGAGGTTGGGTTGGTGAGGAGGGGATGTCTTCCTCGATGGTGTCAATTGGTTTGGGTGAATTGGTGGGTTATTTAGGTGGTACAAACCTGAGGCTAATTACTCATGAGGTTTTTGGGTTTTGATCAAAGGTAACTTGTGAGGTCCTTTTTCATATCATCCAAGACCAAAACCCTTCTAGGCACACCTACGAAGGTATAATTTAGTGAATGATGGTTTTTTAAGGTATGAAAAGTTAGAGGTAAATGGTTGAATGGAAGAGGTAGTGGTGGGATCAAGAAGTGGTGAATCAAGTCCCCTATAGATGAAGTTCATTTGATGGTTGGGGGGACCAAAAGGGATAATGGACCTGATGTTAGGGTCATGGTAATGGTCATGTTTAAGGTTCCCATACTCTTGAGGAATAGGGAAAGCATCTAGAGCTAGAAGTTGATAATCCCCTAATGAGAGACATTAGAACATAGATTATAAGGGCTCTTTTATGGGGATCTATGAAGAAGGGATAAACGAGCTAGTTGATGTTTGATCATTGTTATGAGTGTAAGTGTTGATGTTTATGGTTGGTTGGGTAGCTTTGTTGGAATCTAGTTGTGAGGTAGATGAGGGAGGTAGAAGGACATCATTAGGTCAATAAGTCAAGTTATAAGAAGTCAAGGGACTAGGATCAGCTTTGATGATAACTTCTTTTCCCTCATGTTCAAATTTGACGCATCAATGTAAGGTAGAAGGGATGCAACTCATAGCATGGATACAAGGGCATCTGAGTAAGATTTTGTATTGGAACTCACCCTCTACAATGTATAATAGTTTTGGAATGGTATGAGGTCCCTAGATGATAACAATCCCTAAGGTAGTATCTATGGTGTCATTAAAGGAATAAAGGACTATTGTACTTTCTAAGATGATTTTTTTTGGTAGCTAAAGTTGGTCATATGCAGGGGAGGAGATAATGTTGATGCTAGCTCCTCCATCAATCATAACCCTTTTGATGTGGGTTTGATTAATATATACAATAATGAAAAAGGGAGGATCAAATTCTTCAAGATTAATAGGTGGTATTTTAGAATCTTGAAAGGTGATGAGGGTGGAAATTTGGAGGGCTCTAACCAAGGGTGTGAGATGTTGAGGATCATCTATTTTAACCTCTATGGATTCTAGAACCATGATCAGTGCCTAGTGATGGTGGGGTGAAGTGTTGATTAATTTATAGAGGCTCATTTTTACCAGTATTTGGTCAAGCTATTTCAACACTAAGCACTGTATGAATGCAAAAGGTTTGAAGGGATAATCTCCCATAATGGATACTTTGGGTTTTTTTGGTTGTGAAGGTGAGGGTGGAGATGTTTGGGTTTGGTTGGATGATTGAGGGGTTAAAGGGTATGTTCATGGGATGGTTACCTTGGTCTTTCCCTTATCCTTGTGTTAGGCTTGAGATCGGGTCACCACATAAATGGTGTGGACAAGGCGGTTCACTAGGTTTGATGCTTACTTCAATTCTTCCTTCTCAGCCTAGGATAGGAGTGGGATGGTAGGTAAAGTTTAGGTAGGTTGGGTTGATGGTAATATTGGTGGTGGGGGTAACAAGGGTTCCTCTAATAGATCATCTTCATCTAAAATATTGTGGATAAGTGTTTGGAGGGATTTATAATTTTTTGCATCATGTTTGGGAGTCTTGTGGTAAAGGAAAATGAAACTATCATTAAACCATGTTGGTTTAGGATGCGAATGGTCAAAAGGTTTGATTGGATGTAAGATAATGGAGGAAGTTTTCAACAACCTTTGTAAAATGGTGGAGTAGGATTCAAGCAAAGGTGTTGGGGGTGATGGGTTTTTGGTTTTGGGAGTGATAACCTTTTGGGGTGTAGGCTTTATTATAGAGGTGGTATTTGGAAGAATTGTTTTAGTTGATAGTTTTGGTTGGGTTTTATTGGTTAAGGTTGGTTTGGGGGTTGGATATTTTAATTAAGAGGTTTTGGATGATGAAGTTTTAGCTATAGGTGAGAAAGTAGAGGTGGATAGGTTGGCTAAAAATGATGGAAAACCATAGGGTTTGATGGGTTTAGGTGGAGAAAAAGGGGATGGTTTCTTAGAGGAATAATAGGTAATTGGAATGGTTAAAGGATGGGGTCCTAAGATGGAAGGTAGATGAGAAGGAGGTGGTATGGGTCTAGTTTAGGGTGGAGGTTTAGGCAACTCTACTTTATTAGTTAGTTTAGTTAGAGGTTTCTTTGGTGGACTAAATGGGGTTAAATTCAACCTCAAAGTGGGGTGAGTGTGACTAGGCATACAAAGAATTATTATGGTCTTGATTTTCTTGGTGAGAGGGGAGTAAGATTATTTAGAAATTTTAGGTACAGGTAGTTGGGATGGTTCACTTATGGTTTTGGAAGATGTATTCAATGAAGAGATAATTATGTATTTAAGGGTGGATTCAAGTGAGTTTGAGGATTCTAATTTGTTTCGGTAAGGGAGTCCAAGATAATGCCAAAAGGTGGCTCATTAGTGTGAGAAGTTAATTATAGGATTTGTAAAATTATAGAAAAGGGCTTTTAAATGGGTTTAGTTCCATGGTTATTGGTTTCAAAGATTAAGTCATTTAGTGGAGAAGTGGAAATGGTTTCTTCATGGTTTTCTTGGATGGAAGCTTTCATTATTGGTGGTTGGATAGATGGGGTAATCTCCACTTTTGGGATGGTTTCCAAAGGGAGAGTGGAGGGTTATATAATAAGTGAGATTAGTGTGGTGTCCTCAAGTGAAAGAGCAAACATTGTTACTTCCTTTGTTTGGGCACCCAAAGGAATGGAAGGTAGCTTTACAACTTGACTAGGTGGAATGTGAGAGGAAGGTACAGTTAAAGCCATGGTTACCTCCTTTGGTGTCTCCACAAAAGGAGAGGTAGATAAAGATAAGGTCTCATCAAATGAAGAAGGAGGCATACTTGATTCTTCCATTTGGGTAATCCAAAAGAATAATAGGTGATTTTACTATTTCCACTTAGGGGATTGAGGTAATGGTCTCCTCAATATGGGGCTTGTTACTAATAGCATTGATCATGTGTGTGTCATGGGAATGAGATGATTTGGGTTTATTATCATGGTGTTGGGTAGTAGTAGCATGATTAGGAATAGGTTTGTGGAATATGTCAAGGGATTGATTAGGAGGTACATTGGGATTTTAGAACACAATTTATCCACTATCAATCAAGTTTTGAACAAGAATTTTGAAGGTGTTACATAGATTAATGTTGTGTCCTACAAATCGGTGAAATGCACAATGGTCATTTTTATTATACCACCTACGTATGGGGTGAGAAGCATCAAACTGTTGGGGTGGTTTAATTGGTGGTAGTTGGATGAGGTTGTATTTGATTAATTTTTCCAAAACTGATGCATAAGATTCTCCAATGGGAGTATATTATTTTGGGGAACTCAATTTTGCATTCCATCTTTGTGGATAGGAAGGGTTGGAAGGGTTGGTTCAAGGGGGTTGGTTGATAGTTGGTGGTAGAGCACTCTTTAGAACAAATGAGTTTGTAGATGATTTTGCTTTGGTGTTAGGTTGGTTAGTGATTTTGGCGTAGGAAGGGTCATTGGATTTAAAACTAGAATTTGTGTTCCATAGTTTCAGTTTCCCTTCATCAATGGCTCAGTTTTCCTTTTTGCATGTCATGGTAAATACCTCATCAAAAGAACTAAAAGTTTGAACTTGAAGAGTGGGGAAAATATGTTTGGCATAACCATAGAATAAGAGCTCAATCATTTTGAGTTGGGATAATGAAAAATAAAGTTGGCTGATAAGGCCTCTCCATCTAGCCACAAAATCCACAATTGACTCATCATCAAATTGCTTGATGGGATTGAGATTTATGGTAGATACCTTTTTAGATATGTTCATAAAAAAGTTTTCTAAAAAGATGGAGTGTTGGGTGAGAGAACTATACCAATCAAGGGTTGGTCCAGATAAGGACATGGGGAAAGTTTGAAGAAGGAGAGAGTCATCATAGGCAATTAAATAATAAGAATGATGAAAATATCTCAAATGTTGTTGGGGATCCTCCTTTCCTTGGGATTTTGAAAACTTTGACAATTCCCATTGAGGAGGATAAGCATGGATAGGGACTAATGGATGAATTGGTTTATTAAAAATTTGATCATAAGATAAAAGGTTAGGGGAATCAAAGATAGATGACTCAAAGTTGGTGATTTTGTCCATTAATATCTTGATTAAATATGGTTGGGGTTGGGAAGCTACATAATTAAGTGGTAAATTTAGTTGAGGTTGATTAACAACTATATATGGATAGGTGATAGAAGGTGCTAAAGAAGGTAGGTATTGATAAGTGGTGGAAAGAGGTTGAGATGGTGTCACATAAGGGATGAGTGGCACAAATGATTTGGGTGGAAGGTGATATGTATCCTTATGAGTTAGGGACATATTGATAGGTTGTTATGGATACATGTTGAGGGATAGATGTTTGTTGACTTAAAGGTATGGCTAAGGTAGTGGGTTGAGGGTGGATAGGTTGGGGTAGAGTGGTAACTCTAGTGCTAATGGGTGGAAGTGTTTGGGGTATAGAAAGTATCAAGTTCTAAAATGGTGTAGAATTTGGTGGATTGGTTGAGACAAGGGGAAGGTTGGAAATAGGGGTGGAAGATAACCCCATGGTAGGTGGAGTATAGGTAACTAGAGGTTAAGTTGAACCTATATGGGAAGTATAGGGCACAGTAGGAGGTGTTAGGTTGGAGGTTGGAATATTGGATTAGGTTTGGGTAGTGGTAGTAGATGGGATGTTGGAAGAGGAATGGGTTAACAAGGGTTGATTTGAGGTAACACCCACCATGAGATGAGGAGGCATCCTATAAGAGGGGTCCGTAAGAGGAACCAAAGAAATAGAGGTACAATGAGGTAGGTTTTCAAGATAATGTTGTAGGGCTACTAGGTTATTGTCAAGGAAGGTAGTGAAATCCACATCATCCTAAAAAAATTAGGATTATAGTAGAAGGGGGAGAAAAATGAGGTGAACCCTCATCATTAAAATTATATTCCATGGAGGAAGAAGAAGGTGGTGATTGATTAGTTTATTTTCTCAATTATTGTCTAGTGAAGACCATGTGAAAAATAAGCAAAGGATTGGTATGAACTCACACCTCAAACAAAGATCAATAAAAAAGATTCAAGGCAAATAATGCATTCACTAAGAGTGCATTGAGTCCTAAGATTCTTTCTAGATCACTTTTAGCTTATGCCTTAGAATGTGTGAAGAGGAAATTGGCTTATATAACAGGTCCTATAAAGAAGTATATGTTTGGTTTCAATTTATGTTTAGGTGATCTAGAAATAATATGTATTAGATCAGGTATGTGGCTTGGTATTTGGGGCTTGCTCTCCTCACTTAATGATCCCATATCTAGTGTGGGCACTTAGCCAATATACCGATTACTAGAGTTTATACTCAACTAGAGAGATAAGTTGGTTATCCCCTTGGTGGTTAATCCAAGAAAGATTATTGAGAAAGGGGTAAGGTGATCCACTAGGTGATGAAATCCTAGTCAATCCTTATTTCAAGTGTGTTTTGATGTTTTATTGTGAATGTGGTTTGGTTTATGTAACATAAGTGATGATATGATTAATTTGTTTTGATTAATTAATCTAGGTGAACTAAGACAAGTAACCAAGCAATGTATTCAAGTTAATTTTAAACCCAAAGTGAAATTTTTAGATTTATTTGAATGAAAACTAAAATATCTAAATTCAACCTAAGTGCAAGATGAGATGTAAGTCCTAATCCTAGGATGATTGCCTTTTTACTTTTTTTTCAATGAAAGGAAAATAAAAATTAACCTTTTCTAAGAATGCAACTAAAACTAGGAATGCAACTAAGAATTCAAGAAAGAACACCTAATTTTTAAAGAATACAACTAAATGAATTTTCACTAATGCAACTATGAACCCAAGAAAACTCTAAGGTCAAACTGGGCATACCAAAATGTTTCTCTATTTTTTTGCTTTTCTTAGTCTGATAAAGAAAGAGATAAAACTATCAAAAAAGTGTGTAGAAAAACCAATTAGAAATGCACACATTGCATCCAAAATTGATGTGAGAACTCCCCTTTGGCTAGGAAGGAATAAGCTACAAATAAGAAAGCACTGCCATAAAACTTGTTTGTTATATAAGTAGTTGGGTGGATTGCCTAGCATGAGCTAGATCTTAGAAGCGCGAGCTTCCTAGGAGGCTATCAATCCACCTTATTTAAAAAATTAAGCTGTAAATGATACAAATAATGAAATTGAATTAAATAATAGAAAAAATTGAAATTAAATACAAGAAAGATAGATGATTTACTAAAAAAATGACTAAAATAAAGCAATAGTTTGATTAATAGTAATGCTAAAATTGGCCAAGTTAAAGATTATGGTCTTGGTTTGGTAATGTGATAAGTGATTGTGAAAAGGTGGTTTGGTTGGTTGGTTGGTAAATGGTTGAGATGGTAAAAGGTAAAGGAGTGAATGGTTGAGAAGGTGAGAAGGTCAGTAGTCAAGATGGCAAAAAGGTAAGGGGATAAAGAGGGTAAAGATGGTAAAGGTGTAAATGGATAAAGATGGTAAAGATGGGAAAGGGAGTAAATGGATTAAGATGAAAAAGGTAAAAGGGGTAAAGGTTAAGGTAATGAAAAAGAAATACCAAGGGAATAATTGATATACAAAATAAACAAAATTGCCTTAGAGATTTATTGTTGTTGATGTTGTTGAAGATGGAATCCTGCAACAATTTTGATAGAGATTTGTTGCTTTGAATTATTTTCTCCAAGATGATAACCTCCTTCACAAGTGGATGACTTACAAGATGAAATTATCTAACCGAAAACCAACTTAACCCATGGGTGAAGGGGGACGGTCATATTTATAGCATTTAATGTTAAGAAACATGCCAAAAGAAGGGAATACTAAAATATGGTGCCATTTTCCAAGTGGGCTCATAAATGAGTCATGGGATAAGGATGGTGGGATTACCAATTCACAAATTTTGTCTTCCACTTCGCTAATGTGTCCAAAAATTGGTGGAGATCATGCCCATAGACCCAAATGAGTCTAAAATACTTTTCACTAACCAAATCTATCTTTTCCCCATGGGTGGATAAGTGGTCATGAAGGACAAAGATGGTTGGAATACCAATTCATAAGTGTGTATCCCACTTTGTAAGTGTGTTAAAAAAAAGTGGATATCATTCCCATGTGTCTATATGGGTCCAAAATACCTTCCACCACCCACTTGTGTCTTTTCCCAAAGCACCCAACAAGTAGAAACACCACTTTGAAGACCATTTTCATGCATGGGGATAAAAATACATGTTGGATGATGGGCCCATGAGGATAAATTTCCCACACTTTGAAGGAGGGGCCTTATGATACTTAATGATGTCATTTGTCACCTTGGATGAGGGTCCAAGTTAGGGTATGATGTCCCACTTCAAGCCACTTCACTTTCAAGCCATGTCACTTGCCATATCACTTGCCATATCACCATTAAGTCACATTGCCATATCACATGCCATGTCACCATGAATGGTGATAGTGGGCCCTATAGTAAAAAGTGATTTTGAATAGTGACTTGTAACAGTGTTTTTAAATAGTACTTTTGAATAGTGATAGAATAATAGTGACTTGTGTAGGTTAAGAGGGATTAGGTTAAGGGTTAAAAAGTATTAGGTGGTATTTAAGGGGTATTAAGGCATTCAAACATTTAGAACTACTTGTGTGTAGTTTTCTAGTGTCTACAATAAGATCCCAAGTGATGTGTAAGAAAATAAGGATGAACCTATGGTAGAAGTTAACAAGTCCAAGAAAACACCTCAATTTTATAAAATTATGTAGATTAGGACAATCTTATATCACTTTGATCTTATTTGGATCTGCATAGATTCCTATGTGATCAATGATGTAGCATAGGTACTTTATCTATGCAACATTAAGTGTACACTTTAATAAGTTGGCCTACAACATGTGTTGACATAAGATGTCTAAGATGTGGGAGATGTAATATAGATGATCCTATAAGTATTGGTGAATATTAGAATTTCATCCAAGTAGATGATGATGGAGTTGAGAAAAGGCCTAAGTAGATCATCCATCAAGGCATGAAATTGGTTAGTGCATTGGTTAGGCTAAAAGGCATGACCAAAAATTCATACAATCCTTCTCGTGTCTAGAATGGTTTCTTATACACATTTCCAATATGGAATATAACCTGATGGTAATTTAAATTCAAGTTGATCTTGGTATAAGTATTATGCACCTTAGAGTTGATATAAAAGGTCATTACTGCATGGAAGTGGGTACTAATTCTTCACTATTATTTTGTTGAGTGCATAATGGTCTATGCAAAGTCACCATGATGCATACTTCTTAGGTTTGATGACTATATGACTTTTTCAAGAAGAAGATCTAGGCTTGATCTTATCTTAATCAAATATATCTTATATCTAGTGCCAAATTTTATCATTTTCCCAACTTGATTTTTGATACAAGTGATATTCATAAGAGGAGATCTAGGACCCAAATCAATGTGGTGCTTTAAAGGCCTTCAATTTATGAAAAAAAATTGCTACACTACTCCAGTAACTTGTTGAATTTTTACTATTATGATGTTGTGCAAGTGGTGTGCACTACTAGAGTGTGATTTATCTTCTATATAGGTGTGTTAGGGTTAATCATAAACAACAAAAACTTTTGTGTATGTCAAACAAGTTGAAACATTTGTTAGAAAATACCAAGTGACTTTAGTTAGGGGCACTGACTCAAAGATATTGTAAAAGTGATCTTGTGCATGAATAGTCTAATGTTGAGGCTTAAATTTATATGTAGCTTCTTAGTCATATATATATGATCTTCCCAATAATATATCATAGAGATCATAAGGTGTGATGTCACAAGTGATGTTTCCTCCATAGGATTGAATTTATACTAAAAAGTGAATTATTTACAGACTTGTCTATCATTCCCCTATTGTAAACACCCCAAAGAATATGGATTCAAGTGTGCAATAGTAGTAAGACCAAGGCATTGAGTTATAGATTTTATAATGATATTATTTTAACTACCACTATCTATGATGACATGAAGAGTCTAACCATTCACCCATAACTTGGTTTGGAAGAGATGTTCATGCTCCTTATAGATGTCAATTATAGTGGTGTTGGTACTTAGATAAGAGGCATCTAGATCAGTGTTGTCCATTAAGGAGGGTTATGATGTAGACTATGCAAGAAAGGATTATTATACATGGAATTCATAATCATTGTGAGTGGTTAAATAATGGTGATATCACCACTTAGTACCAGACTTATTATTGCCTTTGTTTGAAGTAGAAGGTTAGGATCCTTAAATTATTAAGTAGTCTTTAATGGCTTCTCATGTTTGTGAGAAGTGTTTTGCTTCTATGCATAAGTTTGTGATGTGGAGTTGTGTGAGGGTTAGCCCTTGAACATTATGTTGAATGAAGAGGTGTAACACTACTTAATATTTTCCTTGGATTCAATCTTGGTAACTTATTGTATTTCAACACCTTATGTTCTCTTAAGTTTTCATGCAGGCCTATAAAGTAGTCATGGAATTTGTTAGTGTAGCCTTCCACTAACTGATCCTTATATTGATGTAGTTTTTTTAAATTGATGTTTTCATATTCAAAGTGTCATAAAGGGTAGTATTCCTCTTTCAATTCATCAACAATATTCTTCCATGATTCTATTAGAAGGCATGCTATGTAGTGAAGGTCTCTCACCAGTGAAAAACCAAAATGGACATATTCAATACTATGAAGGTAATCATCTCAAAATTAGTGAAATAGTTGATTGATACGTATGCCTCAAATTTTTAAATCACAACATCAAATTTTTTAACAATGATCTTTCCTTCAAATAAAGGGATGTCAAGATTGACTTGTAATCATAACAGGGTTTATTATTGAAGCCATTATGGAATGTACTATGGATATAAAATAAAATGAATTGGGTTGAGTTGCATCATCAATTCATGGAAATAACCAAAAAAATTGGTACATTATGCCTAAAGTGAGTTAGTGATGAGCCTTCAAAATTCTAGGTGTCAGACATATTTTTTTACTACTATGTTTATCTAGAATTTATGAAACATAACTAAATATTAAACCTTCACACTCTCTCATTATGCTCACATGGTTATAGGAATATAAATTATAAGATATATTATCTAATATAAATCATACAATCCATAGGGCTTGGGACCAAGTGTCTAGGGTAAAACTAAGTTTGGTTATGTAGAGTGAATGATTAGGAATGTATTCAGACAAAACAATCAAAACACATTCAATGGAGTAGAAGTCTTATTTATAGAAATGAAATTTATATTTAATGTTAAATAATTGGGAATGATATAATTTGTGTATACATAGTGGATGCATGGGGTAGGCTATATGTGTTATGACTATGTGTGCATAGGATACAATGTGTTATAGTTCATATGTTATAGAATAGATACGTTGATCATGTTATTTATGTTATGATTATATATTGCATCCACTTTATTATCTAGCTTTGTCTAGATGCATATGTTACATATTCAAAATCCATGATTAGGGAAATTACAAATAACTATTATAGAGAGGAATGAAGGCATAGTTGACATGTCTCTCCCTCTTGCATACCAATGATAAATTTCCCAACTAAGTGGTGACCACTGATTGTATCACATGATTCTAGCTATTCACTAATGGTTATGATCTCGATAAATTGGATGACATCTAATGATAATCAACCCCATGATTCTCAATTGATTTGGGGCCACTGTTTAATGCATGTGGTCAAGGCATATCAACATGTAGTTATGTTAAAATGGGGCCTGATGGAGTAGGCTACTCTATGAACTAGTGAGTCATGTGGGACTATGAGTTGTGAAATGTGTAGTATGATGTGTAGGCTATGATCTAAGGTGATTATTGCATGTAATACTAAAATATCTCATGGTACTTGTGTTAAGGTGTGGAGCCTAAAAGCTTCACATATGAGCGCATTTAATAGGTTCGGGTCTACACAGTCACCAGCATTGGTCAGGAGCGACCGACGTCAGTCAGGTGCAGCTGAAGAGATGCTAGCATCGGCAGTGGGTTGGCTGACGTTGGTCACAGGCAAGCAGCAAGAACCGGCATCGGTTACCTGTGCGTTCAGAATGCTATTTCCGAGGACAGAAGCAAGTGTTTGCATGATGAGTTTAAGTCTTAGTCTTAAGTTCGCTTTTCTATTATTAGCAAGATTGTTTTTAGAGCCCTTGTTCAAGAGGCTTAACTATTGGTTGTAAGTGCATGCTTAAGTCTCCTAATTCTATATGTAGAATTAGATCTTCTTAGCTTAGTGTGAATTATTGTAGTAGTTCATTGTATGTGAATGTTGAAGAACAGTACAGAGTTGTATCAATCCAAGTTGTTGGAATTGATTATACTTGAGAGAGAGAGCTCTTAAGGGATAGAGATCTAGAGAGAGATCTTGTGCATCTGAGAGAGGTGTGGAAGAAAGAAGTTTCTTCAATTGTATTCCTTTTGTAAAGAGTTTTAATACAAGTTTTCAGGGTAGTTTCTTGTATCTCTTGTTCATTGCTATTATTTGATTCTAGTTACTTATCTATCTGATTTAATTCCACGTTTATTACTTTCATAAGTGTAATCATATTGTTGGTTGATCCCCAACAAGTGGTATCAGAGCCTTGGTTGTAGGTTTAGAGTTTGATATCCAATAAGTGGTATCAGAGCCAGGTTCACTAACAGGTGGTTCAGATCTGTGTAGTGTGTATTGATTACAAGTTCTCACAGGGGTTTCTGCAGGGATTTCTATTTGAGTGGGAGAAGCAATGGCAGATGAAAGTAAACTGAGAATGGAGAAGTTCAATGGCAAAAATTACCAACATTGGAGAATATAGATAGAGGATTATCTGTATCAGAAAGATCTCTACTTACCGTTAGGTGGGGTTGCTAAGAAGCCCAAAGACATGGAGGATGAAGAATGGGAAGTTCTTGATAGAAAGGCTCTGGGGTCTATAAGACTGAGTCTAGCATCCACTGTGATATCTAATTTATCATAGGCAAAGTCTACGGTAGAGTTGATGACTACTTTAGCAAATTTGTATGAAAAACCCTCAGCTTCTAATAAGGTATATCTTATGAAGCAGTTATTTAATTTGCATATGAATGAAGGTGGATCTGTTTCTACTCATCTGAATGATTTCAATGGAATTGTGAATCAATTAAGTTCAGTCAATATAGTGTTTGATGATGAAATAAAAGCTCTTTTAATATTATGTTCTTTGCCTAAAAGCTGGCATGGCTTAGTAATGGCAGTTAGTAATACTGCATTTGCATCAAATATTTTGAAAGTAGAGGATGTTGTTAGTGTTATCTTGAATGAGGAAATACGTAGGAAAAGCACAGAAGAGACATCTTGGAACTCTTTAAGTTTTGAGAGCAGGGGAAGGCAGAAAGATAAGAGTAAGAGGATATCAAGATCTAAGTCTAAGGTGAGAGGAAGATCCAAATCCAGGAATGGCAGGAAGCCACAATGCTGAAATTGTGGAAAGATTGGGCACATAAGCAGAGATTGCTGGTCAAAGCCTAAGGAGGACAATCAACACGAAGGAAAGGAAGAAGCCAAGGTTTTAGGTATTGCACAAGATGCTTTAATATTCTCTCTACATAATAATATAGAATCTTGGGTATTAGATTCTAGTGCATCTTTTCATGCTACCCTTAATAGGGAATATTTTAGTAACTATATTCATGGAGATTTTGGAATAGTGTATCTAGGGGATGATGAGCCCTGTAAAATAATTGGCAAAGATAAAGTGTAGCTGAAGATGCAGAATAGCAACACATGGGTGTTGAGAGATGTGATGCATGTTCCTAGCTTGAAGAGAAATTTGATTTCTACAGGAAAGTTAGGGGATGAGGGTTGTACAGTAACTCTCACAGCAGAATCTTGGAAGGTGACCAAGGGTGCACTTGTTATGGCCAGAGGTAAGAGAGAAGGTACTCTCTATTTGTGTAATTGTGTTACTAACAAATCTCCTTCTGTATTATCTACTTCAGATGTGGATGCTAAATTGTGGCACTCAAGGCTTGGCCACATGAGTGAGAAGGGGATGTCAATTATTAAGTCCAAAGGTATGCTTTCAGATTTAAAAGGCATAGATCTAGAGTTTTGTGAGCACTGTGTATTTGGAAAACAAAAAAGGGTTAGTTTTCTCAAGACTGGGTCTACTAAGAAGAGGCATAAGTTGTAGCTTGTTTACACAGACGTGTGGGGACCAGCTCAGGTTGCTTCCATTAGAGGATCATAGTACTATGTATCTTTCATAGATGATGCTACAAGGAAGGTATGGATCTATTGTATTAGGAGAAAATCTGATGTATTTGAGACTTTTAAGATTTGGAAAGCTATGGTTGAGAATGAAACAAGTAAAAGATTGAAGTGCCTGAGATCTGACAATGGTGGTGAGTTCTACAATTATAAGTTCAGAGATTATTGTTATATGCATGGAATCCATAGGCAAAGGACGGTTCCAAAGACACCTCAGCAGAATGGAATTGCTAAAAGGATGAACAGGACAATAATGGAGCATGCAAGGTGTATGAGATTGCATGCTGGTTTGCCCTTACAATTTTGGGCACAAGCTGTTGACACTATAGTGTACCTGATTAACAGATGACCCTCTACATCTCTAAATGGTGGTATTCCAAAAAAGGCATGGACAGGTAAAAAGGTAGATCTCTCATATCTCAAAGTTTTTGGTTGTGAAGCCTTTGTGCACATAGATAAAGAAAATAGAAAGAAGCTAGATGCTAAGTCTATGAGGTGCACATTTATTGGCTATGGCTCAGATGATTTTGGTTATAGATTGTGGAATCTGGAAACTAACAAGGTAATTAGGAGCCGTGATGTTGTTTTCAACGAAAGAGTGATGTATTGTGATCAGCTAAGGAAACTGAATCAATCTGGGCAGAGCAATGGTGAATTGGATGAGGTGAAGGTCCAATATGAGCTCGCAAGAAAAAGAAATAATCACTTGCAGGAAAACACAGAGACCGATGTCGACAGGTTAGGAATTGGCATCGGCAGGACAGAGACCAGCATCAGCCATACAGAGACCGATGTCGATAGGATAGGCACCGACGTCGATCAGGCAGAACTGACATCAGCCAGTAACAGGTCTAGAGGTGACTGAGGTTGGTCATTGTCAGAGAATTTGGGTGGACAGCGTGTTGTGAATGAGTCTCAGACACCCATCAGGAGGTCTGAAAGGGTGAGTAAGCCTCCTATTAAATATTCTCCTTCTTTATTTTATTTATTGCTAACTGATGGTGGAGAACCAGAGAGTTTTGAATAAGCAATACAGGTGGAGTCCAAGAGTCAGTGGGAGCGTGGCATGGTTGAGGAGATGGAGTCCTTAAGAGAGAACCAAACATGGGATTTGGTTGAATTGCCAACTGGTAAGAGAACACTGAAGAACAGATGGACCTATAGGTTAAAAGAAGGTGAGAATGGACAGATGAGATATAAGGCCAGATTGGTAGTGAAAGGATTTGCACAAAATCTAGGTATTGATTTTGGTGAGATTTTTTCTCTTATTGTTAAAATGACTTCTATACAGATTGTACTGTCTTTGGTTGCTATTGAGGATTTGCATCTTGAGCAGCTAGATGTTAAGACAGCATTTCTTCATGGAGATTTGGATGAGGAAATTTATATGGAATAGCTGAAAGGATTTGAGGTGAAGGGTAAGGATAAATTAGTGTGCAGGTTGAAGAAAAGCTTGTATGGCCTCAAGCAAGCTCCTAGGCAATGGTATCTAAAATTTGACAGGTTTATGACTGAGCATGGCTATAGTAGGTGTCAATCTGACCATTGTGTGTATTTCAAGAGATTTGATAATAGTAGATACATTATTCTATTGTTGTATGTAGATGATATGCTGGTTGCAGGATCACACATGCAGGATATCTCTAAGCTTAAGGTGAAATTAGCTCAAACGTTTGCTATGAAGGATTTGGGAGCAGCAAAGAAAATCCTTGGCATGAGCATTAAGAGAGATAGGAAAAATCACAGGTTGATATTGTCTCAAGAGGATTATGTGGACAAGGTGTTGAAATGGTTTAATATGCAGGATGCTAAACCGATAAGCACACCTTTGGCTGGACATTTTAAGTTGAGTAAAGAACAATGTCCTAATTCACATGATGAGGTAGAGTACATAAGTAAGGTTCCTTATTCTTCCGCAGTAGGGAGTTTGATGTATGCAATGGTATGTACTAGACTAGATATTACCCAAGCAATGGGAGTTGTAAGTAAGTATATGGCCAATCCAGGTAAGGAACATTGGAAAGTAGTTCAGTGGATCCTTAGATATCTAAGAGGAACCAGCAGTAGGCACTTGTGCTATGGAGGTTTAGATACTTCTCTACATGGTTATGTAGACTCAGATATGGTAGGTGATTTGGATGGTAAGAGGAGCACTACAGGTTATGTCTTCACTGTAGGTGGAATGGTGGTTAGTTGGATATCTAAGTTGCAGAAGGTTATTGCCTTGTCAACTATAGAAGCAGAGTATATTACAGCCACAGAGGCTAGCAAAGAGATGATATGGATGACACAGTTCATGGATGAGCTTGGTAGGGAGCATGAGAGTTGCAGATTGTATAGTGATAGTCAGAGTGCAATCCATTTGGCTAAGAATTCAGCCTTTCATTCAAGAACAAAGCACATATAGCTAAGGTACCATTTCATACGACAGGTATTGGAAGATGGTGATTTGAAGCTGGAGAAGATCCATACATATAGGAATCTTACTGATATGTTAACCAAGCTAGTTACAAAGGAGAAGTTGAATCTTCATTCAACTTTTATTGGTCTTCATGATTGAGTTGAAGATGGAGGAGCTAGAAGATGTTGCTGTACAGGTACTAGTGCAGTTGTTTATCTCCAAGTGGGAGATTGTTAAGGTGTGGAGCTTAAAAGCTTCACATATGAGTGCATTTAATAGGTTCAGGTCTACACAGTCATCGGCATTGGTTAGGAGTGACCGACGTCGATCAGGTGTAGCTGAAGAGATGCCAGCGTCGGCAGTGGGTCAGCCGACGTCGGTCACAGGCAAGCAGGAGGAACCGGCATCGGTTACCTATGCATCCAAAATGCTATTTCTGAGGACAGAAGTGAGTGTTTGCATGATGAGTTTAAGTCTTAGTCTTAAGTTTGCATTTCTATTATTAGCAAGATTGTTTTTAGAGCCCTTGTTCAAGAGGCTTAACTGTTGGTTGTAAGTGCATGCTTAAGTCTCCTAATTCTATATGTTATATGTGAATGTTGAAGAACAGTACAGAGTTGTATCAATCCAGGTTGTTGGAATTGATTGTACTTGAGAGAGAGAGCTCTTAAGGGATAGAGATCTAGAGAGAGATCTTGTGCATCTGAGAGAGGTGTGGAAGAAAGAAGTTTCTTCAATTGTATTCCTTTTGTAAAGAGTTTTAATACAAGTTTTTAGGGTGGTTTCTTGTATCTCTTGTTCGTTGCTATTATTTGATTCTAGTTACTTATCTATCTGATTTAATTCTGCATTTATTGCTTTCATAAGTGTAATCATATTGTTGGTTGATCTCCAACAAGTGGTATCAAAGCCTTGGTTGTAGGTTTAGAGTTTGATATCCAATAACTTGTGCATGGGAGTGTGAAAAAACTTCGTGTAAAGGAGTGTGTAGTTTTATGTCATAGGTGTGAACTATACATAGAAGAACAAATGAGGAGTGTGTTTGGTTATGTAGAGGCTAAATATGGATCATCAGTGCATCATCAATATTTGGTATAAAATTAATTATGAAGTATTGAGACCATCTGATTCCATGAGATTTTTCCATGAGTCTTCTTCTTACCATATCATAGATCTTAGCATAGTGTTTTAAGTCATAAAAATCAATGACCACCCAAATGAGTGAGATCACTCCACATGTCTCTATCTCATTTGATTGTGGTATTTGGGGAAAAAATTATAGATCCAAATGTATGTGATTGAGTTATTAAATTAGATCACTCCATGTGTCATCATCTCTTTTCACAAAGGCCAATAGATAAAATGATGAAGCTCAAATATAAATACCAAGTGATGTAACAATAGATTTCCATGTGTGATCATTTTCATAATTAGATTCCATGTGTCATTCATTGATTTCCCCACATGTCCATTCCATGATAGTCATCTACCATTGTCATTCCACCTTTCATCACCATGTTGATCTATACACTGACACGACTTGATGGTGCAATGAGAGATATAAATCAATCAATAATGTGAAAATATGCCACATGTCATATAATGACATAGTCAACTAAAAATAGGAATTATAATGGTCATGATTATGTTACATAGTGATAATTGTAAATTTCAACTAGTACATTAAAACTAAAAGGATGATTAAGAAACTAGAGATAGTACAAAGATCCACATGTTAAATAAATCTTACATCAAAAAATCAAATTTAATTAGAATGGATAAGTTTTAGAGACCATTATTCTATAATTAATTCTCATGCATGGAGGATTCAAGAAAAGATTTTCAAACAAAAGTAAATAGGTTATATGTTATGTTCCAAAGGCAAATTAAAGTACGTTTTCCAATTGTTAAAGTGTGAACTACTGTCTATAACTCCATAGCAAATAAAATCCCTAATATTTGAATTTAAGCACAAAATTATTTTATTCAACAATGGAAGCTAAAAATCAAGAACTAAATACTTCAATGTTTTGCTTTACAACTAAACAAGAGTTCAAGGATACAAAATTTGACCAGGTTATTTTGAACAATGAAATAAAGCATTATTCAGCCATTTATGTAGATGTCAAAGCCATTCAACCATATAAGGATGAAGATAATTTGAATCTTGATGAGAGGGAATATAGAGATGACCTGCTATTAATCAAATTTTTAGGACTTCACAAAGTGACGTCCAAGCCTAAGGTATTTGTCCACACTAGCCTATTTTATAATTTATTTACAATATGTATGTGTACAAAAGACATTTTCACAAAAATAATAATACACAGTGAGTGGCATTTATGGTTTACTTAGTCTTCAATAAATTCTATAGACTATTGAAATCAATTATCTCTTAAAGCCATTAAATAGTTACTGAGTGGTTTAAACATAATAGTGTTAGGGGTACCCTAATAATATGGGCTCAAAATCCAAATAAAATTTCTATGAATAAGGTTACAATTTCCATTTTTAGACCTGGTGTCATAATTTCCATGGCCTTATTTAATAGGCCACATAGAGATCCATTTATTATTCATGTAGATGATTTTTGGGTCCCATTACTATATATAGTTTTTTAAGGTAAGAGCATTCCCCCATTGGTTGAATTCATAAGTTTCAATTTAAAAACCTAGAAGATCATGCATAACTGAGCAGATAATAACTTTTACATTATTTCATATTTTGTAGATGCCATATGTGAAACTATCAACCCTATTGGGACCCCTCCTTTAGATCTAAAAGGATTAAAAAATATCTATGATGAATTTTATCATATCCATGTAAACAATTACAAGGAAAATATGCAGAGGATAATAAAAACTTTCTATCTCATGGTCTATAAAGTAATAAATGGGCATATGATACCAAGACTATATGTAAAAATCAAGAAATCACTCAAGACATTGGGTGGATATTAGCTCTATACAGACCATAAAATTATCATATTAGAGGGTACATTAGTGGCCCTTTTTATTCACCTTAAAAAAAAAGCTAAGCATGAGAGCTTATCAGCTATATAACAGTGTATATGAGAATTTGAGGAGGGCAAGATTGGCCAAGTATCATAAAACACCCCTCAGAATTGGGAAGAAACAATTTCAAATTTGGGACTAACTATCCAATACCTCAAAACATAGGGTTTATTTAAAGTTTAGATTAGTTGAATTTAGATTCTAGGACATGAAGATGGTAATAATGCAACATATAAATAAGTTCTAAAGATAATTCAAGTGAAATTATGGACATTGTGAATATGAGCATGATCTAATATTTTTGAATCTTGAAGATGATTATGAAGTTTGCATAATGATGATGAATGTTTATATGTCCATAAGTATTGCTTAGATGATATAATATGATCCATCCATTATAAGGGAGGATACAATTAGGATAGATTAAGAGCGAAAATCCCCTGAGCAAGATGAGCAAACTCAAGTAGAGGAGTAAATTGAGGAAGAAACTAATGAGAAATTGAATGTAATGGTACTCAATAATGTTATAAATCAAAAGGATGTATGGAAATAGGATATAGACACATGTACAACCTTAGTACCAAAATTCACCTTTACATTTACATCGATAGTTATCATAGCTCCACCACCTCAAACTCTAGTGGTTATTCATTCACTTTCTCCTCCTTTGGTACATATTTCAACTTCTCCCCATATGGTGACTTGTGTGAGAGGGTATTCTCTTACTATTTTTTGAACTCATAAGGTCATTCAAATTCCAACCCTTTTCTCAAGTGCATCTCTTAATCTAACACAAAATATTAGTATGTGAAAGAATACCTATTAGAATAGCATATAGATGAGACTTTAGAAAAGTGGGATTTATGGGAAAACTATGAAAATGATGCTTAGGTAGAGGCTTCATTTGATATTTCATAGAAGGTACCTTCATAGGGATCTTAAATAAATCTAAGTCCTAGTCCTCCTCATACTCATACTCAAAATACAAAATAAGTGTAGACTAAAAAGGAATACCAAACTCCTACTATCAATAACATAGTGGACCAACTAGGACCAATAGTTGACACTAATGATTACATCATATGTTGTAGTTGTCTCTCTTATGATCATCTTAAAGGACTCATCATAGCTAACTACCTCCCGTATTTCATCTTTTAATCAAATTACTCTAATTGTCCCTCTAATTACCACTACTTTATTGGGATACATTGGTATTCTAATTACTATATGTCTCTACTCTTGTAAATAATTTATTTTTAGATTATCTATTCAATATCAATACTATTTTAGCCACTAAGCCCATGACTGTCACTTATACACCCATTGCATAATTCTTACAAATTCTAACACGTCACTATTACATGACTTTTTTTCACCTAATTTAAACCTCACATTGGCTAGCCCACATTATGGATATGTAGTGTCTCAGTTAATTTTAACATAGTCCCTTTATAGGAAAACCTTTCTACCTAATTGGGATTGTCAATAACATAAGATTTTTAGACATAATCACTAATAGTCTCCATATATGAGTCTCCCTACCTAATAAAATATGTACTAAAAACTTTTCCATAGACCAAGATGTCCAAAGAAAAGATGGTTATCCCACCTTTCCCTTCCCTATCCACATATTTCAGTTTTTCTCCATCATTAGACCCATTCATCTTCATGCCAACTCCATAAATTTCATCATCCTTTTCCATCTTCATGCCTCCACCTCAAAACACCTTGCCCATTACCACCACTTAGTCTTCCACTCAGACCTCCTCTTAGGACTTGTTAGTCACTCCCACATAGATACAGCAAATGAAAGCATAGCATGCAACCAAAAAATACTTGGTTATAAATGAGGAACCAAAATTGACTATAGAGTTTTATGAGACCTCAAATAAATTGAAAACAGTAAGGAAGAGAATAATAGTGATAGGAGGGAAACCAATTGAGTTTATAAGAGAAGAACTCTTCTCACTAACAAAGAAGAGGAAAGCTAGGACTAGAGAGGAAGGTGAGATCCTAGAGGATCCTATTTCTATGGTTGATTCCACTAGAGGATTATTGAAACATATGTTTCAATGCCTACAACAAACTGATTAAATACTGAAGGCATGAGATAGAATAGAGGCCATAAAGGACATATTGAATAATGTGAAAAGTTATGTTAAGACCCTTTATAACATTGTATGTTTTATACATTAATCAATATAAAACTCACAGCCAAAATGGAAAAATGTGGTGAGTTTATATGAATCTATAAAAACCATGGATGCCAAATTACAATTCATTAGTAATGCAGTAAGACAAAAATCATAAAATCTCAATTTACTACAACTTTTAGACATCACTTTGGCACATAATAATGTGACCAATAAGAGGGATCATCTAATGGAATGGCATAAATAGATGTAGGATTTGGTCATAAAATTTATAACATAAGAGAAAAATTCCATTCAAATACTTGGATATATGTGCATTATTGGCATGTACACATCACTCATGAAAGTATTAACTAGGCTAATCTTTGACAATTTGCTCTATATTGCTGCCAATAGTTTCAAGGTATAAGTTGATAATACAATATTCATAAGTAGTGATAATGTGATCCAATTAATTAATTATGCTAGGGAAAAATTATCACAATTAGAATCATTAAATTCTTCTTTTAGGGATTCTATGATTTTCCACATGAAATTGATAGACAAACTGGTAATGTTGTTCAAGCTAGCACTTATCAATTTTGAAACCATAGAGATATATTTTTTAACATGTATGACTAAATAGAAGAAGATAAAGGATAAAGATAAGTTAGACACCAAGGTGAGAGATTCATCTTCATCAGCTCAAAATTTAACAACTATGTCTTCCTCTCATATATATATCATAGTCTATACTCCAATAAGGCATGTACTCATTGCACTTCCTTTCACTACAAATCCTTTATAAGATCATTCAAGATTAACTGTAGTGGCTAAATTATCATATCCAATTACTCCAATCACTATGGAAATGAAAATACCATATATAGCATGTTCCACATCAGCTTCTTCTACCTCCATTACTTCAAGTTGAACATTCTCAATGGCAATCCAATCTAGATAAAGTGTGGTCTCAACTAGCAGTTCAAATTGGACTTAGTAGAATGACCGCTAGAGTCTAATTTTGATATGATTATTTATATACATGTATATACAAATTATAACTCTAAAATAAGACTCTTTTATTTGTAAACATTGTAATTCATGCAAAGTATACATGGTAAATTAAGAGTTGATCTTATATTATACCTTGTAAAATTGAACAACCTTTGAAGATGAGGTAACCCCTTTCAAATTTATTTATACATGTATTTTACTCATTTTAAAGGGAAGATAATTTATTAATTAATACAATCAAATAAATTTTTGAAATTATTCTATGAGTTTATGTGAATGTGTTATCTCTTCCAATTTTTGTTTTTCATTGAATAATTTCTATTAACAAATATATAGTAGGATGTGTATGTGTTTTATTTTTAGTTATTTAATTGAACATTATGTTATTCTTACTCAAATATTTGGTTATAAATCATTATTACAAATTGTTAGTGACATTGGATATGCATAGAAATTTGGTACTAACATCTTTGATTGTAATCATAGTCATTTTACATTTTTCCCTTAGACTCTTTATTGTGTTTTATGCTTACAACTAACCAAAAATAAAAATTATTTTATGACACATGCTCAACCTAGGATAATAAGTTAGAATTTAAGGATTTAATATTTGATTAGATCATATAGACCCCTTCTTTTTTGCCCTACCTTTCCCTCTTTTTATCTTTTTAAATCATATTCACCTTAATTTAATTCCATCCATAAACTTCAAGTATATTTTAGATTGTGTTATGCATATTTCATATCTAAACCATCTGAGGTAAATAACCAATCAAATCATAGTTATTCCAACACATGGTTATTTATAAAGTTGATACCCATAACTCTTACCTTGGAGTGAATTTTTACCAATGCTAAGACTTTAGCCTTCCTAAAATAATCTTTGGTGTGTATAAAACCCACATCAATAGGTATATCCTTATCTTTTGAGATTAGGAAGGTCATGCAAGTGATGTGGAAAAATAAATCCCCTTGTACTATGATCAAGGGGCTAGTTTAGATACTCAAAGTATGTCTGCATGCTTTTTAAATCTACCACAATCATAGAGGTATGGTTTTGAAGAGGGGGATTTGGATTAGAAGTGGATAGGAAACCACTAAAAGGGAAATTAGGTTGATAAGGTAAGGGATAGTAAGCTATAAATTAGTTTTATAATTGGATAGAGTTGTAATACATGTGATAGTAGGGAAGAAGAGAATTAGACAAAGGATTAGGTTGTGGTGCTTGAAAATAAGTGTATGCAGGTGGTGAATTGGTGGCCACATAACTTGAAAGAATGTAAGGTGGTAGCATGTTGGCCACTACATTATTAAGAGTGTATGTATAGACACTTCCAACATGATTTTGAAGAGGAGGTTGGTTTTTTATCCGTAGTTATCCAATTTGCAAAATAGTTAGAATGATTTGAATAACCTAGAAAATGGATGTTTTAAATAGTAAGCTCACTTTTTTGTAACTTTAAAAACACTATTCAATTATATTTTTTACTAAAAATACGTGATTATAAAGGAATTAATATTCACATGCAAAATAAGAACCAAATCAAAGAGAAAGACAACAAAATTTTGTTTACAGGGTTTGACAATTTGTCTACGTCCCTGGGTCCACTATAAGTGTGATTGATCCATTAATAATTGGTGTGAATTTTACAATTCCAAAATACACCAAATGAGTTTGTAAACATAATATACCTACATCTCAAAATAATTATCTTTAATATCTATTTCCCACTAAAATCTTCCTTCATGTATTTTCAAACATCTTCAAAAGATATCAACAATGCTTTGTTGAAAATTCTTCATGTTCTCCAAATAAAAAACCAACCTTTTATAGGCTTCCCAAGCCCATGGAATGCATTGGTGGATTTATAAAAATGACTAAACCAAAATTAAGGGGATAAAACCCCTTCCCATGCCTTTGGTTATGGGATGAGACTTATCCCATTTCAATGTATTTCTCTTATCTTGTTTTTTTAAAAAGATAAGTACTTTTTTCCATGTTTAAAGGGCACATACCATGTGGGGGTGCGTGGTTTACCAATGAAAAAAAATAGGTATTTTTATGGGTTCCATGTTAATATTTAAATGGCCCCATTTACATTTATCATGACCTTTAATTCCCTACAAATGGAATTAAAAAAATGTGAAAGTATATAATAGGGGAAATATGCAAACTAATTAAATAATGAAGTATATATGAGTGGTTTGGTGGCTTATTGATCCCCCCCCCCCCCATTTATAATTTTATTTTGAAATTCCTTTTATTTTTTTTTATTTTTTTTTACCTTGAATTCATTTGAATTTAGGTAAGAGATTATTTTGGATTAGTTTTCCTCAATGATGATCCTCCCAAATCACTCCTCCCTACTGAGGTGCTTTTGGACATAAAAAGGTGATTTATTTTGGAATAAGGTGAGGTTATTTCTACCTCAATTTTTTGGTTTCCATGCACTTATCCTTCCTTGGATGTGCCCCTTTTAGACCCACATGAAGATATTCAACATCACCTCTTCATGAAGTTCTCACTTTCCTACCAAGAATGGTATCTTTCTATAATTCATTTAGATACTCTAGAGCAAAATCTTTAATAAAAGGTATAAAAATACTTTCATCATAATCTAGAATCATAGAAATATCATAAAAATTCATATTTTAAACATTCATAATAAAATAAATCTACATATATGGTGGTAAATCTAACTAAAAAGCATTATTACCAATCTTTTCTAAAAATTTAAATGGACCATATCAAATTGGTTGAAGATTTTTACCTTTACCTATAAGCCTTTCCTTATTGATATGAAGTCATATTTGATCACCAACTCAAAAATTATGATCAATTTGATGTTTATCATGCCTATCCTTGTATTTTAATTGACTTTCCTCCAGCTATTCCCTGATAATCTGTTGAACTAATTGTATCTTCTGAATGAACTTCTTGGCCTTCTCAGCATCAACTCATCCATCTTCACTTGATTATTTCTCAAATGTGAATTCCAATGGTGACTTAGGAAGATAAAAAAAATGAGTCTCAAAAGGATACTTTTGTGTGGAAAAATAGAGTGCTTGATTATAAACATGTTGCACATAACATAGATGTTCATCTAATAATTTAGGATGTTTGCTACAATAAACTCAGAGTAGATATACCACTGTATGATTGACCACCTCTATATGTCCATAAATTTATGGATTAAATAAAGTACTTTTATTTATCTTAGTGTCCATCAAGTCCCACAAAGTTGACCAAAACTCCCCAAAAAATCAAGAATATTGATTAGAGATAATAGATGTGGGCAATCCAAAATGAACCCAAACATACTAAAAAAATAAGTGTGTTGCCCCTTCACCAGTAATATGTTTAGTTTAAGGAACTAATGCACACATTTTACCAAATATATCCATAATGACATAGAGATAATCACGTTTACTTCATGTCATAGGTAAACCTCCTACAAAATCCATAGAAATACTTTCCCAAGGTCTATTAGGAATAGGGAGAGGTGTATATAAACCCAATTTCCTATTACTAGGCCTACTTTTAGCACAAATAATAAAAATTATTATATATTTTGCAAAAAATACTTGCATATGAGGCCAATAAATATACCTCTATAATAATGCAACTATCTTACCAATGTGTGCCATGTGTCCATATTACATTGGTCCACCTTTAATGCTCATTGACTAAGTTTGACTAGTGTTGACCAATATTGACCCATCCTATTGAATTTTGACCAAAAATTTAACCAACCATAACTTGCACATATGGATTCCATTTTTCAAACCAAAAAATGCACTAAAAATCTCTCGATGATCTCTACGTTGTGTGAATGGATTAAAGAAGAATTGAGACCTTTTATTTTTTAGCCCTTATAGATGATCTTGAAATCAATTTGATGGAGGAATGTTTTAAGTTACCAATTGGGGGTTACCATGAGTAAATATATACCTGTTGACCAAATTTTGGCCCTTCAGGCCAAAATTGGGCACCCCTATTTGAAATCTTAGCCACCTAAGTCTATAAGTTTGGCTGAACCAGTATGTAGATTTTCTTTAGAATAAATGTTCTTTGTTAAAGCCCACAACAAATGTACAAGTCTAATTCTTTAGGCAAGTTTGGTTTTGGTCTTTTGTTAAGCCTTTACATAGTAATCCTTTTGGGCCTTTTGTTTTGACTAAGTTTTCCATTCTTTTGAAGGTTTTGTCTTTGGGTTTTTTGTTTAAGTGTCGAGAATTATTTCAGACATTTTGTCCAAAATAATTTTTCTAAAGGGTATCTTTATTTTAGGAAATGGTCCACTTCAATCTTTCTGAAGGAATTTTTTTGGAGATTTTGTCTAAAACAATTTTCTTGAAAAGGCTTAACTTTTTCGAAGGGGTCATTTGCAACTTTTTCGAAGGGGTCTTTTTCAGATTTTTCAAAGGGTAATTTTCATATTTTTTGAAGAGTAATTTATCAACTCTTTCAAATGAATTATTTAGTACATTTTATCTAAAACAAGTTTTTTGAAAGTCATTTCATTTTTTATAAAAGGCACTCCATATTTTATGAAGGGGACATTAGTTTTTCATAAGAAAACTTGTAGGAAGGCTAAAAGGTGCCAAACAAAAAGTCGAAGGGTCATTTATAAAAAGCTGAAGGGGCCATTCCAAAGTTGTAAAGGTCCAATTTAAGAAACCTGAAGGAACATTTCAAAGAACTAAATGGTCCATTTTCAAAATCCAAAAGTTCATTTGATATCCCAAAGAAATTAATGCAGAAAAAGGACTCGAAGGATTTCTTTTAGGAAAAGTGTCAAAACAAAGTATCCATGGGGAAATAACCCAAAATAAGTTATGTCCATGGGAATATTATTTGGCAAAAGAGTCTAAGGAAAATATCCCAAAGGAATTCATGATAGGTCCACAAACGTCAACTTTAGGGTCATGGGTTAGTCATTGGCATTTAAATAATAGGTACCAGATAGATCAAAATAGTGAGTCTAAGGAAAATGTTTCAAAGGAATAAGGAGGGTGATGGCCTATAAAAAGTCAATTTCAAACTATGAAAAATATCCATTAGCATCAAAAGGCTCGGTAGGAACCTGAAGGTGAGTATAAAGGTAACATATGGAAATTGTAACTAAGGCATTTGGTTTAGTTGTAACTTATTCAATTATAGCTGATTCAATTGTAACTAAGGCATTTGGTTCAGTTATAACTTATATATTTGTAACTTATTCATTTGGTGGCATGGCATAACTTTCCCACCTCTCCCACATGTAAATGTAACTATTTATCTCAAGATGACACATGTTTAAGTGACCCTTGGACTTCCTTTGCTTGCTACACCTCTCAAAGCTATAAATATGCATTCTCTTGGCTCATTTGAGCAGCCTCCACTAGTTATTGAAAAAACTCTAGTCATATTTGTACTTGAATAACTCTTGCATAAATATATAAGTTATTTTTCCACTCACATGCTATACTATTGAGTGATGACTTGAATCTTGTTGGTTTAGTCTAGTGAAAGATTGTCTTTTCTATCTTGTACTCTTGATGGTCTACCAATGTACAAAAAGAGTGTTGTTATAGGTCCTTTTTAGTATTATTTTCTATGTGTATAGACATTTTAAACATAGTCTATGACTATATTTCTTATTTAAACCATACATTTTTCTCCTAAATGTTGAATGCCTTCTTGAATCTAGCATGTGAAACACTGATGTGACAACACACAAGGAAGTGTGAGTTTTGTGTGAGAAAAATTGTGTTGGTATTTAAGTAGTGTATTCTCAGTTAAATAAGAGATAAACATTGGTGCATCACCCTTTTTATTTTCTTAGTTATTTTCTTGAACCCTTTTCATACATGAATTGATAGATTAGAGAGATATTTAAAGGTGCATCAAAGGGAGCTAGCCCCTGATCTAAAGATTCATCTCAAAAATATTTTCACCCATAACAAGAGAGATGACTCCATTATGCCACTTAGATGAGGATATCTGAGCATCTCCTCAAGGGTACAAATCCAAGTGTCAATAGTTTTTATCATGTCCAGTGGGACTTCCAAGTCCTACAGTATTATTCAAAGTTGGTGTTGGTCTTGGAATAATTTAAGATGAAATAAGTATATATATTTAGTACTTGGTGACTCTATTGAAGAATTTAAGTCTTTGGTTGATGATCAATCCTATTTTCCATGCCAAAGGTGACAACTAAATCTGCTGCTAAAGAGACACCTTTTGAGTTTATGCAATTACCTCCATATTCCACCAAAAGGTTTAGGTTTTTAAATACTTATCCTTAGAAGCATGAGTTTGTGTTTAAACCTTCCAAATTTGTGCTACATACTATTCCTAATGTCTATAGTGATCATTCCAAGATGGATATAAGACAACCTTTTGTGCCTTTCACTAGGGCATCTCCCTTGCATCTTGCCCAATATGATCAAATTCCATGAGCAACCCTCAAAAGTGTCCCATATATTAGTGGAGATGGTCCTATTACTACCATTGAGCATATTATAAACATATCAAAATTTTGTAATATCTACAATATCACCTAAGAGAATGTGGCTATTAGGTTTTTGGCCTTGTCTTTTAAAGGAAAAGTTTTGGATTGGTATGGGACTCTATTTTTAAATTATATTGGCTCATGGGATGAGTTGGGGGATATATTGACTAATAGGTTTGGGGAAAAGAGTGATCACCTATCTCTAGATGAATAATTGACCACCATTAAGAAGGAACCTCATGAATTCATGAAATATTTTAATTCTAAGTTCCAAAAAACATGGGATAGGATCCCAACCCTTATGAGACCTACCCCAAACTATGCATTTTTGTACTACTTGAAAGTGTTGAATAGTGTCATTACCATGATGATTCAATCTATGGGTAGAAACACATTTTTTGTTTCCTATGAGATAGCCATAAATATTAAGAATTACCTTGTCCAAGTGGGAAAGATATCTTCTAGACCTTCAATGCCACTATTCTCTAATTTGCATTCTCCTAGTCAAGGTGCATTGCCCACTTTAGCCCCTTTGCCTAATCAAGAAAGGCCTGACATTGCTCCTTCAAATGAAATCCTTGAAGTTAAAATCTCACTTCAAATTGTTAAAAATGATTTAGTTTCCCTCAAAAGACAACAATCTCAAGGTTATAGGCCATATAGACATACAATTAGTTTGGGCAAATAAGTAGATCTCCTTTCCAAAATAATGCACAAGGACAAGGCCAAATCACCCATGTCAAGCCTTATCAAAGCTATAATCCTACTAATCCCTCATCCTCAAAATACCTTGTTCCCACTCAAAACAACTTGGTCCAAGAATAGCCCAACTATCCATCTTTCAAACATGGTCAAGAGAATGTTGCTTATGCAAATGAGATGCACAATCAAGGCATGGTAATGCAAGATAATCAATCTTTCCAAGTTTCAAATTTTGAAGGATATATGAAAAGAGGGGTTGAAAATAGATAGCCTCAGACTGATGCTACCCTCATAAATCATTTGGAGGGTGATTTTTATGCCATTAATTACTTGGTAAATAAAAGTAATTAGAATACTAGTGTTGCCTCTAATACTAGGTCCATGAGGAGGGTTGTTGATGAAGCTCAAGGAGATAATAAAGGACCTATTGTGAATCCTAAATAATCTACTATGGTAATTAGGTCTAATATAGTTCCTAAAGTGAAATAAAATTAGAGTATTCCAAACTTTAGGGCAACTTCTATAACTCTACCTCCACAAACTACATCACAAGGTGTAAATGTCTTATAAAAGAAGAAATAAAAAAGGGAAGAAGTTAAGAATATAGAGGACATCTCAAAAAAATAAGGTGGAGGGAATAGAGCTAAAAAAGGAAATCAAGTCAGAAATATATAAATAGGTCCTATTTTTATGGTTGTTGTTTTTATTGTAATGGATATGGTCATAAGAAAATAGAATTTCAAAAAAAGGCTAACAATTTCAAAAATAAGGAGAAGGAAAGTCATGCAGAGTCAAGTAGAAGCCATAACTTTTTTGCTCCTCTATTAGGTTTTAATGAAGAGGACATAATATGTTACAAGTAAAAAAACTTTGGACACATAGCTAGGTACTATAGAAGTGTGTTTGAGTTAGTTAAGAAGGACTAGAGTTTCAAGGCTACATTCATCAAGAGACATTATTCAACAACCAGAACTCCACAACAAAATGGAGTAGTTGAGTAGAGAGATAGAATAGTTCAAGGGATGATAAGGAAAATGTTAAATGAATCCAAGATACTAGATAAATATTGGAGAGAGAAAGTTAGTACAATAGTTCATATTCAAAATAGATAATTATTGAGAGTCAATAGTGACAAGACTCCTTATAAGCTATGAAAAGACAAACTAGCAATAGTTGATTATTTTAGAGTTTTTGATAGCAAATGTCTCATAAAGAGAACTCATAAAAAACTTGGAAAGTTTGAATCCAGAGTAGATGAAGGTATATTTCTTGGTTATTCTTTCAAAATTAAATCTTATAAATGTTATAATAGAATAACTAAGAAAATTGTTGAAAGTGAAAGTGTCAGCATATAAGAAGATGGAACACAAAGAATCAGTGATCCAATAGACATTTCTAAAATCATTGAAGAGGAATATTGTGAAGAATCAGATGAAGATGAGAAGAAGGAGAAAATGGAAACCAAAACTCCATCCAGATATGTTCAAAGAAATCATAATTAACGTGACATCATCAAGGACATAAATGAAGGAATTCACACCAGAAGAATGATGGTAAGTGAATCTAAGCAAGTTAATTTCTCATTGTTATCCAAAATTCATCGTAGAAATTTTTCAAAAGTTAGACATGATAAGCATTGGGTTAAGGCTATGGATGAAGAATTAAATCAGATAGAAAAAATGATACTTGGGAATTAGTGCCTACACCAAAAAATCACAATGTGATAGGAACAAAATGGGTTTATAAAAATAAGTTGAATAAAAATGGAGAAGTGTCCAAGAATAAAGCAAGATTAGTATGTAAAGGATATTCTCAGATTGAGGGAATAGATTTTAAAGAAACTTTTGCACTAGTGTCAAGGCTAGAGGATATTATAATGTTTCTTGCATATGTGGCATTTAAAAATTTCAAAGTTTTTCAGATGGATATCAAAATTTCCTTCCTAAATGGGAATCTAGAAGAAGAGGTCTACATTGAGTAGCTTGAGGGATTTATTCTCTCAAATATTAGTAGCCATGTATGTAGATTGAAGAAATAATTATATGGATTGAAACAAGCTCCCAGAGCTTGGTATGCAAGACTTGATAAGTACTTGTAGGATCAAGGTTTCAAGAGAGGATTTACTGACAATAATATCTACATCAAAACAAAAGGTGATCATCAATTGATTTTTGTGGTATATGTTTATGACATCATTTTTGGAGGAAACATTGAAAAGATGACAAAATAATTTTTTGATAATATGCAAAAATAATTTGAGATGTATATGCTTGGAGAATTGTCATTTTTCTTAGGGTTGCAAATATTTTAGTTAGATTAAGAAATTTTTATATCTCAAAGTAAATATGCCAAGGAAATGTTGAATAATTTTGGTTTTGAGGATTATGCACCAGTTGGCACACTAATGTGTATAGGAAATAAAGTAAGGATGAAGATTCACCTATTGTAGATCAATCTTTGTATAAATATATGATTGGTAGTCTTTTATATTTGACAACATTGAAGCCAAACATCATGCATGTAATAGGTATGGTTACAAGATATCAGTCAGTTCCAAAAGATAGTCATGTTCAGTTGGTGAAGAGAATATTCAGATATATCAAGGGGACATTAGATTATAGATTGTGGTATCCCATAGGTAGAGATTTCACTTTGGTTTCTTATACAAATTCAGATTGGGCAGGTTGCTTAGATGATAGAAAAAATATAAGTGGAGGAGCTTTCTTCCTTGGTAATAGCTTAGTATCATGGCTAAGAAAAAGAAGAATTTAGTATCACTTTCTATAGTTGAAGTAGAATATATTTTAGTAGTATTGTGTTATACTCAAGTGTTTTGGATGAAGAAAACTTTGGAAGATATCAAGGTAAAATATGATGAACCTATTTCAATTTTTTGTGACAACACAAGTGCTATTAATATTTTGAAGAATCTAATGATGCATTCAAGAACAAAACATATTCCAATTAGATGTCACTTCTTGAGAAAGTAGGTTGTAAATCAATAGGTTAAGATGGAATATATCAGTACTATAGAGTATATTGTAGATATTTTCACAAAGGCACTACCAACAGACACATTTTAGTATCTACAGGAGAAGTTGGGAGTAATTTCTTGTACTTCCTACCATTGAGGTTCAGTATCAGTTGAGAGGGAGTTAAGTGTTAACTCTAGGTAGGCCCTTTTCCATTGATGTCAAAGGGGGATAAAAATAGAAATAGGTATAGGTATAGGTGCTAAAATAGGTGCAAGAATAGGTCCAAATAATAGGTACAGGTTACTACAGTAAGGGAGAGTTACTATATGTTTTTTAGATGGTAGTATGTGTAGGTTTTATGATGTGGTAGTTTTAGTTTGAGGTTGCCATCAATGATAAAGGGAGAGATTATTGGAAATATTTTCATTGATGTCAAAGGTCTAGTATTATTGGTGATAAAGGCCCCATTGCATTTAATGGTGTTTTTAATATTCATATCTTGGCTAATGTGTGTTAATATTTATTTAATATTAATGAATATATTTTTGGTTGCATATAAGTCAAAAGAGGGCCCATGGAGAAGTCAAAGTGTCATGGGGTAAAAGACAAAAGAGGAATGGGATGCATTTTCTCATGAAGAGTCATGTTGAGGAATTCCAAGAGTCACCATGTGAAGACAAAAGAGGGTATGGTGCATTTTTCCATGAAGGGACACTTTTGAGGAATATAAAAAGTCACCAAGATAAAGACAAAAGAGGAAAGGATGCATTTGCTTATGAAGGGTCATTATATGACTTTTCAAATGCAAGGATACAAAGGGTCATGCAAGTTTGGTGCCATTTTATATGAGGATTGAAGGGTCATAAAGGGTGAATGCCAAAGGTATTTTTGAAAGATATAAACAAAGGCTTGAGAAGACATTTTTAATATGCAAGAGAGTGTATGGTTTGTATTTGTTTTCGAAGAGAGAAAATCAAGAGATATTGTAGAGTTATACCATTTGTTGAATAATCAACATTGAGAGATAATTATGTTTTATACATAAGAGGGTTTGGTTCTCCTGTGGGTTGGTGCTCACAAATCTTTACAAGGGGTTGGTTCTCACAAATCTGGTCTCTCTCTCTCTCTCTCTCTCTCTCTCTCTCTCTCTATATATATATATATATATATATATATATATTGTGTGATGCATATTATTATTTCATTTTTATTGCATATCTTGAATGTGTGGTTAATTAGTTAAAGAAAAGGAATTTGATTAAGAAATAAGATATACAATATACTGATTCACCCTACCCCCTCTTAGTATATTTTGTGCTTAAAATTTGATGCTTACAACCCAAGAATCTAGGTGAGTTAAGATTACAACCCTTACAAACTCTAAACTCCTATCATGCAAGCACAAGCTTGTAAGGATCCAAGTGATCCACTAAACTGATAACCATTAAAAAGGAGTACATAATTATTTATAGAATTTATAATGAGAAAATAGATATAAAATATGGCACCATAATTGAGTAGGCTCAATAGTAACCCACTAAATCCACTCACATGCACTCATGTGCATAATCCAAAATCCACCCCATGTGCTTTGGATAAAAATGCACCACTCTCATAGTGGGGGTGTCATGTGGTCTCCGTTAGTGTTTATCATCATGTGCAAAGTCTCCAAAGTGAATTTTACACTAGAAAAAAATAAGTTCCACCTCTATATGGCTTCAACCATTGTCCCTCATTCCACAAGTAAGGACAAACACTAATGCTCTTCTTGTCTTCTTCTCCCAAAGGTCAAGAAAGAGTACGTTCCACTAGATAGGATCATGGGGCACTTCCATGTGACTCCAAAGTTGTAACCCCACTTCCACAAGTGATTCCATATACCCAATAGTGTTCTTATTGTCTTCATCTCCTATGTGACATGTTATCTTTTAAACCATGCATCAAACCCATGTGATAAAAAAGGATAAAACATGTCCCCTAGTGAAGTGATACACACCACTCCCATCACACCACCTTGACCACACCTTATGACCCTCCAAGGGCCCTCCTACCATATCACCATCTTTTTTCATCACTTACCACATCACCTACATGCCACATCACCTAGGATCGAACTCACTTGCCCAGTCACCATTGCCACCTCAGATGTGAATTGTGATCCTTGAATAGTGTCCATGAATAGTACTCTTTAATAGTGACCTTTGAAAAGTACCCATAAATAATACTCATTAATAGTGATTTTTGAATAGTGTCTTCACACCCAACATTGCAGTTAAGTACATAATAATGATATGATAAATTACTAGCCGTTAGTTTCTAATTGGCTTTTTGGTCCTAATTTTTGTTGACACTTATGCATAAGGGTGAAATCATGATACCTAGAAATTATTTGGTGTCTAGTTTTCCTTTTAGCCCTTTGGTCTTAACATTGTTAGGCTCTCTTTGTTAAATCCTAAACAGTGAAGTGCAAAATTAATTGACATATAATTTTATTTTTTCCTTTTATGCTTAACATTCTTCTACACTCTAAGCATGTAATCTCAACATCTGGAGCTAATTGATTTTGGGTTTCCTTTCAACCTTTTAGGCATAACATATTTTTAGTACACTATTAATTCAAAATATAAAATTAGTCTATGTGTGGTTAATACATCTCATGTCACATGCAAACATAATGCATTTTTTTTAATTTATAAAATGTTTAGGTGCACATTTATTCAAATCAATAAACTATGATCAACATTTATTTCAATGGTCATGATGAGTCTGGTTGCCAAAAATTTACTATGATGGCACAAAATGGGAAAATTTATTTAATCTACAAGTATAAGAACTTGAAGTTAGGCATTTCAATGACATTGATATATAATGGAGGAGGGTGAAGGGAAATAGTGATAATGAGGGAGAATGGGTTACTTGGATTGCATCCAACTATGTTGATGATTTTATATCAAGGGAATGTGCATGATCTAGTTTATCATCATATTTTAAAGTTTAGAGTAGTATTTGATAGGGAAATAATGAAACTCAAAAGCACATTAGGATTGATAGTACATTGAATTAAAACTTGTGTGTTTTAAAATCTAAAATTGATTAACCCTTTTCTATTCATGTGAAAAAATTATGAAAAACAAATCATGGATTTTTAGGTAATTGGTGTTCTTATGTACCATGAGACTATTGTGTGTTAGATGCTAGTCCACATGATAAGTCTATTGTACCAAATAATAGTAAGGGATATTATCCTGATTGGAAGCACATTGAATGCAAATGTATATGCCATTTTAATGTTTGTATTCTTGTGAAAAAACACAAATATTATTTGATCACATACCTTGAAATTTAACATGTTGATAATGAACTCAATCCTACTCATGGTGAATTTAAAGTCTATAAAGGAACCAAGGCTTATTATGCAGCATATATCAATGGTAATATAAATTATTTGTTAGATCGATTATTTATATTGATATTTTATATGAAGCTATACACCAAAAGCACATTGAAATGATGCATGCCAAGATTATATTGTGGCAAGGGAAAAATAAAAGGGACAATTTTTTGATGTGGGATGACATTAATAAAATAATTAAAGGAGGAAAAATGTCATTACCACATATTTGATACTTGGAGGCTTTGACTATGGGATAATACAAACCCAAAAAAATTATTCTTATACTGAGAGTACGAGGTTGGCGAGGATGGAAACATGACTTTTATATTGGTCCTTTAATTAAATGAATTATTTCAATGTATAATGAAATATGAGAACCACAACATTAACACAATAGAATCCTAAATTGACATCAATAAGATGAAAAGATGAAATAATGTAATTTAGAATGACATTAATGTATTAATTGATAATGTTGGGAATTGAATAATGATTTTCAATTTATGAATGTTTTATTCTAATTGTTTACATTGCTTTCTTTTTACTCAAAAAAGAATGGATTTATGGTAACATGGGCTATAATGTCCAAGTAGGGGCATGTGATATTGTAATGTGGATGAGGATATCTAAATAATTCAATAGTTTGAATTATTTAATAACCCAAGGAGATATTTATTCGTGAATATGTTCCTAAAAAATAGGAATCACCAAATATCTCTCCAAATCACTAAATTGAACTATAAAAAAATGTTACAACAAATTATTGATATAAACAAATTAATATTATAACCCCTAATAATACTATGTTGGTATTAAAGATTAAAAGACTATTTCCAACAGTCCCCCCTTAGTGTGAACATAGGGAAAGAGAAAACTACACACATACTAGATAAAATATGTAATTAAATACACACTTTGATAGATGAGAATTTTATAGGTACAATCAATAAAAGGGGGGTGAATCAGTGATGCAAGAAATTCAATTCCAATTCCAAAACTTCAAACTCTTAACTACTAAACACAAGCATTCATAAAGCATACAAACTAGTTATTGTAATGAACAAAGGAAACTATGCAACATCAAATCACATAACACATGAATTATGTGAGAAACCCTCATGGTGAATAAAACCCACTCTCAAGTATAAAAATAAGTGGATTATAGTCCTATAATAGATTTACAAATAAGAGACTTTAGTGAAGCACCCACTTCACAAGGAGCACCAACCTCTAAGCATGAACAAACACCCACTTGTCCTAGATGTTGAGCACCCACACAAGATATATGATATAAACACCTCTATAAATTTTATATAATTCTAATATTATGGAGAAAAAACGAATATCAACTCTCTGCAACCCTTCACACACAAGAAATGCATCCAAATCAACCTTTTGGACCACTCTATACTTATTCACTCATTCAAAATCATCCACCATAAAACACGCTATTAAAAAATCATAAATATTACCTATAGGTCATACACATATTCCTAAAACTACTCTGATATTCAATCCATCCACCAATCTTAGTCACTCTTCTCTATACTTCACTCATCCACTCTAGAAACCTTCTTCTTTGTTTATACTCTATATAGAGTCTATATAATCACCACCTTCTTGGTCAGCCATAATACATACATTAACCCTTAATATTCTCTCAAAATTATAATAATATCAACACAACCTACATGTGTCTACCATAGCTTTGATAGATCACCCTTAAGCAACAACCCCTTTCAATTAGGCCTAAGAATCCCTTTTAGGTCCATGGAGACCTATTCATTCATTTAACACTTCACCGAGATAAAAAATAAACAAAAGACAAATTCAAAGCACATAAGTACATGAAAAATGACCCCTAAGACATCTTAAAGTGATTAAATTAATCACCACACACCTCCGCATATATAAAACCTATCAATCAATTGCCTTGTGTATGAAAACACCATGAACAAACAAAAATTCAACTTTTAAGAAATGATTCATACTGAATATGGATTGGTCAAAGCTATACAATCCATATATATGGTTCATAGGGAGTATAAAACACTATCCAATAGATAATTCACCATGAAACATCCAAAAACCATCAAGAAAAACACAAACATCCTTCTCAGGTTATTTTTAGAAGAAAGTCAAACCCTCGTTCAGCCTTGAAACACAATAAATACAAATATATGAATATTCAAAACTCCTAATAATTTTTCATAGATTTATCTCAAATTTATATACCACTTTTATTTTTACATTATCATAAAATTCATTCATCATCAAAAGTTATAGGCAAAACATTGTAGACTAGTTTTCCTTTGTAAATTCAAATATTTGAATTCCAATGGTCAATTTTTAATGCAAAATTGGCTATATAAAACAATGAAATCTACCTATGAGACCAAATTTTCACTACCATAGCTTTATATATACATAATTTAAAGATATAAAATTTGAAACACATGTTCTAGGCATAAATATAAACAAACCCATGAGACCACTTTCTTCTAACACCTTCACATGTGTGAATTATGATGTCATCAATCTACTTGCTTATAAAACTTTGTCAAGATGACTAAGATAACTAGACCTTCACAAGACTACTCATATGGATTCATTTCACTTCAAAAATTACACCAATAAATCTTGAACCCTCATATTATCCCTAAAACATGGTTAACACATCACCAACATCTGACATCTTACCTAACCAAGCAAACATTGCAAGGTCCATGCATGATCACTAAGGCACACTTGTCATTGAGAACCATGAATATATATCAACTCATGGACACTTTTAGCCACATTTTATACATCATTGAAAATACCTAAAAAATATCCCCCTTTGTCATTTATTTCAACACTTGTAAATGTTTTTAAATCTAATAACAAAACTATGCACATACTCTTTCTCCCTCTATACACACTTTCTCCCCCTTTGACACAATGAAAAAGTGGGATTTCCTAATGATCCTAATGACCCATAAATGTTTTAAAATCCAAAAAAATGAAGAGATATCTTATGATAGATGATATAAACTCCCCTATCACCATGTATACCATTTTTTACCAAGATAACCTCAAACTTGTTTATTGACAACATTCTTCTTTGACCATGCACTACTATATGAAGAAGTAATGAACAATATCAAGAAAATAGGAGTGATCACACCTTAATAATATTGTAAATATTCCCCATAAGTCACCTTATCTTAGGAACCCATTGATCACCTACAAACCATCTCTAACCATGATGAAACTTCATAGTTTCCTTCAAATTTTCTCTCACAAGCCAACTCCATGATCACCAAAATATGTTAAATCCATTCTTAAAACATGAAATATTATCAAAATATACTTAAAAAATCATATGAGAACAATCATACCTTGGTATTTTGGATAAACTAACCAAAGTCCATTTGAATCACCTAGCTTTATCTAGAGGCCTAGTAGCCCTTCCTAAACCTTGTAGAGATCATAACTTTATGTTTATACATCTTCATGACTTGAAAATCCATATATAAAGTAAACTAATATGAACCCTCATGCATGTCAATAAAAATAATCTAACTCTTCCTCTATACCATAACTCCTTCACAAATTGACCTACTAATTAACCTTCCATTTTCATAAAAGATCAACCATAGGACAAAATATACACTTCTAGATGATTTTAAATAAATTTATAAGCACCCATTTATCCATTTCAATTTATTAGGTAGCCTAAAACCTCAAATCCTTTGGGAAGGTCACTAACCCATATGGTGTAAAACCAAGGGCATCAAAGAAAAATGTGGTTAACTTACCTTCTTCTGGTGAACACTAGATTATGAAAATTATCTCACACCTATAGGTCACCAATACACAAAATTAGACCAATTTTTGAGTTTTTAATCCTTAGGGAACCCATAAAACCATGGATGTGGTTTTTATCCTACTAGCATTTAAGCAAATATTGTCATACCTGAGAGCCATCAAAAATATTCAACTTGCCATATAGAATCATTAAAATCATAAAACCACTTATATCACACCTATATGATGTCAACACACATTTTTATTCCAAAAATTCACCTTGAACACTCACCAATCTTCATTTGAAACCTAGAAAGCTCATGACTATGTCTATAGACCTTGTGTAAACCCCTATCACTATGCCAAAACACCATAGAATGATCATGGGAGAATTATACCATATCCTCAACAATTTTTTCACATGGAAAAATCAAATACAATTGGAATAACCCTTTTTTATCCTGATATATCTCAAAACACCAGTTTTGCATGATGATCTCTCACTGGGTAGTGAACACTGAGCAAAATGGTCAAATAGAACAAATGGTCATGAATGATTATTTTAACCAAATGAGAACATATAAACCCATTTAATAAACTTTTAAAAGTGCTATCCATAATATAAAACAATCTTATCTTCATTATTCATGATTTTTCCTACTAAACTAGGTTTCAAAGATTGACTAAAAATTGCCTATAAGACCAATGTCCTTGAACAAATTTATTGAAGCTTTTCATCACAAAATTTTGAAGCAATCAGATGAACTTGTTTATCCCACTTAACCAATGGTTTTTTATTTATTTATAAGAAATTATATGACTCCTAAGATTTGTCTTAGATATTCAAATATTACTTTTGTTAATGGTTTAATCATAATATATGCAATTTGTTCTTTTATAAGCACATACTCCAAATTAACACTACGATTACTCACTTGTTCTTTTAAGAAATTATATATAATAAGAATGTGATTATTTTTTTAGTGCATAAAAGGATTATTTAAGATACCAATTTCTATATTATTGTCATAATAAATATGACAAGGTCCATTTTGTCTTACCTTATAATCTTCCAAGGTTTTCTTCATCCATATTACCTAAGTGCAATAAGAAGAAGTATCTCTATACTCAGATTATACATTTTTTAAGGATATATAGGTTTTATTATTGCTTATCCAAGATACAAATCATTCACCCATGAAGAAAACACCACCACTAGTACTCCTCCTATCATCCACACATCATACCCAATCTACATCAGTGTATGCCCTTAGAGTGAACTCTTTGCTCCTAGGGTACCATAAACCATATTATAAGGTTCTATTGAGATACCTCAAGATCATTTTGACTAATTTCAAGTGATAATCTCTAGGATCAACTTGAAACCTACCTACAAGGCGTACTGCTTGCATGCTACTAGTCCTAGAAATAGTAGATTACAAAAGACTTCCAATCATGAATCTATACAAGGTTTGATCAACCTTTGGTGAGTCATCTTGTTTACTTAAGCTGCATCCAATGATAAATAGAGTACTCATTGGCTTAAAATACAACATGTCAAATTTATTTAGCATATCCTTGATGTATTTTTCATGTGAAATGAATATTCCTACATCAAGTTGATTAATTTGAAATCCTTAAAAGAAAGAAAGTTCTATCAACATTGACATTTCAAACTCAGTCTTCATAGCATCTAAAAACTCTCTACTCCTATTGCCATTGTCATATCTAAAAAACTATTTCATCAACATAGACTACCACTAATAATTGATGACTACCCTCTATCTTAATGTACAAATTGTTATCAACTAGCCCTCTTTTGAAGCCTTGGCTTAATAGATACTTGTATAATATGTCATACCAAGCTCTAGGATCTTGTTTAAGACCATATAAATCCTTATTTAGTTTAAAAACACAATCCTAATTACTTGTCATGGAAAAATATTCAGGTAGCTCAATATAGACTTCTTCATCTAGGTTGCCATTCAAAAAATAGATTTCACATCCATTTGGTAAATTTTGAAACCTTTGAAGATATCATATGACAAGAAGCGTCTAATTGATTATGTTCTTACCACATGAGAAAAAGTCTCATCAAATTCTATCCCTTCAACTTGAGCATAATCTTTACACACCAATCTATCCTTATTTCTTATGACCTTTCTTTTTTCATTCATCTTGTATCTGAATACCCACTTAGTTTGTATCACATTTTCATCTTTTGACCTAGGTACCAAATCCCATGTTTCATTCTTTATTGTTTGATCAAGTTCCTCATGCATTTCACATGTCCATTTTTCATCTTTGCTAGCTTATAAAGAATTTTTTAGGTTAAAAATTGGATAACATAGCTATGTCTTGTTGATTTTGATTGATCAGCATTCTCCTTCTAATTTGTAAACTAGAATTCACATCTCTAGTTACCTAGGAAACTAGATGATCCTTTTGTATTCTCCTAGATGGAGCTTTAGTGTCCTATCTTACCTCTTCCTCTTCATCATCTGATTGATTAGATACACCTTCATTATTTGAATTAGGGTTATATGTAGTGTCATTTATCAACAAGTTAGGCTCTTGATTTCACCTACATTTTCAAATCTTACATTAGAACTTTCAATAACCTTGTGGAGTCTCTTATTGAAACATATGTGAGCAAAACTTATAGAAGACTAACCTAATAAGATTCCCTCATCAGACCTTGAATCAAATTTAGCAATATTTTCTTTATCCCTCTTGATCAAACACTTCCTCCCAAACACTCTAAAATGTTTGACATTAGCTTCCCTATTTTTCCATAGCTCATATGAAGTCTTATCACCATTTACTCTAATTGGGCATATATTTAAAAAGTAAACTAATGTATTAGCAACCTCTTCCCAAAAACTATTTGATAGTTTGGAGTCTTGAATCATGGCTCTACTCATCTCTTGGTTAGTTTTATTTTTTCTTTTTAACTACCCCATTCTTTTGGAGTGTCCTAGCAGTAGAGTACTATCTTCTAATCCCTTAATATTCACAAAAAGTATCAAACACATAAGACAAAAATTCACCTCCTCTTTCTAATCTCACACACTTGATTTTTGATCCCTTTTCATTTTCAATAAGATCTTTGAATGCTTTAAACTTTACAAAGGCTTTTGATTTTTATTTAAGGAAATATGTCCAAGTCATCCTAGTAAACTCATTAATTAATAGCATGAAGTAGTTGTTACCTTGAATACCTTGAGTAATTATAGGTCCATATAGGTCAGTGTGGATCAAATCCAATGGTACTATGGTGGAATTATCCTTATATTTATAGCTTCTTTTGGTTTGCTTCCCATGAAGGCATGCCTTGCAAAGAGTATGAGGAATCTTAGTGATTTTAGGCATATGCCTCACTAATCCTTTTAAATTGATCCTCACCAAGTTATCAAAATTTAGATATCCAAGTTTTCTATGCCAAAGATATATTTTCTCTAATAGATTCATGAAACACTCCTCCATTTGGATTCATGAAACACATACAAGTTGTTGTCTACCTTGTGAATATTTACAACTAATTTTCCAAACTTGGATCTTCTCACTTCACACCCATTATCATGAATATTTAGAACATTTAACTGTTTACATATTTGTATAACACTTGAAGATTTTTTTTTAAACCTTCTACATATATAACATTTTTATTTTTAGTATGACCATTATCCAAAATCACAGAACCTTTTCCAACTATGTTAGTATAATTTTTGTCACCAAATCTCATTGACCATAAATTGTGTTTTTTGAGAGAGATAAACTTGCTCTTGTCTCCTATCATATGACTTGAACATATATTGTCTATGTACCATTTATTGTTTTCATATTCTTGAGTATGCAAGGTGGTTTGGACAAACATTGACTCTTCCTTTGGTGCATGACCTAAATTATATATCTTCTTTTCTTTAATCTTGAATTTATTTTCCTTGAACCATTTGATGGTGTAAATGACGTGTATGTCTTTTTTTCCAATAGGCCCTCTATTAGTACTTCGCTCTATGTCCCAATTTGTTTTATTTGTAGCATAAAACCTCAATCTTGTTCTTTTATATCTGTGATCATATTGATTACAAGTGTAATAGTGACCATTGAAGACATAACTATAGGTGTTCATGTTAGACATTAGTTTTACTTGATCATAAATAACCTAATAAGTTTCATCTTTAAATTTTTTGATAGAGATAGGAATCTACTTGTCTTTAGATAAAATCACATCTATATATGTCATAGATTTATCTTCCAAAAGATCCAATATTTTATTCAATATTTTATCCATCATATCCTTAAAATCTTGATTGTTGTCTCTAGTTTATCTATCTATGTCTTCACACCATCAATGCTTGTAGTAATCTCAAAATATATTGAGGAAGTTAGATCTAAATTTTTGCTTCCTTTCTTTTTCTTCAATTTCTCATTCTCTTTCTCTAGACATTTGATCTTTGATAAAGCACATACTAGCTCACCTTGAAGATATGTCTGAGCCTCTTTATCTTTCATTGTACCTTTGATCATATTCAATTGGTTAAAATTGTAAAAAAGGTATGGGTTTGATACCAATTATTAGAGGTATAATCACTAGGGGTGAATCAATGATGCAATAAATTCAATTCCAATTCCAAAAATTCAAACTCTTAACTACTAAACATAACATTCATGAAGCATACAAACCAATTATTATAATGAATAAAGGAAAGTATGCAACATCAAAGCACATAACACATGAACTATGTGGGAAAATCTCATGGGGATTAAAACCCACTCTCAAGTCTACAAATAAGTATACTATAGTCTTATAATATATTTACAAACAAGATACTTTAGTGAAGCACCCACTTCACAAGGAGCACCAACCCCTAAGCATGAACAAGCACCCACTTGGCCTCGATGTTGAACACCCACATAAAACCTCTAATATTAACACTTATAAAAATATAATTTCCTTCCAAATTAATGAATAAATAATGAATATCAATTCTCTTCAGCCTTTCACACCCTCTCAAGCCTTCACACACAACCAATGCATCTACAATAACCTTTTGGATCACTTTATACTTCTTCACTCATTCACAATCATCAACCCTACAACACATTGTTATAACATTACAAATATGAATTATAGGTCACACACATATTCCTCACACTACTCTTATCTTCAATCCATCCACCAAACTTACTCATTCTTCTCTATACTTCAATCATCCACTCTAGGACCTTCTTTTTTATGCTCTTTATAGAGTCTATATGATCACCACCTTCTTGGTCAGCCATAAGACATAACTTAACCCTTAAGAATTCTATCACAATTAGAATAAGATAAAAACCACCTACATAGGTTGACCATATCTTTAATATATCACCCTTAAGCAATAACACCTTTTAGATAGGCCTAAGAAGCCCTTTTAGGTCCATGTAGACCTATTCACCCCTTTGACACTTCACTGAGCTAAAAAAGAAACACAAGACTAATTCAAAGCACATATGTCCATGTAAAATTACCCTTAAGACATCCTCAAGTGATTAAATTCATCAATACACACCTTTTCATATGAAAAACCTATCAATCAATTGCCTTGTGTATGAAAACACCTTGAATGAACAAAAAGTCAACTTCCAAGCAATGGTTCATAATGAATATGGATTGGTCAAACTTCTAAAATCCATAAAAATGATCTTTAGGGAGTCTAAAACACTCTCCAATAGATAATTCACCATGAAACATAAAAAACCATCAATAAAAACATAAACATCCTTCTTGGGTTACTTGTAGAAGAAATTCAAACCCGCATTCAACTTTGAACCACAATAAATGCAAATGTACAACCAATCAAACATACAATTCATTTTTCTTAGATTTACATTAAAGTTATATACCAGTTTTATTTTTACACCATCATCAAAAGTTATAGCCAAAAAATTATAGAGTAGTTTTCCTTTATAAAGTAAAATATTTGAATTGCAATGGTCACTTTTTAATAAAAAATTGGCTAAGTATGGAAAATAGTGAAATCTACCTAGGAGACCAAATTTGCACTACCATAACTTTTGATAGACATAATTTCAAGATCTTAAATTTGAAACACATGTTTTAGGAATTAATATAAACAAAACCATGATACCACTTTCTTCTAACACATTCACACGTGCAAATTTTTATGTCATCAATATGCTTACTTAGGAAACTCTACCAAGATGACTAGGATAACCTAGACCTTCAAAAGACTACTTAGATGGATTTATTTCACTTTAAAAATTATACCAAGAAATATTGAACCCTCATATGACCCCTCATACATGGTCAACACATCACCAACATCCACCATCTTTCCTAACCATGTAAACACTGTAAGGTCCATGCATGATCACTAAGGCACACTTTGTCATTGAGAACCATGCATATATATCAACTCATGGACAATTTTGGCCACCTTGGAGACATAATTGATAACACATAAATAGGGAACACATAAACAAATCCATATATGTGAATATATCACCAATATAGTTATGAACTAGGACCAACATTATTTCATACCCCATATAGTTGTGAACATACACATTTGTTTATAAACACACCAGGTATACATTAACAGGGACATACACTACTATTCATGATGACCTACATACCTAAAAAAGTAATTAAAAATCTATTTAAAATTTATACCTAGTGATCATACATCATCACTAATCACACCACATATGTAAACATATAGACACACTTCTATTTATAATTTATCTTTAGTGAGAACACAATATCACTAAACACACACAACCCAAAAAGAATAAAAAAATATAGTGTGACTAGGTCCTCACTATGTTTTTTAGTGGGTACTAAACACCTCACTAAAATTAACATTTAGAGTCAATGTAAATGATCATTATAACCTGATCATGGATAATGTAACTGGTATCCACTGCCATTAGACACGAATTTCAGCTTTAGTCTTTTGGCACATTTTTTTCAATCATCTATAGTTTGAGTACATCATCACTATCATTGACGATTAATAAATTTTAAATACATGTAATCATTTGGATGCATTTTTGTTTCATCACTACAAAGTAATGCAACCTCTAAGTTAGCAAAAAACTTGAGGTTGAATTGGCCTCTTTCCTCTAAGTTTCATGTCACAATCGAAAAGAAAATTTCTCCCCTCCCAAAAAAAAATCCTTTAGGATTTTAGTTTCACATAATAATGCATCATTTGTAGAGGGCATGAATTTGGCTTTAGCTCTTATGACATGAATAAGACTAATGACACACCAAAATATATTATACCTATCAAACTATAGACTATTTATCAAGTTCAATTTTTTATTAGGCACTATATACCTATTTATTTAGACTAACAAGATTAATAAAAGAAAAAAATATATCATACCTATCACCTATTATACTATATACTTTTTTTTAGGTTGAAAATTTTATCAATGAGCATTATAGACCTATTAATAAAATAAACAAATTATAACCTACAAACTACACTAAAAAAATTGCATTATAACAATAAAAAACATTAAATTAAAATACATTAATTTATATACTAAATTAACCTTAAGCTTCTAAAATTTAAAAAAAAAACATAAACTTTGGGTAAGTGCACAAAGTCAGAGGACAAAAGGGCGTACCAGTGGACATTTTTTTTTAAAAATGTGAAATCTCAACTTCTGTAGATTATTTGATTTGGCTACACTCAACATTTGAAGATGATATTAGAATAAGAATTGAAGAATTTCACATCTAGTTTTTAAAAATATGGTTTTTTAATAAAAATGGTCAATTATAAGTAACTCAAACATCTAAAATTTGAAGAGGAACCCTTATTGTTTTTAGAAAAATATAATAGCTAGTCAGCCTTGTGGCCCCTCATTTTTTAGCATCGTTTAGTATTGTTTGAAACAATTTGGTGGAAATATAGATAAGATAATCTAGTTTATGGCCTATAAATTTTTTAAAAAATGAGGATATTTTAATTAATTTTGAAAGTAAATAGATCCTAAAAAATTAAAAAAAAATGGATAGTCAATTGTGTGATCCCCCCTAATTATATAAAAAATGAAAATTAGTTTTTTTTGAACGTGTATAGAATTAAGCCTAGTTGATGACCATATAATGTTTTTTAAATTTGGATAAGTGAAAAAATACATAAACATGTATACTTATGACATATAGTGGCCTAAAATAGACATAGTTAGAAATTAATATTAATTAAAACTTTAAATTAGTCCAAAAATTAAAAAAACTATATATTTGTAAAGATGAGAGTGTGCTCAACATCGTAGCCATGATTTTATGAAATTTATTATTAAAATTCATAGTGTTTATGATGACAAAATTTGGATTTTCTTATTTTCAATTAAAAAACTTGAATTTGATTATGTGTTTATAGGTCCAAGCCTTAGGCTCATGAATCTAATCCATTTTCAAGCTAAAAGACATGTTTTTTAAATTACACATAATAAGGGCATATGTACTATAATGCATACATGTTCTTAAGAGATAAAAGTATGAGTCCTTAGAATGAAAAAAGGTGATTAATTAAAAGGTGGGGCTGTGGTTTAATAAAATCAATATTAGTTATATTCCTTATTATTTAAATTGCTTTTAGTAAATATAAGAAATGAAGGTCACTTTGCATCTTCTATAATTGTTCTCATAGCTAGATGACTTCTGATTTAGGAGATAGTTTTCCAAAATCCAATCTGGTCAGTACTTAGTCATTTTCAAGATTTTAGTATTGAACATAGGGATTTTAAGTCATAAATTTTTTAAGTCATGTCCATTTTGGGTAAACATATAGTCATTTTTAAGGTTTTGGTGCCTTAGAGATAGCTTGTTGACATTTTAAGGATTTATCAGTTTTTCAAAATTAAAGTTTAAAAACCAATTCTCACTTAACCACTCCTTTATGTTGATTTTACTTGTTATTAGGTCCCTTATAGGCAAAAAAGAGACAAAAATATTTGTGATAGGGTAAATAGGGATAATTTGGGCCACATTTAGGCATGATAACCAATTGAATTTGAATTCATGCCAAAGTGGTGTGCATGGGAAAATATAGGTTGCATTGGTGACCTATAGACACCTAACCACCCCTTCATTCTAATTTTACATATGATTAGGTCCCTTTTAGGCCAAAATTACACAAAAAACCATATCCACTTATGATCAAGGAAAATAAAAAAAATAGGAACATTTGTGCATGACCATCCCATTTCTCTTCAAATTCTAGAAAAAAACATCATTATGGAAAATTAAGTTGTATTGTGATCCTTTCACATCCAACCACTAATTTATGTTTATTTTAATTGTGGTTAGATCTATTATTACCAAAAGTGACACAAAAACATTATATCTACTTGTGACCATGGAAATACAAAAACATTCCAACACATGTATGTGTAATCACCGTAATTCACTGTAAATTCAATTCAAAATAGTGTTATTAGGGAAAAATAGGTCACATTGATGACCTACACACACCAAAGCACCAATTTATTTCATATTTACTTGTAATTTTAGGGTTTATAGGCCAAAATAAACACATCACCATATCCACTTATGACAATGAAAAACGTAGACAATTTTGAACACCTTCATGCATGATCAACTCAATTCACTTTTAATGGAGGCAAAATTAGTGTGATTAGGATAATTTAGGTTTAATTGGTAACCAACATGCACCCAAACTCTCCTTTATTCTGATTTTACTTATAATTAGGTCCCTTATAAACTAAATGTAACATAACAACATCGTATCCATATGGCCAGGGAAAATGTGGATAATTTTGTGCATATTTATGTATGATCACCCTAATCCACTTTAAATCAAAGACAACATGGTGTAATTATGGAAACATAAGCTTCATTATTGACCTTCGCACACCCATACACCCCTTTATGCTAATTCTAATTTTGATTACATCCCTTATATGTGAAAAGTGACATAACTTGACACTATATCCTCTTGTGACTAGGCAAAAATGAGGAAACATTTGGATAAATTTATCCATGATCACCCTAATTCACTTAAATTTAGCTCAAAGTGGTGTGAATAAGGTAACATAGGTTTTTTTTTGTGTGAGTTGATCATGAATACAATTAAGACCTTAATGCCAAAATAGACACAACATCACCATATCTACTTGTTGTTAGGGTGTGGAGCTAAAAGCTTCACCAAGGAGCATACATTAGCAGATTCGGGTCTACACAAACACCGGCGTCGGTCAGGAGCGACCGACGTCGGACAGGAGCAGTTGCAGAGATGTCGACGTCAATAGAGGGTCAGCCGACGGCAGTCACAGACAAGCAGTAGGAATCGACGTCTGTTACCTGCATGTCCAAAAAGCTATTTCCATGGACAGAAGCGAGTGTTTGCATGATGAGTTTGAGTTGTAGTCTCAAGCTCACATCTCTATTATTGGCAATACTATTTTTAGAGCCCTTGTTCAAGTGGCTTAACTGCTTGTTGGAAGTACATGCTCAAGTCTCCTAATTCTATATGTAGAATTAGATCTTCCTAGCTTATTGTAGTAGTTTTGATGGTAGTTGGGTGAATTATTGTAGTAATTCATAGTGTGAGAAGAACAGTATAGAATTGAATCAATCCAGGCTTGTTGGAGTTGATTGTTCTTGAGAGAAAGAGCTCTTGAGGAATAGAGATCTAATGAGAGATCTATACATCTAGGAGAGGTGTGGAAGAAAGAAGTTTTCTTCAATTGTATTCCTTGTGTAAAGAGTTTGTTAATACAAGTTTTCAGGGTGGTTTCTTGTATCTCTTGTTCTTGTTATTATCATTCTAATTACTTGTCAATCTGATTTAATTCTGCATTTATTGCTTTCACAATTGTAATCTATTATTGGTTGATCCCCCAACAAGTGGTATCAGAGCCTTGGTTGCAGGTTCAGAGCTTGATATCCATCAAGTGGTATCAAAGCTCAGGTTCACTAACCGGTGGTTCAGATCTGTGTAGTGTGTATTGATTACAGGATCTCACAGGGATTTCTGTAGGGATTTCTGTTTGAGTGGGAGAAGCAATGACAGATGAAAGTAAATTGAGAATGGAAAAGTTCAATGGCAAAAATTACCAACATTAGAGAATGCAGATAGAGGATTATCTGTATCAAAAAGATCTCTACTTACCATTAGGTGGGGTTGCAAAGAAGCCCAAACACATGGAGGATGAAGAATGGGAAGTTCTTGATAGAAAGGCTCTGGGGTCTAAAAGACTGAGTCTAGCATCCACTGTGATATCTAATTTATCACAGGCAAAGTCTACAGTAGAGTTGATGACTACGTTAGCAAATTTGTATGAAAAACCCTCAACTTCCAATAAGGTATATCTTATGAAGCAGTTATTTAATTTGCATATGAATGAAGGTGGATCTTTTTCTACTCATCTGAATGATTTCAATGGAATTTTGAATCAGTTAAGTTCAGTGAATATAGTGTTTGATGATGAAATAAAAGCTCTTTTAATATTATGTTCTTTGCCTGAAAGCTGGCATGGCTTAGTAATGGCAGTAAGTAATACTGCATCTGCATCAAATATTTTGAAAGTAGAGGATGTTGTTAGTGTTATCTTGAATGAGGAAATACGCAGGAAAAGCACAGAAGAAGCATCTGGGAACGCTTTAAGTTTTGAGAGCAGGGGAAGGCAGAAAGAGAAGAGCAAGAAAGGCAGATCAAGATCCAAGTCAAAGGGGAAAGGCAGATCTAAATCCATAAATGGCAGAAGGCCACAATGCTGGAATTGTGGAAAAATGGGGCACATAAGCAGAGATTGTTGGTCAAAGCCTAAGGAGGACAATCAACACAAAGGAAAGGAAGAAGCCAAGATTGCAGGTATTGCACAAGATGCTTTAATTTTCTCTCTGCATAATAATATAAAATCTTGGGTATTAGATTCTGGTGCATATTTTCATGCTACCCCTAACAGGGAATATTTTAGTGACTATATCCATGGAGATTTTGGAATAGTGTATCTAGGGGATGATGAGCCCTGTAAAATAATTGGCAAAGGTAAAGTGTAGCTAAAAATGCAGAATAACAACACATGGGTGTTGAGAGATGTGATGCATGTTCCTAGCTTGAAGAGAAATTTGATTTCTACAGGAAAGTTAGGGGATGAGGGTTGTACAGTAACTCTCATAGCAGAATCTTGGAAGGTGACCAAGGGTGCACTTGTTATGGCCAGAGATAAGAGAGAAGGTACTCTCTATTTGTGTAATTATGTTACTAACAAATCTCTTTCTGTATTATCTACTTCAGATGTGGATGCTAAATTATGGCACTCAAGGCTTGGCCACATGAGTGAGAAGGGGATGTCAATTCTTAAGTCCAAAGGTATGCTTTCAGATTTAAAAGGCATATATCTAGAGTTTTGTGAGCACTGTGTATTTGGAAAATAGAAAAGGGTTAGTTTTCTCAAGACTGGGTCTACTAAGAAGAGGCATAAGTTTGAGCTTGTTCATACAGACGTGTGGGGACTAGCTCAGGTTGCTTCCATTGGAGGATCACAGTACTATGTATCTTTCATAGATGATGCTACAAGAAAGGTATGGATCTATTGTATTAGGAGAAAATCTGATGTATTTGAGACTTTTAAAGTTTGGAAAGCTATGGTTGAGAATGAAACAGGTAAAAGATTAAAGTGCATGAGATCAGACAATGGTGGTGAGTTCTGCAGTCATAAGTTCAGAGATTATTGTTACATGCATGGAATTCGCAAGCAAAGGATGGTTCTAAGGACACCTCAGCAGAATGGAATTGCTGAAAGGATGAACAAGACAATAATGGAGCGTGCAAGATGTATGAGATTGCATGCTGGTTTGCCCTTACAGTTTTGGGCACAAGCTATTAACACTGCAGTGTTCCTGATTAACAAAGGACCCTCTACAACTCTAGATGGTGGTATTCCAGAAGAGGCATGGACAGGTAAAAAGGTTGATCTCTCATATCTCAAAGTTTTTGGTTGTGAAGCCTTTGTGCATATAGATAAGGAAAATAGAAAGAAGCTTGATGTTAAGTCTATGAGATGCACGTTTATTGGCTATGGCTCAGATGATTTTGGTTACAGATTGTGGAATCTAGAAACTAACAAGGTAATCAGGAGCCATGATGTTGTTTTCAATGAAAGAGTGATGTATTGTGATCAGCTAAGGAAGCTAAATCAATTTGAGCAGAGCAATGGTGAATTGGACGAGGTGAAAGTCCAAGATGAGCTCGCGGGAAAAAAAAAATCACTTGCAGGAAAACACAAAGACCGACGTCGGTAGGTTAGGAACCAGCATCGGTAGTACAGAAATCGATGTCAACTGTACAGAGACCGATGTCGATAGGATAGGCACTGAGGTCGGTCAAGAAGAACTGACATCAGCCAGTAACAGGTCTGGAAGTGACCGAGGTCGGTCACTGTCAGAGAATTCGGGTGGATAGCGTGTTGTGAACGAGTCTCAGACACCCATCAGGAGGTCAGAAAGGGTGAGTAAGCCTCCAATTAGATATTCTCCTTCTTTATTTTATTTATTGCTAACTGATGGTGGAGAACCAAAGAGTTTTGAAGAAGCAATACAGGTCGAGTCCAAGAGTCAGTGGGAGCATGGCATGGTTGAGGAGTTGGAGTCCTTAAGAGAGAACCAAACATGGGATTTGGTTGAATTGCCAGCTGGTAAGAGAACACTCAAGAACAGATGGACCTATAGGTTGAAAGAAGCTGAGAATGGACAGATGAGATATAAGGCCAGATTAGTGGTAAAAGGATTTGCACAAAAGCCAGGTATTGACTTTGGTGAGATTTTTTCTCCTGTTGTTAAAATGACTTCTATAAGGGTTGTATTGTCTTTCGTTGCTTTTGAGGATTTGCATCTTGAGCAGCTAGATGTTAAGACAGTGTTTCTTCATGGAGATTTGGATGAGGAAATTTATATGGAACAGCCAGAAGGATTTGAGGTCAAGGGTAAGGAGAAGTTTGTGTGCAGATTGAAGAAAAGCTTGTATGGCCTCAAGCAAGCTCCTAGGCAATGGTATTTAAAATTTGACAAGTTTATGACTGAGCATGGCTACAGTAGGTGTCAATCAGACCATTGTGTGTATTTCAAGAGATTTGATAATGGTAGATATATTATTCTATTATTGTATGTAGATGATATGCTGGTTGCAGGATCACACATGCAGGATATCTCTGAGCTTAAGGTGAAATTAGCTCAAACGTTTGCTATGAAGGATTTGGGAGCAGCAAAGAAAATCCTTGGTATGAGCATTAAGAGAGATAGGAAAAATCACAGGTTGATATTGTCTCAAGAAGATTATGTGGACAAGGTGTTGAAACGGTTCAATATGCAGGATGTTAAACCGATAAGCACACCTTTGGTTGGACATTTTAAGTTGAGTAACGAACAATGTCCTAATTCATACGATGAGGTAGAGTACATGAGTAAGGTTCCATATTCTTCCGCAGTAGGGAGTTTGATGTATGCAATGGTGTGTACTAGACCGGATATTGCCCAAGCAGTGGGAGTGGTAAGTAAGTATATGGCCAATCCAGGTAAGGAACATTGGAAAGCAGTTTAGTGGATCCTTAGATATCTGAGAGGAACCATCAGTAGGCACTTGTGCTATGGAGGTTCAGATACTTCTCTACATGGTTATGTAGATTCAGATATGGTAGGTGATTTGGATGGTAGGAGGAGCACTACAGGTTATGTTTTCACTATAGGTGGAACGACGGTTAGCTAGATATCTAAGTTGCAGAAGGTTGTTGCCTTGTCAACTATAGAAGCAGAGTATATTGCAGCCATAGAAGCTAGCAAAGAGATAATATGGATGACACGGTTCATGGATGAGCTTGGTAGGGAGCATGAGAGTTGCAGATTGTATAGTGACAGTCAGAGTGCAATCCATTTGGCTAAGAATTCAGCCTTTCATTCAAGAACAAAGCACATACAGCTAAGGTATCACTTCATACGACAGGTATTGGAAGATGGTGAGTTAAAGCTGGAGAAGATCCATACAGATAGGAATCCTACTGATATGTTAACCAAGCCAGTTATAAAGGAGAAGTTGAATCTTCATTCAACTTTTGTTGGTCTTCATGATTGAGTTGAAGATGGAGGAGTTAGAAGATGTTACTGTACAGGTACTGGTGCAGCTGTTTATCTCCAAGTGGGAGATTGTTAGGGTGTGGAGCTAAAAGCTTCACCAAGGAGCATACATTAGCAGATTCGGGTCTACACAGACACCGGCATTAGTCAGGAGCGACCGACATCGGTCAGGAGCAATTGCAGAGATGCCGACGTCGGCAGAGGGTCAATCGACGGCAGTCACAGACAAGCAGTAGGAACTGACGTCAGTTACCTTCGTGTCCAGAAAGCTATTTCCATGGATAGAAGCGAGTGTTTGCATGATGAGTTTAAGTTGTAGTCTCAAGCTCGCATCTCTATTATTGGCAATACTATTTTTAGAGCCCTTGTTCAAGTGGCTTAACTGCTTGTTGTAAGTACATGCTCAAGTCTCCTAATTCTATATGTAGAGTTAGATCTTCCTAGCTTATTGTAGTAGTTTTGATGGTAGTTGGGTGAATTATTGTAGTAATTCATAGTGTGAGAAGAACAGTATAGAATTGAATCAATCCAGGCTTGTTGGAGTTGATTGTTCTTGAGAGAGAGAGCTCTTGAGGAATAGAGATCTAGTGAGAGATCTATACATCTAGGAGAGGTGTGGAAGAAAGAAGTTTTCTTCAATTGTATTCCTTGTGTAAAGAGTTTGTTAATACAAGTTTTCAGGGTGGTTTCTTGTATCTCTTGTTCTTGTTATTATCATTCTAATTACTTGTCTATCTGATTTAATTCCGCGTTTATTGCTTTCATAATTGTAATCTATTGTTGGTTGATCCCCCAACACTTGTGTCCAAGATAAATGAAGATGATTTGGGGAACATAAATGTGTGATCATCCAAATTCACTTTGAAATTAATTTAAAGTGGTATGATTAGGGAAACATGGGTCATATTGGTGACCTAGACATATCCAACCACTTTTTTAAGTCATTTTTATTTGAGATTATGTGGAGTATAGGCCAAAAGAAACACAATAACCATATATTAATTCTTATCTAAAATATGGGGATGTGATATTTATAAAATATGCCTCAATAATAAACATGAGAAATCAACCCCCTATATTTATATGGTGATACACTATAGGTAGTATGCCACTATCATGTTACATGTATCCTTTATCATGTCACTTATATATATATATATATATATATATATATATATATATATATATATATGAGGGACCCACACATGAGATGATTTATTTGTGAGTCATAAGCCATGGTTATTTTTTCAAGATAGGATAAGGGCTAAAATGTATAATTATATTTAATGACATCACAATATTAAATGGGACCACCACACCAATGTAATACATACATAATGAATCTAATTAAATGATCTCAAGTAGTTGAAACCAACTATCATATCAATAGGGTAAGGATTATCCATCACATTATGTTTCTCACACCCATTCCATTTTATATCACATCAACATCATGTTACATATAGATATGAGATCAATTTATTATAGATATGTATATGTATTTCATCATAAAAATCATTCAATCCATGTTAAACATTATATAAATTAGGCCACTTTGGTCATACCACACATACAATGTATATAATTTAGTATCATTGATAATTGATAGAATTGTTCAATCATTTATAAATTCATTCAATAGATAGAGTGAACTGGATATAGCTGATCCCCTATCTCTATTCACTTTAAATTTATATCTAAATCTATATGTGGAGTTGGGTTGCTAATGTTTATTGTGTCAATTAAACTTATATTATTGTAATGCTAATTAAACTCTATATCTATATAGTGGGGGGTGGTTATGTGATCATGTCACTATTCATTAAAAAAGATGGTGTTACCATATCATTAATTCCTATTTGTTATAATTGAATGATCTAATCATATTATGTATATAATTTGATTCTCATCAAATAATTCACTTAGTCAGGACTTGCCATATATAGATATGGGATATGGACATGACATTGATTTGTTTTGGCCATACCCATATCTAACAAAGTGGGGTAGAGTAATCGGTCAAATCATTAAGCCCATGAAACAAATATAACAGGTTCAAACCCTATGCACCACTTTCCCTCCTCAGATATAAATAGGGATAAATGAGGTCCCATATATAGATAGGGGTCCTCAATCAATATAATAAATTAATTTAGTATTTATTTATAAATAGGGGGCCTTATCCTTTGTAGATATAGATAGGGGTGGCCATGTGCCCATATATAGATAGAGGCCTTAGATTGGTTTAAAAATTGAGTATTTGATTGACCGTATATATGTAGTGTCACCCCCACCCATATAGGTTTATTGATATCAAATATATAACATCAATCATCAATAATCAATGCATGAGTGATGCATGAACAATTTACCTTGTGCCCTTCTATTTATAAGTGAAATCAAGGGGACCACATTTTAGTGATTGATGCATAAAGTTTCCCTTCTATTTATATAGGGCATAAATGATATATCGATGGATTAAGGTATGATCCCATACTTGATTAATTCCATGAATTATGAGATGAAATTCAATAGATAAGGGTGACTATGTGATCAATAAATTATTGATGGACACCCATACCCATCTCGAGGAGTCAAGGATTTGCTAGGTTATATTGTATTACATTACATAAATTTAATAGATTATATTAATCACTCTATTCTATTTTGGAAAAAAACAATGATTACTAAGAATAACACCAATGGTTATCAGGAAGAACAAGGGAGTGAAACATAGACCATTTGTTCCATGTGTAGTGCACAAATTGTACCCAATCTTCTCCATGCCTCTATATAAAGAAGGGAGGGGATCAATTAATTTTGATTGAAATTTATATTTAAAGGAAGGGGGTGAAGGTAAAATAGTCAATCTCTAAGAATGGTGAAAAAACCATATAATCATTATCCTTAATATCAATCAACATGAAATTTATGCAAGTTATAGAGATAGTGTTATGGGTACACTATCTCAATTAAAAATGGATGAATGTTCCCATGCAACTAGGGAGAATGCCTGAATGTGCTTGTAAATGAATTTTATTGATTACAAATGGGTATAGTGTTGTTATATTAATTTTGGCATATCATCCCCATAATCTCAAGTAATAATTACATAAAAGGGTTGTTATATATTCTAAGGTCACCATTGTGATCCAAGTTTCCCCAATCATATCACTTTGGATTGATTTAAAAGTGAATTAGGTGATCACACACATATATATGCCAAAAATCATTTGAATTTATCCTAATCATAAATAGATATGGTGTTTTATGTGACTTATAGCACATGAGGGACTTAATCACAAGTGAAATCAACATAATATGGTGGTTTGATGTGTTTGGGTCATCAATGTGACCTATATTACCTCAATCACAACACTTTGGCATAAAATCAAAGTGAATTAATGTGATTACACATACATGTACCATAAATTATTTACATTTCCATGGTTGAAAGTGTATATGATGTCATTTTGTCACTTTTGTCATATAATGGAGATAATCGCAAGTAAAATCAACATACATTATTGGTTGGATGTGCAAGGGTCACAATACGACTTGCATTACCACAATAAATATATTTTTCCTAAATTAGAGAAAAATGAGTTAATCATAAATAAATGTGCCTAAAATTATCTAAATTTACCTTTAACATAATTTGATATGATGTTTTATGTCTCTTTTGATCAATAAAGGAACTAATTGTAGGTATAACTAGCATAAATGGTTGGTTGGGTGTGTACATGTCACTAATACAACCTATGTTTCCCCATGCACACCACTTTAGTATGAATTCAATTTCAATTGGGGTGACCACCCACAAATGTGGCCTAAATTATCCCTATTTACCATGGTCACAAATGATTATGGTGTTGTTGTCTTGATTTTGGCCTATAAGGGACCTAATCATAATAAAATTTGACATAAAGGAATGGTTGGGTGTGAATTGGTTTGTAAACTTTAGTTTTAATAGACCAAAAACCCCTAATAATGTTATAAAGTAATCTAGAAGGCCCCAAAACCTAAAAAATGACTATATGCTTACCTAAAATTAACATCAATTACAAAATTTATGCCTTCAAATCCCTAGGTTAAATATTGAAATCTTAAAAAATGACAAGTACTAACCATATTGGATTTTGAAAAATTGTCTTCTAAATCATAACTCATGTAGCTGTGAGACCAATTCTAGAAGACACATAGTGGCCATAATTTCTATTATTTACTAAAATAAATTTAAAGCATAAGGAATATAAATGTAAGAATGTAAATGTCAACTTATACTTATTTTAGTAAACCACCCCTCCCACCTTTTATTTGTTCACATTTTTGCATTCTAAGTATACTTTCATACTTTTAGGAACGCCCACATGTTATATTTTATATGTGTTTTTATATGTTTAAAATGCATATGAATTATAACATGTACACATTTTTATATGATTAAAATGTGTACATGCTTTAAGATTGAGTTTTACCAACCCTAGAAAATATAACATATAGGTGTTTTGGAAAATTTCATAGAAATGTCTATAGAATTGTCTTCCAAATCTATGAACTTATCCATTTACAAATAAATAAAAACATTATAAGAAAATAGCAAGCCACTATCATTACCACTTGTAAATCCTCCATGTATACCTTGTCAATATATGTAGATCACATGAACAATCACCAATACTAAATATGTATAAGAACATACTAAGTTTAAATTATTAGTGGGATTTCCACCAAATTAAATTCATCAAGGGATTAATATTTTTATACTATTGTGACTCACCATGATTCAATGTTTACAAGGTGTATATTAAACCTTCACTTATAATTTTTTTAGTTCGAGTCCCCACTCAACTTCAAATTTGAATTCAATGATTTAAAATTATGGATTCATGTACAATACACCCAAATCTAGTGGGTCAATGATGGTATCATCAATATACAATAAATTTTAATTTGAATCCTCTAAATTTTCAATGTACATTGTAAAACCCTATCAATTTTTTGCTTTGAGATTAAGTAGATAGTAACTATTAATTACAACTAAATGAACAATAGCTTTAAAATATCTTGTGATTATCTCCTTGAAAATAACTCAGTACCCTCCTACACTATACATATAATTCCATTGACAAAAACTTCCATTTAGTAGAAAGGGATTATTTGGCAATAAAAACGTGAGTCCCAACTAAATTTGTGCATATCAAAATCATGGTTGGAATAAAATGAAGAGTAATGTGTGATAATGTTGTAATATGGGACATCCCATGGGAGTGATTAAAATCACATGAAGGAAGCACTGCTATAAATATGAGAGGGAATAAATACATGCTTGGAAGGATAAAATGATGTCAGTCCACACAAATACTTTAATTTCTATATAAATACTTTAACTTTTAAAAAAATGCTTACAAAACTAATTTTTCAAATATGGATCACCATCATTTGGGGAAATAGATATGAAGGCTACACATTCATCAATCAACACACCATATTGTAGAGAACCTTCTCTTATGTCATATCACAATACTTCAATAGATCAACTTATTTAATAACTTATAATACTATCCAACTCACTCAATCTAATTCTAAACAAGTTATTACGATAAATTGATGATACAATGATTTGAAAACAAGATTTACCCACTTAGATAAATCAAACAATGTTTTATAATTAGATACTAAAAAATCTCAATTGCCTTAAGTACATAGAATTGGATGTGGAATTTTATGAATGAATGAAACTGATTACAAAACTATGTAAACTCATTTCCCATTTTAAACTCCTATTTTGTGTCATTTTACAACTTTTCATACTTAGTTTAGTGTCTCATCAATTCTTTCCCCAAACTAAATTATAAAACTGAAACACATACAAACTAGAATGAAAGATTGACACAAATCATAATAATTTAGTTCACCCTTTTAAGGGATACATCTATGGATTTGTGAAATAATGAATTGATTCATTATAAATTATGTAAATATAATAATTTAAAAACTTATATAAAAAATGGATTTAGAACCTATAAATAATACTGAAATTTGACCATGTGAAGACTTTGATATATTCAATAAAACATTTTCTCAATGTTTGTATATGTGTATCATCTCCATGAATTGGGCAAGTTTCCACATTAAGATTATGAAAACTCTTAAAATGGGCACTACAACTTTGGAGGAGTGTCTCTAGGTTATATTAGACTTACAATTCCCCTAAATGACCCTGTAAAGACCTTACAATAATTCCCCATGGCTAAAGGCCTTATAAAATAGAGGCATTATCCATCACAAGCTTGAGTCTATGTGTTTTTAAATATACAGTCACACACATGTATCTTTAAACAAGTTCCATGGTGTAGTGGTAACTAATATTTTTAGTAAGCACGAGGAACGAGGTTCAAATCCCCTCAATCTCCTAATTTGGGTCTAAATAAACCTTTTATAACAATAGGCCCTCATATCATTTATTTTAAATTCATGGCCTAATAGCCAGGAACATGAATTTTGTAACTTGAGGTCAAGGTTTTGACCCTTAACCCACACCTTCACAATTTACAATGGGATAATAATCACACATATGTCAGAGGAAATATAACAAAGGCTTAAAATATCCTTAAATTTGGTATGTATTTCATGGCTTCAACCATGTATAATTTTATTTTACTTTGGTTTAGAACTTTTGAGCTTGGTTTGAGAACCTGACAAGTTAGAAAGTTAGCTCAGTTAGACTCAGATGAGTAAGCTTGATTTTGAACAATTTGGAGATCTCGAGCTCACCATAGATAATGAGTGACTTGTAAAATAGAAAATATGGGGTGGCAAGCCATGTGGTGGCCTGAGGACCCATCATGTGGACCTTTTCAATAATGCCATAATAAAACTCTTCATCCTACCACTTGTCAAAATGAGATACACCCAAAATAATATATGGTATTTAGTTAAAGTAATGGGATTATTAGTCTCACATGCAATGTGTAAATAACACAGAGGCATATATATACAAAAATTTTACAATGGTGATATGAAGTAATGGAGGCAAAGGCACCCCTACACAAAAAGAGTGTGTCAACCCTAGTTGAGGGTCCCCAACTAGAAAATAATAGCACCCATTTGTCCAAACATGAGTGTCGAAGACTAAAGGTGAAAACAAACACCTTTTTACCATTTCAGTACCATGTGTCACATGCTAATTGGTCTAATTGGTAGTCATACACAAAACCACGTTAGTATTTGATTGTTGACCATTTTTTATCCAAACTTTGACCAAGGATATCGAGAGCATATAATGTTTTTTTAATGTATTCTAATATGCATTATAAATATTTTAGAATGCTCTTCTATATTGTAATAATTTTGGGAGATCTTAGGAAATTTTGATGCCCAAAAATTACCTCTGGATCACACCTCCACAATAAGACCCTTTTTGTCTCCAAAAGGAGAATAACCCACTAAATATACTAAAAGGATCTTTGCATCACACCAAAGTATAGAAACTAGAATATAGCGAGTGAAGGTGTTATGAAGTTAAACTATCAATATGACACAAATAAACTCCATTTGAAAAACACCAAGTTTACATCAATAAAATAAGATGTTATAAAAAATTTCCCTATAAGAATTCAACTATCCAACTAAAACTGTATCCTGATTATGGTGAGTAAATAAACTCTTTACCCATTTTACCAAGATGACCTGTTTCCCAAAATAGTCATAGCTCTAACAGATTCTCCCAACCCTTGCACTGCATGAATGTTATGGTGTTCTCCTTTTTATTTCAACATCACACAAGGAAAACCACATGCTGCATACCAAATGGTGTTATATATCCTTTATATATGAAATGGCCCAAGGAATCTTACAAACAACTACAACACATGTATATTTGCATTTATAAATGTTACCCATCTATGGGTTTTTAAAATTACATCTACATGATGTGAATGAAAAACATACATATGTGTGTAAAATAGTTTGTAATACAAACATTCCCCAAGATACAATGGTACTTAAATGTGTAATACAACAAGCATATATGACTACAGCTAATTTTTCCATCTTAGGGTCATAAACGCATAATATACACAAATAAGAGCCTCTTTACCAACCTCACAAACTTTGCAAGTAACTATAAGACATATCATAAATGTAAGGAGAAAACTAATAATTTTAAACTTGTCTTGAAGTTTCCTCACTATCTAACTTTTCCTTGAATCATACCTCCAAAACTCATCAAATTGAGTTAGATTTTCAAAATCTTATCACAATGGAAAACTGAAATAGGAGAAAGCAATAACATTCTTCCACACACAAGGGTTATCAAAATTCCTTCTTAGATCCAAGTAGTTAGGAATTCCTTGACAATAATGTTGTAATGTGAAACTTAAGAATACAAATTGATACTATAGGTATTTTTATCCAAAACTATTCAAGTTAACCATTTTATCAACACAAGGGTTATTCCCTCTTCAAGGTTTTCAACAACTGAATAGAAGGTTTCATCTTATAAAATCTATCTTGTGAGAGTTAATTGATCCATTTTAATTTTCAAAAGGATTTTTAAAAAATTCCACATCAAGGCATATTTTACTTAAAAGGCAACCCACACAAAGGATTCAAACCAAAATTATGTATACATAGTTACATTTGAAAATAACTTATACCTCCTTAGAAACTATGAAGTACACACCTATTGAGTAATGGTTGGTGTATTTTGGGGGTTTAAAAAACTTCCTTTTTTCTTCATATAACTCTTTAAAAAAAATTGAAAACATAAACCAAATTTCAAACAATTACAAACTCAAAACTCAAAGTGCAAAAACTTGTTCAATATCCTGAATAATGTTGTATTTCCATATCTTACCATGGAACTACTCTTTTCACTTGTTTATATAATTAAGGACATAGGATTCCAAAATATAATTATTTATATAAAAATAAAGGCTACACAACTATTTATCATTACCAAAATATTATGTCAATACTAATATGAAATCATATTACTATCATACCTTATTCTTACCTTTGTGTAAGAATGATAATATGATTATAAATGAATTCTCTTGGATGTGCATCACTAAAAATGCCTTGTATTTTATCTAAATGCATCTCAAGAAAGAAAGGATGATCCTCTCTAAACACCATCTCACACCTTCAAGTGACAATTATTTGTTCATCATCCAAATTGAACCTGTAGGACTAGTGGTTTCAAATTCTTAGCTATTAGAAGATTTCCTTCTTTTAGTGTATTGGAACACCTTCCAATTCTCCTTTACACTAGCCAATCCTGCATGGTCAAATAAAATAGAAGAATAATACAAAAAATATGATATCTAAAAACTCTAAAAATGAAGTATATCAACAACTGAAGCAAGTCCTATATCAACCTGCTCTAATACCAAAATTGATCCAAAAATAAGAATTACCCCCTTAGATAAATAAAATAGTATTTGATAATTAGATACTAAAAAATATTAATTCCCTTAAATACATATAATTGTATGTGGAATTATAGGAATGAATGAAAGTGATTATAAAACTTTGTAAACTCATTTCCCATTTTAAACTCCTATTTTGTGTCATTTTATAATTTTTCATACTTCGTTTAGTGTCTCATTAATTTTATCCCCAAACTAAATGATAAAACTGAAACACATACAAATTGAAATGAAATATTAACACAAATCTTCATAGTATATTTCACCCTTTTAGGGGATATATCTTTTGTTTCATGAAATAAAAAACTGATCCATTATAAATGATATAAATACAATAATTTAAAAACTTACATAAAAAATGGATTTAGAACCTACAAATAATACTAAAACTTAACTGTGTGAAGACTTTGATATATTAAAAAAACCATCTTATCAATGTCCAAAGTATCTGTGCATCATCTCTATGCATTTGAGCAAGTTTCTCCATTAAGAATTTATGAAAACCCTTAAAATGGGCAATACAACATTGAAAGAGTGTCTCTAGTTTATAACATACCTAAAAATCCCATAAATAACCCTATAAATACCTTAGAATCATTCCCCATAGCCAAAGGCCTTAAAAAATAAAGGCGTTATCCATCACAAGCTTAGGTTTGTGTGTGTTTAAATATACAATCACACACATGTATCTTCATACAATTTCTATAGTGTAATGGTAACTAATATTTTTAGCAAGTGTGAGGAGCAGGGTTCAAATCCCCTCAATCTACTAATTTGGGTCTAAATAAACCTTTTATATAAATAGTCCCTCATATCATTTGTTTTAAAGCCATGGCCTAACAGCCATGCACATGAATTTTGGATCCTGAGGTCAAAGGTTGGACCCTTAACCAATGCCTTCTCAATTCACAATGGGATAATAATCCCACATATACCAGAGGAAATATAATAAAGGCTTCAAATATCCTTACGTCTAGCATGTAGTTCATGGATTTGGCCACATATCATTCCATTTTACTTTGGGTTAAAACTTTCAAGATCGATTGAAGAACCTGATGAGTTAAAAGGTTAGCTCAATTAGATTCAGATAAGTAAGCTTGATCTCAAGCAATGTGGATATCTCAAGCTCACCATAGATAATGAGTGACTTGGAAAATATAAAGGATGTGGTGATAGGCCATTTGGTGGCTTGAGGATCCACCACATGGATCTCTCCAATAACACCATAATGAAGGTATTCATCCTACGACTTGTCAAAATGAGATGCACCCAAAATAATATATGGTATTTAATTTTAGTAATGGTATTATTAGTCCCACATGTAATGTGTAAATAACATAGAAGCATATATATATATATATATATATATATATATATATATATATATATATATATTACAATGGTGATATGAAGTAATGGAGGCAAAGGCACCCCTCCATAAAAAGAGTGTGTCGACCTTGGTGGATGGTCCCTAGCCAAAAAATAGAGAGACACATTTATTTAAACATGAGATTCAAAGAGTAGAGGCAAAAACAAAACACCCTTTTACCATTGCACTACCACGTGTCATATGTTGATTGGTCTACTTGGTAGTCATACATGCATCCACATCACTATTTGACTATTGATCATTTTTTATCCAAACTTTGACCAATAGTATCTAGAGCATATGATATCCATTTTACACATTCTAATATGTATTGGAAAGCTCTCATAATTCTCTTCTATACTATACTAGTTTTGGGAGATCTTGGGAACTTATGATGCCCAAAAATTACCTCCAAATCATAAACATACACTAATATTATGACCCCTAATAATTATATGTTGTATTAAACAATAATGTACTATTTATTATAGAGGAAACTTCTCCTTCGAGTAACCATGTAGAAGTTGGATTGGAAGGTCAACACTTTTATGGTGGATGATGCCATGAAAAAAATTAATTCTATAATGTTTGTTATTTTATATTGTAGACATTCATTTAAATTTAGTTTTTTCTACTTTTAATAATAAATTCAAAATTAAATGACAATGTTTTATTTATTTTATATGTAGTGATGTGTTTGGATGTGAGGTGTACTTGTGTTATTGAGATGTTTGAAGAAATTAGATAAAGATTATTTTTAGAAAATTTAGAAATGATTACAGAAGGTGTTCAATGCTTAAACTTTAGGGAAGTGTCATGTATTAGTCTCCAAATGCAGAACCTGTAGATAATTATACAATTCCATTATTGGCCAAAATTAATATGGAAAATAAATTTATGAAATATTTTGAGGAATGATGGCTACCTAGAATAAGTGTCAAACTTCATATTTAACTACATAATGCCTTTTTTTTTACTTTGTTTGATTGAATATTAGTTCAAAATAAATATTACATTGATTTTTTAAGCATATGGGCACACACATTGTTGTTTCACACTTTGGCACATAGGCCAAGAGAAAAATGGTGTTATAAAAGTCATATCACTTGCACCTCAAGTACAATTTTTTGAGTTTTATCTAGAAAGTGACACATTATATATTTGATTGGTTAAAATATACCTTGATCAAAATAATGTACCTTTACTACTATTGGGCATATAATTACAAGGAGAATCACTAGTAGAAAAATAACAATAAATGATTAAAAAACTACTAAAAATTGCATATAAATGACTAATCTTGGTCACGTGACCATTATTAGTTTATTTCTAGTCATTTATAATGTGACCAAATTTATGACTAAACTATTTTTAGTCATTTATTGGTTGTTTTGATTGATCAATTTGGTAGTATATTTAGTCATTAATCTGGTCATTGATTATTGTTAACTGGTTATTTATTTAGTCATGGTAGTCATTTATTTAGTTATTATAATCATTAATTACCATCAATTGGTAGTATATTTAGTCATTTTTATTCATTTATTTCCATTTATTGGTAGTATATTTCATTATTTTGCCGTCAACTTGTCATATATTTAGTCATATTTATTCACTGATTTTTATCAATTGGTAATATATTTAGTCAATTTAATTATTAATTGATGTCAATTAGTATATTTAGTCATTTTAATTGCATTATTTCCATTAATTGGTAGTAAATTTAGTCATTTTAATTTTTAATTGCCATCATTTAGTAATTTATTTAATTATTTTTATTCACTGATTTATATCAACTAGTAGTATATTGATACATTATTTATTAATTACATGATCATTATATTTTTTCCCATAGAAAAAAATTGTAATTTTATTCATTAAGATCAAAATTACATTGCACAAATGCTAAAGAAGCATTCAAATAGGCCAGAAACCATATGATAGTCCTACATTTACAAACCATAATCATAAAAAAAAGAGATACAAATAGTCATCAGGATAACAACACACCCACATATTAGTGTCACCAAGAAACAAAAAAGAGGCCAAAATTATAGCCAAGAACAAACAACCCAATAATGATTTTTAAAAAATAACAAAAAAAAAACACAGAAGAAACCAAGAAACAACCCACAAGAAAAAAATAGAACCAAATCCCATAAGGGAAGCAAGCACATTACAAAAGCACCATGAAGTAGAGAGAACAAAATAAAGCATGCCAATTAAATGCCAAAGGGGCTGAGAACTGAAAGAAATCATATGTTAGTAGAAGGTATTATGAGTGATGGAGGATTGTATCCCAACTTATTCTTCCATAATAGTCCAATCACCCCTATTCATTCCCAGACCCTCCTCTGACAAACCATCAACCATATCATTCCTTTCTATATAAATATGAGATGAAGTAAGGGAAAGGAACCTATATTAAAGACCAAAAACATCATTAAAAAGGGGTTGAAGTGTGAAATTTCTTAACATGAATTCATTCTTAATCCATGTGATCATAAGCAAGGAATCCCCAAAAACCTAAAGATGTAATAATCCACATTCCAAAGCCATTGTGAGAAGTAATTTAAGAGCCATTAGTTCAGAGAAATTATTGGTGCCATGCCCTATCTCAAATTTGTATCTTAAAACATGATAATAAAAATAAAGTACACTACCAACTCCTCCCATCAGAGGGTCTCCCTGAGAGGCCCCATCAAATAAAGACTAGGCCTTCCCCCTATCAATTACTTATTCCACAATCTACCTAGGAAATTTAGTAGACACCACATGCTTATAGAATATAGATATTTTATAACCTTGTCTAGCACATTGCAATGGATAAATGTCTCTATCTTCAAAAATCTTAGCATTCCTTGCCAACCATGTACCCTAAGACATAATTAGTGGGAGATCACCATAATTTTTACAAGCAACATTCCCACACCAATTTTTTAAACCCTCTTCTCTAGTGTTCCCATGCCACACATACCTTAATCCCATCATGCCTTCAATTTCTAGACAAATCTTTTTGGAATAGTCACACTACTAGTTTAGTAGTAAATTTTCATTTATATGATATGAATAATATTTTATATATATTGAAGATCAATTACTAATATATGTATCCAAGATGCCAAAAAAGTACATAGTATCAAGTATAACAAAGATCAAAAGTGGGGCATCCCCCACCCACAAACCTATCAATCGATATTTCAATATAAAACCAACTCCGTAGAGGCAACCCAAAAACCAAAAGAGCAAATAGTATCAGGAGATAAGGCACCAACCAGGTAGACAAAAGAAAGAACAATTTTTTTTTCAAATATGATTTCCAAAAAGGCACTTGAGACAAACATATATAGAACAACATGGTAAGATCAAGCACAAAACATAAATTACCCCCCCCAAGGGTGGTAGGATCACAACTGTGGGTCCAACACCCTGATACAAGTGGTGCCTTTTCCATCATGGATATCATCTGAGGTAGACAAGGCATTCCCATTTGATGATCATTTTTCCCTATAACTTTTTCTCAGCTTATCAACTTGGTCTAATAGGCCTTTCATATTGCTCTACCTTATGTATTAAAACATGTCTTCCACATCTGTAGAAGCCCCAACCTCAATCAATTTCTCCCATTTGTCAGAGAAGGTATTAATTTTTTCATTGATATATTTCCAAATCCTTTCTTGTGATCCCTAGAGAGAGACATCATGAAGGGGACTCTAAGCCACAAGGCCAACCAATGCATTCTCATCACCAATTTTTGGGTATATGTTGAGGTTGAAAGATGTGAAGGATTCTTTTTCCTCCTTAATAATAAAATCAATAGGGTCTTTATCATAGAGATTCTGAGCATCACTTTCAATTTCCACCATCCACTCACCAATGCCATTATTATCTAACTTAAAAGGGGTGATCCATTCTTGTACATGATTTTTCACCTAATCAAAGTAGGAATCTTTTATATACTCCCACTCAAACTTTGATATCTAGATCTCCACCACTATTGGATGAGACACGGCCCAATCTAGGTGGGGGCTTAATCTAGGTTATCCTCTAGTGTCAAGTAGAAACTCTAAAGTAACTTTGAGGAGGCTTGTTCTTAGAAATATTTCAAGATGGTCTTGTGAAATATTTAGCTAAAGGAAAATATGCAAAGATAAAAATTGAAGAATGACCTCAATTATGAAGTTAGTAAGAACTCTTGCCTTCCCTTGCAAGACCTCTCAATTCCTTTATTTCCACAAAAAATAAAGAATTTTAGTAGAGAAAATAAGCTAAAATTTATGAAAAAAATGATGAAATTTTATTTTAGGACAAGCATAGCCAAAATCAATATTTAACCATCCAAGCTCATAAACAAAAAAAATATTCTAAGGTTTAAGACATGTTTTCCACAAATTGGATGCATATAAATAAGAATAAAACACATGGTCAGTAGATTCAACATCACTACAAAAGGCACAAAGAGGATTAATAAAACCATAATTATGAAAAACCACAATTAAGAGCTTCTAATGATATTAAACCCTAACATTCATGTGATCAAGGGATCTTCTAGTATCCTCAATTTTCAAGACTTCCCCAAGGGGTTTCAATGCCTACAAAAGGAAGTTCTAGAGATGAATTGGCACATTCTCAATGTCCACCCATCTGGGGGAAGTTTTGAAGATGAGGTCATTGCAGTCCATTTCAAGAGACCAAGGGATGACCTTAAAAATTAACTGGCCAACATTCCATAGGGGCTTACTGATAGCCCTGAGTTGCATATTGGAGTTTTAAAACAAAATCATGAAAAACCTTGACTGCAACATCTTGCAAAAACTAATATGCATGCCCAATTTTTTTCCCCACACAACATTTAACTAATTATCAAAAAATTCCTAGATGGGAGTGCACTTTTTTAAACAAACAAAAAAAATCCCAATGTTTTTAATCTTAGTTTCCTCTTGTTGAAGGTCAAGTTCCATGGAAACATTACTAGTGATGGTCTTGGTGATAGGGGCTAGGTGTCTTACTGATTTGGCCTTCTCTAAACTAGAGCTTGCCATTATCTTCCCTGCTAGACATGAACTCCACTCCTTTTGAATGTCTAGCTACTTCCTCCAACTATAGGATTTTACTGAATAGCCACTTCAGAGGTTCAAATGTTTTAGTTTCCACCTAAGTTGTGTTATGGTTACTTCTCAAAGTACCACCACCTTTATCACCCCCCACAACAAATCTTGCTTCATTAAAACCATCATGTTCCTCCCTCTTGGCACACTCCTAGCCATCAAATCCAATAATTACCATATCTTTCAATTAATATGAACATGCCCTTTGCTAAATTTGATAATTATGAGAACAAAGGCCAAGGAAAGGATGCACATGTCAGCAACATGCAAATCATAAGACACCCTACATGATAATTATCACCCCACGTTATGCATATTTGGCTGCCATAGTATTGTGGTAAGCATTTATACATTGACCTATATGTCCCACCATCCCACACATACCTCTTTTGACTACTAAGATAGTGTGGTATTGGATTTTTTATGTATTTTATGTGGGAATATAGGAGTATATTATGAATGCAATATTTTAGATATCATTTTATTGAAAAGATTGAACAATTTTCTAATTTTGCAATCTCTTAGTTTTAGTTTATAGTGTCAGTCAGACCTAAGAGATCATTTCTTTATTTTTAATGGGAAGGCTTAGTGAGGGGGAGAGACTTTTAGCATAGGAATAATGGATTTAGTCATTGGGCTCAAGGCTAGTTATGATAATGAAACTAGGAATTTTTTTGAGGTTTTAACATAGGGGTTGTCATTTTTCAAAATTTTGTCTAAGTATGGAACCCTTGTACATTGAGGATTTTGGTCTTATAATTCATCATTGACCTCTTGTTCCAATTCTATTCTTTTAAAATTCTCACACTATAAGTTGATGAGGAGATTTGAGTCAGGGGTTAATTGACCAGCACCTTTGTTGTTGATGTCAAAGGGGGAGAATTGAAGTAGTAAAACATAACATGATCCAGAGAAATATGATAGTAATAAATTTAGGTGGAGCATAATAGTAAGGGAGATAATGACAAGGAATTCTAATTGTCTTATCACAAAAATTATTTAATAGTATAGCTTAAATATTTTATTCACCTAATGTTAAGATATCTATATGTATTATTAAATCACAAATGTTCATTATTGTTTCTGGCTGCCATAGTATTGTGGTAAGAATTTATACATTGACATATATGTCCCACCATCCCACACATACCTCTTTTGGCTACTACGATAGTGCGGTATTAGATTTTTTATGTATTTTAAGTGGGAATATAGGAGTATATTATGATTGCAATATTTTAGATATCATTTTATTGAAAAGATTGAACAATTTTCTAATTTTGCAATCTCTTAGTTTTAGTTTTTAGTGTCAGTCAAACCTAAGAGATCATTTCTTTATTTGTAATGGGGAGGCTTAGTGAAGGAGAGAGACTTTTAGCATAGGAATAATGGATTTAGTCATTGGGCTCAAGGCTAGTTATGATAATGAAACTAGGAAATTTTTTGAGGTTCTAACATAGGGGTTGTCATTTTTCAAAATTTTGCCTAAGTATGGAACCCTTGTACCTTGAGTATTTTGGTCTTATAATTCGTCATTGACCTCTTGTTCCGATTCTATTCTTTTAAAATTCTCACACTATAAGTTGATGAGGAGATTTGAGTCAGGGGGTTAATTAACTAGCACCTTTGTTGTTGATGTCAAAGGGGGAGAATTGAAGCAGTAAAACATAACATGATCCAGAGAAATATGATAGTAATAAAGTTAGGGGGAGCATAATAGTAAGGGAGAGAATGACAAGGAATTCTACTTGTCTTATCACAAAAATTGTTTAATAGTATAGCTTAAATATTTTGTTCACCTAATGTTAAGATATCTATATGTATTATTAAATCACAAATGTTTATTATTGTTTCCTTCACATAAGCATATTCAATGCATGTGGATGCTAGAAGCTGTATTACAAATTAAAGCTATCCAAATATCAAATAAATGACTACGATTTATTGCTAGGATTTTAAAGAGTTGTTTACTTTCATAAGTATCTTGTTGCATTATTTGATACCTTTAGACCTTGTTTGCTTCTTTTCATATCTAGGAGTTTTAGAGAAGTTAGAAAAGTCTAGCATCTACAAAACATATAAGACATACAAGAAATTATATTATAACTAAACAAAATTAATTTCAACCAAAGTAAGAAAACTAAGAAGAATGATTGAACCTAACTTTAAATGCACTTCAAATCAACATTGAACATCTCAAGTTTTGTATATAATGTACCGGTAAAATAATGATGATTACATTAAAAAATATATCAATAAAAAAATAATGAATAAACACACCTATACTCAAATATTTATTACATTCACTAATAAATTACACCATACATATAACCAAATTTTAGGCAACAAGCTAACAAGTTAAGTTGATAGGCTAGTTAAGGTGAAAAAATATCATCATAATCATCTACATTACTAGCAAGATCAGAATCCTGATCACTCATGTCTACATCTACTTGATTTTCTTCCTCATCCTCATTTGTGACATGCAATACATTCTCTCTCCCAATCTCTTTGTTGGTAATCAAAATCTCTTCTTTAAACACTCCATCATCATCTTCATCCACTTATTTGAATGTTTATTATAAATTAACATATTACCCTTCAGGCATTATATCAACTTCCATGAATTTTTATTTCAAACGAGACTCTATTTGAATGACATACGACCATCCTAGGCTTATTACATCATCAATAGAAATGATTAGTTAATTTGAAGAGGGAAAAAATATAGCTCATCCATCTATGAAATAAAAAGAGGCTATGCTAATGATTAGCATTGAATCTACTAATCTAAAAACTATAATAGAGGAATGGATTGCTTTTATGAATCTGTTGATATAGGTTACCCATAGCAACTATAGGATTTCACCTATAGGTTGCCCATAAAAATTGTCAAGATAAAGGCTTTTTACCTATAGTTTGCCCATAAAAACTATAGGTTTGCACCTATAGGTTTTTCATAGCAACTATAGACTTTCACCTACAGGAGCCCACAACCACTAAACATAACCAACTATTGTTGTGATAATAAGTAATTAGTTTTTAAAGACACATCCAACTATCTTAGAAATAAAGTAAATGATTGAAGAAGATCCTCCATAGTAGTTGTCCATATCCCTCACATGCATAAAAATTTGGATGTGCTCCCAAAAGATGAATAAGATAAGGATAATGGAAAGGAGAAAAAGAAGCAAAATAGAAAAATAGAATATATTTTCCTTTGCCCAGTCAGGGCTAAAAACAAGTAACTTTAAGTTAATACCCACTTGAAGGTTGATTGGGCTAGTTGAAAAATATTTGTACCTTTTCTATTTTAGTGTCTAAATGTAAAATTGAGCAAATTCATTTTTTATACACTTACTATAGAGGGTTTCTGTGAACTCACCCAACAAAATAATAGTTGTAGAGTCTTCTTCCTTGAACTCCCTTACCTCTAGTATGTTGAGCTATGTGAATGATTGCAAAAGTGGCATGAAATCCCAAGTATATTTTTTGTTAAAATTGGTCACCTCACTATTAATGTCAATGTTGGGGATCAACCAACAAACTTGATTACTTTTATGTAAGCAATTAAACAAAGAATTAAACCAGAATTGAAAACAACTAGAATCAGAAATAGCAAAGAATAAGAGATATAAGAAACCACCCTGAAAACTTGTATTAAACTCTTCCAAAAGGAAATACAATGAAGAAGCTACACACTTTCTTCTCACACCTCTCAGATGTACATATCTCTTTCCCTCAAGAGTTTACAATCAATTCCAACAACCTGGATTGATACACACATATACAATATGTCTTGTACTATTCTCATACACTTACACAAGTATACAATCTATGAAGATCTATCCCATTATATAGAATTAGGGATCATGAGCAATGTAATATCAACCATTAGATACACCTCCTAATCAAAGGCTCAAAATAGTCTTGCTAAAGATAGAGATGCAGACTTACAACTAATAGCTAATCCTATCATGCAAACATTTTGTTCATCCACGAAAATAGATTTTGGACGCACAGGTGACCGACGTTGGCTGATCAATGACCGACATCGACAGCTACTGGTCGACTCCTTGCCATCATCGGTGACTGTGTAAATCTAGCAACTTTAGCATCTACTCATCTAGTGAAGGTTTTAGCTCCACACCTTAACAATCTCCCACTTGGAGATAAACAACTGGACCAGTACCTATACAACATCTTCTAGCTTCTCCATCTTCAAACTCAATCATGAAGACCAACAAAAGTTGAATGAAGATTCAACTTCTCCTTTGTTACCAGCTTTGTTAACATATCAGTAGGGTTCTTATCTGTATGGATCTTTTCCATCTTCAACTCACCATCCTCCAATACCTATCTTATGAAGTGGTACCTAAGCTATATATGTTTGGTTCTTGAATGAAAGGCTGAGTTCTTAGCCAAATGAATTGCACTCTGACTATCACTGTATAATCTACAACTTTCTTGCTCCTTTCCCAACTCTTCCATGAACCGTGTCATCCATATCATCTCTTTGCTAGCCTCTGTGACTACAATGTATTCTACCTCTATAGTATACAAGGCAACAACCTTCTACAACTTTGATATCCAGCTAACCGTCGTTCCACCGATAGTGAAAACATGTCTTGTGGTGCTCCTCCTACCATCTAAATCACCTGCCATATCTGAATCTACATATCCATGTAGAGAAGTGTTTGACCCACCATAGCACAAATGCTTACTGCTGGTCCCTCTCAGATATCTGAGAATCCACTGGACTGCTTTTCAGTGCTCCTTCCCTAGATTAGCCATATACTTACTGACAACTCCCACTGCTTGGGCAATATCTAGTCTAGTACATACCATTACATACATTAAGCTCCCAAATACGAAAGCATATGGAACTCTACTCACGTACTCTACCTCATCATGTGAATTAGGACACTGCTCTTTACTCAACTTGAAATGTCTAGCCATAGGTGTACTTACTGGTTTTGCATCGTGCATATTAAACCTCTCCAACACCTTGTTCACATAATCCTCTTGAGACAAAATCAACCTGTGATTTTTCTTGTCTCTCTTAATACTCATGCCAAGGATTTTCTTTACTGCTCCTAAATCCTTCATGGCAAATGTGTGAGCTAATTTCACCTTAAGCTTAGAGATATCCTGCATGTGTGAACCTGCAACCAGCATATCATCTACATACAACAACAAGATAATATATCTACCATTATCCAATCTCTTAAAATAAACACAATGGTCAGATTGACACCTACTATAGCTATGCTCAGTCATAAACATGTCAAATTTCAAATACCATTGTCTAGGAGCTTGCTTGAGACCATACAAGTTTTTCTTTAATCTACACACAAGTTTCTCTTTACCCTTGACCTCAAATCCTTCCAGTTGATCCATATATATTTATTCATCCAAATCTCCATGAAGAAATGATGTCTTAACATCAAGCTGCTCAAGATGCAAATCCTCAATAGCAACTAAAGACAATACAGTCCGTATAGAAGTTATTTTAAATACAAGAGAAAAAATCTCACCAAAATCAATACCTAGTTTCTGTGCAAATCCTTTCACTACCAACCTAGCCTTATATCTCATCTATCCATTCTCACCTTCCTTTAACCTATAGATCCATTTACTTTTCAGTGTTCTCTTACCCATTGGCAACTCAACCAAATCCCATGTTTGGTTCTCTTTCAAGGAATCAATTTCCTCATTCATGCCTAGCTCCCACTGATTCTTGGATTCCACCTATATTGCTTCATCAAAACTCTCTAGTTCTCCACTATCAGTGAGCAATAAATAGAATAATGAAGGGGAATATTGAATTAGAGGTTTACTTACCCTTGCTGACCTCCTGATGGGCATCTGAGACTCATTTCTTGCTTGTTGTCTGCCCAAATTCTCTGACAGTGACCGACCTCAGTCACCTCCAGGCTTATTACTGACCGATGTCAGTTCCATATGACCGACCTCAGTTCCTTTATGACTAATGTTGATCACTATCTGACTGACATCGATTCCTGTATTGCCAATGTTAGTTCCTGCTTGACCAACGTCAGTCTCTGTGTTTTCCTATCTATGATAATTCTTTCCCGTGAGCTCATTTTGGACCTTCACCTCATCCAATTCTTCATGGCCCTGCTCAGAATTCTTTAGCTTCTTGAGCTGATCACTATACATCACTTTTTCATTGAAAAAAACATCACGGTTCCTAATTATTTTGTTAGTTCCTAGATTCCAAAACCGAAATCCAAAATCATCAGAGCCATAACCAATAAATGTACACCTCATAGACTTAGCATCCAGCTTCTTTCTATTTTCCTTATCAACATGCACAAAAGCTTCAGAACCAAAAACTCTTAGAAATGAAAGATCTACCTTTTTACCTGTCTAAGCCTCTTCTAGAATTCCACCATATAGAGCTATAGAGGGTCCTCTGTTAATCAAGTAAACTACAGTATCTACAGCTTCTGCCCAAAACTATAAGGGAAAACCAGCGTGCAACCTCATACTCCGTGCATGCTCCAATATTGTTCTATTCATCCTTTCAGCAACTCCATTTTTTTGAGGTGTCCTTAAAACCATCCTTTGCCTGCATATTCCATTCATATAATAGTAACTTCTAAACTTATAGCTGCAGTACTCACCACCATTGTCAGATCTAAGGCACTTTAATCTCCTGCCTGTTTCATTCTCAACTAAAGCTTTCCAAATCTTAAAAGTGTCAAAAACATCATATTTCTTCCTTATACAATAGACCCATACCTTTCTTGTAGCATCATCAATGAAAGTAACATAATACTGTGATCCTTCAATAAAAGCTACCTGAGCTGGTCCCCACACGTCTGTGTGAACAAGCTTCAACTTGTGCTTCCTCTTTGTTGACCCAATTTTAACAAACCTTACTCTCTTCTATTTTCCAAAAACACAATGCTCACAAAAATTTAGATCTATGCTTTTCAAATCTGAAAGCTTACCTTTTGACTTAAGAATAGTCATTCCCTTCTCAGTCATGTGGCCAAGCCTCTGGTGCCACAATTTTGCATCCACATCTAAAGTAGATAATATAGAAGGAGAATAATCAGTAATATAATTACATAAATAGAGATTACCTACTCTCTTACCTCTAACTAATACAAGTGCACCCTTGGTAACCTTCCAAGATTTAGCTGTGAGAGTTACTGTACAACTCTCATCACCTAACTTTCCTACAGAAATCAGATTCCTCTTCAGGGCTGGGACATGCATGACATATTTCAACACCCATGTGTTGCCATTCTACAATTTTAGCTGCACTTTTCCTTTGCCAACAATTTTACAAGGCTCATCATCCCCTAAATAAACTTTTCCAAAATCTCCCTGGATATAATCATTGAAAAATTCTCTATTTAGGGTAGCATGGAAAGAGGCCCTAGAATCTAAAACCCAAGATTCTATTTTATTATGCAAAGAAAGTGAAAGAGCATCTTGTGAAATAATACCTGCAACTTTTGCTTCTTCATTACCTTCATGCTGATTCTCTTCATTAACTTTCAACCAGCAATCTTTCTTTGCATGTCCTCTCTTTTCACAATTCCAGCAGGTTATCTTTTTTTTTCCATTTCTGGATTTGGATCTATTGCTCATCTTTGACTTAGACCTTGATCTCCCATGCTTGCCCTTCTCTTTTTGCCTCCCCCTGCTTTCAAAACTTAAAGCATTACCTGATGATTCCCCTGTGCTTTTCCTATGAGTCTCTTCATTCAGGATTACACTAACAACATCATCTACTTTTAAGATATTTGTAGCAGATGCAGTATTACTAACTGCCATTACTAAGCTATGCCAACTTTCAGGCAAAGAGCATAAAATTAAAAGAGCTCTAATTTCATCATCAAAAACTATTTTGACTGAATTTAATTGATTTACAATTCCATGGAAATCATTAAGATGATTAGATACAGATCCACCTTCCTGCATTTGCAAATTAAATAACTGCTTCATAAGATATACCTTATTTGAAGCTGAGGGCTTTTCATATAAATTTGTTAAAGTGTCCATCAACTCTATCATTTTTTTTGCTTGTGAAAGTGTAAGAAAGAATAGTACAAGACATATTGTATATGTGTGTATCAATATAGGTTTTTGTAATTGATTGTAAACTCTTGAGGGAAAGAGATCTGTACATCTGAGAGGTGTGAGAAGAAAGTGTGTAGCTTCTTCATTTTATTTCCTTCTGGAAGAGTTTAATACAAGTTTTCAAGGTAGTTTTTTGTATCTCTTATTCTTTGCTATTTTTGATTCTAGTTGTTTTCAATTTTGGTTTAATTCTATGTTTAATTGCTTGCATAAAAATGAAGAGAATCAGCATGAAGGTAATGAAGAAGCAAAATTTGCAGGTATTGTTGCACAAGATGCTCTTTCACTTTCTTTGCATGTCCTCTCTTTCCATAATTCCAGCAGGTTATCTTTCTTTTTCTGTTTCTAGATTTGGATCTATTGCTCATCTTTGACTTAGACCTTGATCTCCCATGCTTGCCCTTCTCTTTTTGCCTCCCCTTGCTTTCAAAATTTAAAGCATTACTTGATGATTCGCCTATGCTTTTCTTGCGAGTCTCTTCATTCAGGATTACACTAACAACATCATCTATTTTTAAGATATTTGTAGCAGATGCAGTATTACTAACTACCATTACTAAGCTATGCCAACTTTCAGGTAAAAAGCATAAAATTAAAAGAGCTTTAATTTCATCATCAAAGACTATTTTGACTGAATTTAATTGATTTACAATTCCATGGAAATCATTAAGATGATTAGATACAGATCCACCTTTCTGCATTTGCAAATTAAATAACTGCTTCATAAGATATACCTTATTTGAAGCTGAGGGCTTTTCATATAAATTTGCTAAAGTGTCCATCAACTCTATCGTTGTTTTTGCCTATGACAAGTTAGAAATCACAAAAGATCCTAGACTCAATCTTATAGATCCAAGAGCCTTTCTATCAAGAACTTCCCATTCTTCAATATATGTGGGCTTTCTATTAACCCCACCCAATGGTAAGTATAGATCTTTTTGATACAGATAATCCTCTATCTGCATTCTCCATAATTGGTAATTCTTGCCATTAAACTTTTCTATTCTCAGTTTGCTTTCTTCTGCCATTGCTTCTCCCACTCAAATAGAAACCCTTGTGAGTGACCTGTAATCAACAAACACTAACCAGATCTGAAAGACCTGTTAGTCAACCTGAGCTCTGATACCACTTGTTAGGGATCAACCAACAAACTTGATTACTTTTATGTAAGCAATTAAACATGGAATTAAACCAGAATTGAAAACAACTAGAATTAGAAATAGAAAAGAATAAGAGATACAAGAAACCACCCTAAAAACTTGTATTAAACTCTTCCAAAAGGAAATACAATGAAGAAGCTACACACTTTCTTCTCACACCTCTCAGATGTATAGATCTCTTTCCCTCAAGAGTTTACAATCAATTCCAACAACCTGGATTGATACACACATATACAATATGTCTTGTACTATTCTCATACACTTACACAAGTATACAAGCTATGAATATCTATCCCATTATATAGAATTAAGGATCATGAGCAATGCAATATCAACCATTAGATATACCTCCTAATCAAAGGCTCAAAATAGTCCTGCTAAAGATAGAGATGCGAACTTACAACTAACAGCTAATCTATCATGAAAACATTCTATTCATCCACAAAAATAGATTTTGGATGCACAGGTGATCGACGTCGGTCCTTGCCTGTCTGCTTGTGACAGATGTCGGCTGATCAATGACCGACACCGGTAGCTACTGGTCAACTCCTTGCCATCGTCAGTGACTGTGTAAATCTAGCAACTTCAGCATCTGCTCATCTGGTGAAGGTTTTAGCTCCACACCTTAACAGTAAATTCATACAAAATATTTCATAATCTATCCATATTTCAAGTTTGAATACATACCTTTGATCTTGGGAAATCGAATGGTTCATGTTTAAAGGTGTAATCATTGCCATCGATGATTTAAATGTTTTGATAGCTTATACCACAGTACCACTCTATCATATCAAAACTACTATGGGGTAGTGGTATGGTAGAGTTAACATTTTACTCTCCCTATTATACCACACACCTTCATTTTGCTTGCTGCAAGATAACAGGTCAGATAGTCTCATACCACCACCCCATGCACACCCCTTTGGACTCTTGTGGGATGGTGGGTTAATTTTATCGATTGAGTGATTATATTGATATACCTTAGTGTCAATTTTAACCCTTGTGGGGATGTGGTATTGGATTTTTTATGTATTTTAGGTGGGAATATAGGGGTATATTATGAATGCAGAATTTTAGATATCAGTTTATTGAAAATATTAAACAATTTTCTAATTTTAAAGTCTCTTAGGTTTAGTTTTTAGTGTTAGTCAAACATAAGAGATCATTTCTTTATTTGTAATGAGGAGTCTTAGTCAGGTAGATAAACTTTTAGCATATGAATCAAGGATTTAGTCATTGGTAACAGGATAGTTATGATAATGAAACTAGGTAAAATTTGGAGGTTCTAACATAAGGGTTATCATTTTTCAAAATTTTGCTTGAGTATGGAACCCTTGTACCTTGAGGATTTTGGTCTTATAATTCATCGTTGACCTCTTTTTCTAGTTCCAATCTTTTAAATTTCTCACACTACAAGTTGATGAGGAGATTTAAGTTAGGGGTTAATTGACCAACACCTTTGCCATTGATGTCAAAGGGGATTGAAGTAGTAAAACATAACATGATCTAAAATAACATGATAGTACTAAAGTTAGGGGGAGAATGACAAAGAACTATACTTGTATTTTCACACAAATTGTTTAATAATATAGGTTAAATATTTTTTCACCTAATGTTAATATATATATATATATATATATATATATATATATATATATATATATATATATATATATATATATATATATATATGTAGTATTAAATCATAGATGTTCATTATTGTTTCCTTCACATAAGCATATTCAATGCAATGGATGCTAGAAGCTGTATTACAAACTAAAGCTATCCAAATATCAGAGAAATGACTAAAATTTATTTTTAGGATTTTAAAGAGTTGTTTACTTTCATAGGTATCTCATTGCATTATTTTATACCTTTAAACCTTGCTTGCTTCTTTTCATATCTAGAAGTTGTAGAGAAGTTAGAAAAGTCTAGCATCTAGAAAACATGTAGGACATACAAGAAATTATATTCTAACTAAATAAAATTAATTTCAACCAAAGTAATAAAACTAAGGAGAATGATTGAACCTAACTTTAAATGCACTTCAAATTAGTAGTGAACATCTCAAGTTTTGTATATAATATACCAACTAAATAATGATGATTACATTTATAAATGTATCAATAAAACAAAAATGAATAAACACACCTATACTTAGATATTCATTACATTTAGTGATACATTACACCATACATATAACCAAGTTTTAAGTGAAAAGCTAACAATTTAAGGTGACATGCCAGTTAAGGTGATAAAACATCATCACAATAATCTACATTGCCAATAAGATCAGAATCCTGATCACTCACGTTTACATCTACTTGATTTTATTCCTCATCCTCATATATTACATGCAATACATTCTCTCTCCAAATCTTTTCATTGGTAATAAAAATCTCTTCGTCAAACACTCCATCATCATCTTCATCCACTTCTTTGAATCTTTCTTATAAATTAACATATTTATCATCATGCATTATATTGATAACTTCCATGAATTTTTGTTTCAAATGAGACTTTTTTGAATGACATATAACCATCAAGGTCTTACTACATAATAAATTAGAAACTATTGGTTAATTTAAAGAGGGAAAACATACGGCTCATTCATCTCTGATAAAAATTATCACATATTTATGCGTATAAATCCATACTCATCAAATTGTATTGTGGATGGTCAGATCCACTTACATTTTAATAATATAGGACTATTTTCACCAAAATCCACTTGAATAATTTCTTGGATGAATCCAACATAAAATTTCTTCTCAATTTCATGAAGAAATTCGGCACTAACAACACAATCACAATTTGTCTTTCCTTTATATTTTTCTTCCACTCATAAATGACTATCATAAGCCCACATTCCACTAAAATGCATAGCTTATAAATGTGGAGATTTTGAAATCTCACTTTACTCCATTTTTATATCTTGACCTTATTTTTCATCACTAACTACATTAGCAACCATTCTTTAAATTTTGGAAAAGAATCACCTCCAATCAAATCATGATGTCTGTGATTTTGAGGTTGATGTTGCATCCAAGTTTGATTCTCTTCTTCATATTTTATACATAGAATATTAACATACAAATTGTAAGATTAATAATATAAATGTGTAAATACAATTGAGTAAATAAATTATTTTGTAAATTTTTTCACCTGCACCACTTATCGAATGAAGATGTGTTTTGAAGAACATAGGCATGTATCACACTTCTTTATTGATGTGATAGCTTGAAGTGACATCTATTTCCTTCTAATACTTCACCTAAAACTCTTTCATCTTTGTCATCATCCCATACATGTCAATTGACAATTTTAAAATCCATCATATATTCTATGTAAAATCCCATGGCCTCTTGCATTGAGTATCCCTCAGACATGTTGCCTTCTAGTTTTGCCCTAGAATGATTTTTTTTCAAAACCTTTATATATCATTCTATAAGATACATCCATCTCATTCTTACCGGGACACAATGCTCTAGATCATATTATATATGTATCAAAAGATGCATAGAAATGTTAAAGATTGTTGGTGGAAATTCTCATTCTAATAGACAAAGGACTTCAACAACCTCCTCCCTTAAAATATCCAAGTTCAAAATATCTAATACATGTAAACTCATTCTCTTTAATATTAGGCCCAACCTTATAATTGCCAATCTTGGCCCCTTTACCAAACTTGATATATTTACCACAATAGATAAAATATTCTTGATTATGACATGATAGTCATGGTTCTTGAGGCCTCTTAAGATATTAATGTCAATTTGTCTTATAATACTAATACTTACATATACAATGGGAAAGTGAGTCTGAGACATCAATTGTAAGAATTTTGCATGTTGTTCCTTTGTCTAGACATAAAGAGCACTGGGTTTTCTATATTTTTCATCATCATATTTTTCAACCCAAAGATTTTGACAAATATTTAGTTTTAAAAAGTCTTCACATGATGAAATAGTATAAAAATAAAAAATAAGAGTTTATATAATAGCATAGGCTATATTTTTATCAGTATGCATAAAGTCAATAGTATGCCTAATGGCTATATCCTTAAAGTATGGAAACTTATAGAATATGGACAACTATTTTACACCACCTTCATTACATGGATCATTTCTACTACCAAAATTCCCATCATTTTCAATTAAAAATGATAGTATTTTTTGTCCATTCTCAACAATGTAATCACCCATTATTAGCAATGGTGCTTCACAATTCTCTTCTTGACCATTGAAACATGTCTTTTGTCGACAATATGGATGATCCATTTTAAGGTAAGCATGATGTTCACAATAAATACACTTACTCAAAATTATTTAGTGCCTCACAAAATCCTTAAAATTATAAGTAAGACATCCATGGTATCCATGAATAGTGAGACCAAACAATGTGCCATATGTAGGAAGATCATGAATCATAAATAATAAGGAAGCTCTCAAAGTAAACTTGATTGAATGACCATCCTTTAAAGATTGAATTGATTTAATTCATTTACATAATTACATTGGATCATCATATGACGGCTCTAGATAAGCATTGATTGTATCTAAAGTCACTTTTATTTCCTAGTATAATCAATGATAACATTAAGAAAAATGGTTTAGTTGCTAGCTATGGAGGCAAGTTATAATTTATTAAAAATACTGGCCAAGTTGACCATTTAGTACTTTAATTTGAGAATGGGTTAACCCCATCTAGATCCAAACCCAACCTTATATTATGAGGATCTTGAGAAAAATAAGGCCATCTATTATCAAATTCTATCCACATCTTAGAATCAGGTACATGTCATTATTTTCCATCAGTGCTCTTATTTTGGGCATGCCATTGTATAAGTTCAGTAATGTCTCTGCAGCTATACATTTAAAGTAATCATAGGATTATCACAAAGGGGTGATGAACATTTCTAGGAACCATAACTAATTTCAACCCTTATCTATACCTTGCTTCATGACATTTTGGACATTCACTCTCACTTGCAAGATTATTGTGAAATAATACACAACCATTCACACGTGTGGATTTTTTCATACCCTAAGTCTATCTTAGTGATTTTATTTTTAAATTGAGTTCATTTTGTTAGCAATGTGGATTTAGGTGGTAACAATGAACTTAATAATGCCAATAATTGATCTACACTCTCATTTGTCTAGTTAAGCACCACTTACAAGTTAAGAATTTGAAGGATTATTATCAAATGAATTAACTTGCAATTAGCATACATAGGATTTAAATCATCCTCCAATGACTTTTCCCAATCACCATTTAGACCTTCATTCAACATTATATCAACTTCAAACCCTTTATCTAACATTGCTTCCTCTTTATCTATGTTTGGTGCCACTTCATCTATGTTTGTTGCCTCTTCATCGCTCACACTCTGCAATTCTATCATATATTCATAATAATTTTAATCCCAAGGTTTATACAACTATGCCCATATCTTATCATATTTCAATAAATCACATTTATTTTTTCACCTTTTTACCAAGACAATCATTACATGGACATGGATATTTGTCCATGTCCCTCTCATCGACTACTCTCTCATCATATGCATGGTATTGATCCATAGTCAACCTTTGACATTGATCCATCTATAATGTTTTGAATTATAGTATCAATTTAGTTTCTTATTTCAAGAAAATAATAGAAATCTAAAAAACTCAACTTACTCAGGATATAATACATGTAAACTCATTCTCTTCAGCACTCTTCAACACTTACCTAGAATTCAAATCACTTTAATGAATTAGGATATAGAGCACTCTATAGAATTAGAATTAGAGCACTCTGTAGTAATTCAAATTCAAGAAATATAGTTGGGTATCACTCTCTAGAATCAGATTTTTTTTATGATTAGAAATAAACAAATGTTATTTTTATCCATGTTTTATTAAGGGTCTTCCTTGTCTAGATGATAATTAAATAAATGCTTTAGAAATGGAACACAAAATTTATGCTTGTTTTATTGATGAAACACAAACACTTAAACACGTGGCAAACTTGTCAATGTTAATGAATACACAAACACTAACAAGTAGGCTAATGAATTCTTTGTTGTAACTTTGAGCATTACTTACTAGCATAAATTATTAACATGTTGAGATAATATGACTTATTATAACAATTAATATACTCCCATGTGTGGAAATATAGTATCAATTAAATTAACTTGGTGACCACATTGATTTGATGAACTAGCATAACTTTCAACTATGCCATATGAGACCATCTTCTAGGATTCCATGTAATTAATAGATTAGTCTTGCACACAATGTTACCCAAGCATTGAGGTCTATGCTAGGGACATGATCATGTGGTTTAATGGTAAAGCGATCAAAGTATTTAAATTTGGATGCATATTACAAGTTCAATTCCCATATGCTCCAAAATACATAGAGGAAACTAATGAAAAAATAGTTTTCTAAAATTAGAATTGTCTATATGGTTATGGTACTCACTTGCCTATGTAACTAATTAAGTTACATCAACCAATAACAAACTAATTATGATGTACATGCACTACCCATGCTATGAAGACTTAGTGAAAATGAGCCTCAGGGATTAGGTTGGTGAATTGGTTACAAAATTAGAAATTAATACCATACCCATGCATCATAACATGGAACACAAATAGACAACTTCAAGATATGGTCACTACATTATATTGATTATATAACGAATAAATGTAGCTAATTCTTTCACAATCTCAAGAACTCTAAATTGTTACATGGTAGTCAACTTCTTATGACAAGATACCCTCCTATTTATGTAACTCATATCTTATAATACACTAATTTTTTTCTCCTAGCTAGATACAGTTGCTAATTAGAAAGGTATATATTTTGTGTTTAATGTAATGAGGGTTTTGAATTACCTCTGAATTCACTACAAAGGGCATCCCAAAATTTGTCTTCATTGTGGAGGGCCTCACCAACTTCAAATTCATTATAACAAACTTTGAATTCCTTGCCTACCTTTTTAGAAGTCTCTATGTCCTCTCTAAACAAGATTTATCACCCTTGTAAATAGCTTTTATACTTATATGCTAAAACCTAAAATGCCTCATACCATCAAATTGGCACACAAACCCTATTTGGTTAGCTCTAGCTCCATTAATAATTAAAAAAACCTCCTTTTGTTTTTAAAGATACATTACAAAAATAGTGCCAATTGTACTCCCCACTCCCCCATCAAATTACCTCTACTGAATTTTTCACTCTACTGTACTCCCCACTCCCAATAACAATTTCCCAGCTTGCTATTAACCCTACACATGCAATACAACCCACTCCCACCAATAATTTCCTAATTTTATTTTTTTAATTACCCACTTTAATATCATATCATCCAATTTTTATTTGTGTGACTAATTATTTAGTTGTGTTTTTAACCCGACGGTCAAATTAGCCATTTATAGCTATGTTGTGAAATTTTAGTAGAATTTAGTCATTTTTAGTTATCATGACTAAAATTTTTAGTCACGTAGTCATTTATTTGCCAAATTCTACTAGTGATTTAACTTATAAAAATTGAGAACAAGTCAAGGGTAGAAGCCTAATAAATTCTAGATAGACATGAAAAATTATTTAACTTTGATGAATGCCTTGCTAAGGTTAGGGCCAAAGAAAAAAAACTCAATTATATGGTAGTATCGGTAGGTCCCAACTTCTCAAAGTGCAAATGTAGCAATTTTTTCTATGGTTATATTTGCAAGCACATCATCAAGCTTGAAAATCTAAGAAAGAAAAAAGAGAGTAAAAGAGGAGAGTGTGGAATATGAGAGAGAGGATTTAAGGATTGATTAGAACTTTGATGTCAAGCTAATCCCACTAAAATTAGTAGTGATGATGAAAATATACAAGTTAATGATTTCATAAATAATAATTGGAGAGAATTTTTTGATAATGATGAGATTTATAGAAATATGAATGTCAATTATGAAGATGACATAAATATAAATTTAGTTATTAGGTATATTATCATAATTTTAAATACCACTAAAATTTTAGTTGGTTGTGTATTTTGAAAAGTGGGTGAATGTAATTTTCCTAATGATCTAGTTTCATAGACTATTACGTGGTGATCATGAAATAATGACTTCTTAGTGAGACTTTTTTGTTGCCTTTTCTCGATGAAGGAGAGTATTTATTGAATGATATAGTCAATGAGTCTATAAAATTGACACATCATTTTTTTTCAAGTTTGAAATGTTGGTGCAATTCAATATGGTGGATTCCATGTGGAGAGAGCTGCATATGAAGAATATTTTATAAATACTAGAGTGTAATTTTCTAAGAAGATGTAAAAATGAGTGTATCTATTGGGGACAAGGTCAACTTATATGGTGATACCATTTGATTTTTGTATGGCCATGGTTTTGTTTACAAATTGGGGGAAGGAAATTATCATAATCATCTAATTCCCATATACTACTATTTTATCTTATTTTGGATTTAGTGGTCTAAATAAGCAAAAACATTGAGATAAATTTAGTTTGTATAGTATATGTTTAAATTAAGTAAATTTGAATTTAATAACATAGTATGACTAATTTACTATATTTGAGATATCTATAAATGTCCTAAAAGATAGGGTACTTAACTGACATTCTTTTTTGGTATGTGATAGTGTACAATCATCAACCAAATTATGGAATGGGTCTTTGGTCATTTGGATATATATACATACACACCTACTAGGATGAGTTTGGTAATGATTGGAAACTTGTGGTATTGTGATACTTTCTACAAGATTTTTCTTAGTGAGATGTGTTATATTATTTCACCATAGATCATTGTGATTTCCTATAGATAGGTAATATATGTGTTATCATAGGTTAGGAGTGTGCATAAGTTTAGATTCATCAAAATTCACATTAAAACCATAGTTCCACCTTCGGAACTTACCTTGTCTATAAAAATGGGTTAGAAAGGATGGGTTTATCTAACCTTAACCACCCACCATTGAGTGGTTAAGTGATGCATACATTCCAATACTCCAAAGAGGGATTATAACACATGGATTTATCCCACTATCTTTGTATGTGAAATTAGTGTAATACTATCATGTTGTGTAATCATGAGTGTGGCTTTCGATATTTGATAACCTCTAATTTTGACATTTTAATAATATTCAAAATTACCTTGGAGTTGTTCCTTTGAAGATTTTATATATTTGGATGATAAAGGTTATTGGCTCAAGGATGCATAGAGGTATTCCTTGGTGTAATAATGATTTTAAAAGTGAGTTCTAGATAGGAATATTCTTAGGATTGACATGTTGATATAACTAACTATTTGGGTAATTTACCTTTGAATTGACATGTAAAATGTTGGGCTGACCTAAAGGAAGGAATTGAATTTGGGAAAATATCCAATAAAGGGTGTGAAAATGAATCTAGACAAAGTAGATGGATTTAGTAATATAATCCATTTAACCATGGATGGAAGTGTCTAAGAAATAATAAATAATGATCTAGGGTCTAAGAACAATCCGAATAAGATGATAAGTTATTCATGTAAATATTAAGGAAATCTTGTTTATGAATAATGACAATTTGGGAAGGTTGGGCCCATAAATAAGTGAATGGCTTGGAGAGAGTGTAAGAGTTGGTTATGCATGAATAAGTCAAGTGTTCTAAGGCACAAAAAAATTGACATTATCAAGTGTCTAATACTAGATTTAAGTATCTACATCCCCCCCCGTCTTTTATTTTAGTATTGAAAGTGTTAGAGTAAAAGGATAAAGTGAGATACCTGAATGTAACTATGGTGGGTGTCTCCAAGTACAAGCTAATTGTTGAGAATTAATATATGAAAAACATATAATGAAGCATGTATAAATAAATATCTACATATGATATAGAACTAAGTAAATAAATTGATCATATATGAAATTAAGTAACAAGGAATGAATATACCTATATACATGTGAACTAAGTTACATTTCTAGAGTCAGTGGATAATGGAGTGATTATGCACCATGGAGATGCTAGTGTTAAAACCACATGTTTAGATGAATATATGCCCCAACCTTAATTAGAGACATATAAGTGTTTAGAATTTAAATCATGTAGAACCTCAATCTTACTACTCATTATATTTTCTAATAATGGGACCCACTATGGGTTCCACAAAATTTGAATAAAACATGAGTAGCTAAGTATCTAAGTAAGTTTTATGAATCATCCATTATAAATGGATTTTATGATTTAATTTGACTAATGCCTAAGTACAAATGATTACAACCTGAGTAATTCTAAATAAATAATCTTGTTTAATGTTTCACATATGCCTTGCATATTCCCCCTCTCTAATAAATTGTACAATACAAGTCATATAATAAGTGCAAAAATATCATAATATATGTGTATTATCAACATATTTTAAGAATATGCTCCCAATATGATGACCTTTATAATATGATTCATACAATATATGTCATAATATCATATATTATGTAAACTATCACTCATAATCTTGTAGAATATCTGACATATGCCCCCAATCTATGTCAAATTTATAACAATCTTAGTCATTCCTATAATAATCTATATAAATCTGTAATAATATGTGCCCAATCTAAATTAATCTATGCCCATAATATGAATTTATTTTGCCAAAATATGAATTATTTATGTAAAATAATTCATCTCGAAGACAATTCCATTATGTATGCTGTTTTTTGAGGTGAGGAATGTAGCTTACAAATTTCTCATTTCAAAATAATATAATTATACACATCATGTTATATATATATATATATATATATATATATATATATATATATATATATATATATATATATATATATATATATATATATATATATATATATATATATGCCTTGGGATACATGTTTCATATATGATTAGACGATCTAATATTTCTATGATGACATAATTTAATCATGTTAGCACATGTTTCATATGCTTACATCTTTATATTTATATTTATATTTATATATATATATATATATAAATATGTAAGCATATGAAACATTTGCTAACATGATTAAATTATGTCATCATAAAAATATTAGATCGTCTAATCATATATGAAACATGTATCCCAAGGCATACAATTGTAATTTCAAGATAGGTATAACAATGGGACACATAGTAAATAGTTATCATAGTAATTATCATAGAAACAATAAGTAATAATTATGCATAAGATGTAAGATATGTACTATGATATTGCACACTAGTGAAGTAATACGTGATATTGATCACAGCTTCATAATATTTGTAGACAATCCTTGATGTATTGACATAAATTATAGAGAATCAATGAGTCACTTGAAATGTTATGGCTATGACACACATGAGAAATAAACATTCATGATAACACATAATGTCACACAAAGTAAGAGTCACACAATAAACACCCAGTTTCAAACAAAGTAAAAGAGAAAGAGTCAAACATAAAACAACACAATAAAAACCAAAATCATAACAGGTCATATTAAAATAAAATCAAGAATCACATAATGCAACAAATAATAGTAACAATCATACATATAAAAATCAAGGCTAACCTAAAAAATAAATGTATATCATCATCACATATATTTAAATATATTAGATATGTAAATAACACTCTTAGTATGAGTAAGATTAAGACATGTGTAATCAATATAAATATCTCAATATGATTAATGAAATGATCATATAAATATGTAACCTATGAAAAGTGTACCAATATGCCTCTAGTGTAAGCATGCCCCCAATGTATGAAAGGTAACCTCTTGGTTTAGGAAATTTTTTATTTTATATGTCCATGTCATATTTAACCTTATATATCACATCTCACTCATGTATACCATGTGCACAACAACTAGATATATACTCTACCACATGTGATAAATCATAAATAAATCATGTAAACTAGCCACACATGTCATGCATAGGGCCAATTTTTTTTGCATATTTTATTATATTTTTTGAAATATTTGATTTCGAGTTATGAACAGTGTGAAGATTAGAGGCTTAAAATGGCATCCAATGGATCATGTGGAGACTTTAGTGATAAATTATTGAACTCTAGGTATTTGATATCATCAAATGCCCACATGTCATCATTATACCTATCTATGTCAATCATATTTTCATTTTATTTTAACATTTCATGAATATTATGCATATGTATTGGATTTTATTAAACTTTGTATGGGGGCTCACTATCTATCTTATAATATAATTATTTATCACTTGTCATTGAGTACTTCATCATTTGGTGCTCATTATTTCTTTCATCTTGAATATTCATTGTATGCCCCTCATACAAGAAGTGTATGTATTTATTTATAATTTCAATTGTATCATGCATAATTTGTAACCATTTATGTCTAAATGTAGCCCACAATTGGTCACTAGTGTGCATCACAAATATCATTGTATCAATAACCTTAGGTTCATAAGTGACATGTAATGTAATATGTCCAATCAATCCCTTAAAATGTATATTGTGTTATAATTCATCTATGTTATGACCCAATGTTGTAATAATGCAATGATACACATTTTTTACCCTTTTATTCATCAATTTGAATATGTCACTAATAGTCACCCTTAATGTATAATGTAATGGTCAATATGACATGTTGTGAATGCTTGAACTCTCTATGTGCTATGGTTTTTAAATGGTTCCTATTAAAAACCACTATTGGTGGCCTCTAATATATTTGAGTCACTATTGATCCCTTGATATTCAAAATTATAAATATTTTGTGCTAATGCCACATTATTTTCTATTTCATGTATTGTTATTCTATCATAACTACAAATTTATTTTCCTTCATGAGTTGATAATCCATTTGTAGATCTATGTCAATTTTTAGATAGAGCCATCAAATGATTATTAAGTAATATTTGTATTAAAATAATCCATGTAACTTGTGCATTGTTAATTTATAGTTTTATAGATGGTCATGTATCCATGAGATCTATATTATTTATTGAGTTTATAATAAATGTATGGTGTACAACTTTGATGCATTGTGAAATGTGTTGTCCCTATTGTTCTCTAGTTATATTATATTTGACTAAGAATTTATTTAGTGTAACATTTATCATTAAATTATGTTGTCATGAACTCATATTATAGCTAGTATTTTCATTTTTATCCTTATGAGTATATGGTAGGTGTCTTTTTCCCTTATCTATTTTTATGTTGATTACTACCTTAAAATCTTCTTTTTATTCTCTTGGATCAATGGGTGTAAAATTTAGATGAGATAAACACTCATCCATTTTCTCTGGGATGTCATTCTCATCATCATCACTATCATCTTCTTCCATGAAATTTTGATTAGATCCTCTAAATTAGATACTAATGGAATATTTGTAGTCTTATTTTCTTGTGTCCTTTGTTGTCTTTTTGATGGATTGATTAATGTATAGTTTTATCTTTTTCATTAGATTTGCTTGAATCACCATTTTCATATGTATGTATATATTATGGTTGTATGATCTATGATGGATGTATTATAGTAGATTGAAAATCATTAGATTATTGATTGTATCTGTCATTAGGTTCCACTACACTACAACATTATATACAAACATCCATTATGGATAAACTTTATGCACCATTGTAAATTAGATGGTATAACTTCCATTGCATGTCTTTTTATACCCCCAATATTTTTTTTATCTATATCACTTTATTTATGATTTATCTTGTAGGACTTGTCAACACATCAACCTCCCTAAGTGAACATCCTTAGGATTGCACTAGGAAAGGGATGAGGTTAGATCATAGAACTTTGTGAGATATGTTTGCGTAATATTATATCATACCATCACTCTTATTAATATGACCTCCTTTGAGTCTATTTCCATCCTCTTCTTCATCTCCTTACATCTAATTATTCTAGCCACCATGTATTTCTACTATATCAGCTTAGCTAATAGAGTATGTTTCATGATTGTTTATCCCTCTATATATTTGCCTAGCCAATACAGTTCTACGTTTGTCATTCTATTCCCAATTGTATTGACATGTCCAATACAATTCTGAGTCAACCAACATCCCATGTGACTACATCAATTTGGTTGATACCATTGACTTAGAGTTTTGTGTGATTATTAAATTTTGAACCATATATATATATATATATATATATATATATATATATATATATATATATATATATATAAACATCCTTTTCCACATTTTCATTAGAGAGAGATAGAGTTAATCATTAATTTTCACTTATTTACAATTTAGCTCTTCCACCATTCTAAATAAGGAGTCATTGCTTAGGATTTACACTTGGAGAGAAGAATCTTGTCTTGTGGAAAAGTATTGGATGTATAGGATAAGTAATATAGCCTAGAACTAGCCTATATTAGTGATCTTTACAAACCACAACCTCTTAAAAAACACCATTGGCCAAGGTAAATATTGAGTCTCAACAGGTTTGTCTTCAAGGTAAGTATTTATAACTCTTACTCTATTTTAGTAGATAGAAATATCACAAGTAATGGATTTTGAATGTATTTCTTTCTCCATGCATTAGAATTATATCTATATGAACTTAATTAGAGTTATTATATGAATGTTTACTTTTATGTTTATTTCCCCCATTTTGTGCCACATGATTTGGTGAGCACTAGATTAGATTTAATTTACTTTGTCATTTAATTTGATAAGAAAACATAGGACCTAACTAGGGTTATTATGCAATATTGCTTGATTGGAGGCTTTAGAACCATCTCTAGTGATATTATGTGGTAAGAGACTCCTTAGTTAGGTCTAGCATATCCATATTGGTCATGACCTTGATTATATAAATGTACCAAAAAATGAAAGGGGTAGTGTGATTTATATTCTCTGAGTTATGATTGATTTGTAGATCAACTTCACTTTCCCTTATATACATTCTAGTGAACCTGAAGTGAACTAACCCTTGGAGGTTTTATTTCACACCTTCATTTATTACCATTATTTATCTATTTAATTTTATATAACACTCGATCAAATCTATCGACTCAATCTAACATTCTGTGTGTAGGTTTAACATATAGTCACTTTGATCAACTCTATATTTCTCTATGTAGGTCATATTCAACCATAGGTAACTAGATCAATCAATTCACTGACTTAATTTTTTATTTAAATACAAGTTTTCAAACTCAATTGACCCAGTCAACTCTATTAGTAGGCTAAAAATTTTCATATGGATAATATTGTATAAAACAATAATTTTATCATCTTCAGAATCATTAGGTTCATTATTACCATTTTAGTTATTTCTTTTCTTCATTACAGTCCTATTTGTCATATTTTTTCTTCTATAAAATTATAACCTTATAATGAACTAGGTTGACTAGATCGACATAGTTATGTAGCTTTCTTTCTTACCTAGGAGATTCAATCGACCCATTTGACTATGTTTTTCTAGATATTACTTCAATAGAAACATTGACACAGTTGATTTTGTTCTATACTATTTCCATACTTGTGTTGTAGTAGCTAATAATGGGGGGGTAAAACAGTTGCCAATAATGCACATTAAATTCTAAAAACCATTCATCATACATCAATTTGATCTAGCAACATTAACATGAAAGCTTCTACATCCATAACATGAATAAGAACATACATTATGTGAATATATCATCTATGTGGGAAACCCTTATGGGGGATAAAACCCACTATCAAGCTTGAAAACCAATGGAATACTATCCTATATGATAGATCAAATAAGAGACCTTTAGACTAGAATCAACTGATCAAGGATCACCCACCCCTCAATTTAGTCCAACACCTACTAGACCTTTAGCTAGCTCTAACTAAAAAGGTAGTTACAACCCCCTAGGTGATTAAGCACCCACTCAAAAACCTCAAATATAATTTCCACCACTAATCTAATGTCTTATACACCTGATGATGACCTCTTGAATCTCACACATTTGCAATCCCCTTCTCTTCTCTAAACAATCACACCTAGCTCATTCACTCAACTAAGTCACCCTTTAGACTATTATGTCTAATGAATTGATAGATCATAAACCTCATTATTCAATAATTTTTGATGATACACAAAATATTATGGTCTTTAATGACCTGCTCCTTCTCTTTTAAAGGCTCTTCTTCTTCGCTTTTGTCCACACACACTCACATACTAAACAAGACAACTAGTCTTGCTTATATACCTTTCTCCACACCTCATATCATCTTGGTCAGCCAAGATATAGTATAAGGATAAATAAAATATCCTATACATTCCATCAATCCAAATCAATCACTCCATATATTTTCTATTTCCCTTAAGATCCAAAACACTAAATAGGCCTAATAGAGACCTAAATGAATTAGGCCTACAAACCAATATGTTACACCTTAGACTATTTGGTCCACCTTCACTATTAACAACACTTCAAATAAATAAAACATACCTTTAATTCTCCCATAAATCTCCATGGCATTTGTAAATTAAACTCACACCTTAAACCAAGCCGTTTAGACTACTCAATAATTAGGTCTTCACACACTAAAAACATTGTCTCACACATTTGAAGTGTACGCTCAATTATTACATAAAATAATATAAATAAATCACATTAATGGGTCTTAATGACCTATAAAACATCACCAAAACCATTTATATTTGCTAAATAGGCACCAAGAATCCATAAATACCACTGTCACAAGCTCACTCAATTCTGGTAAAACATAGTCAAAATATAGTCAAATATTTTTGACTCTTCAAACCTGATCAGGGACATATCATGACAAAAAATAATTTCTCATAAATATTTGGGACTTATATAATAATATCAAACTTATTGGATACTCCAATACTACTCAAACAACATTAGACTTACTCCTTTAAAATGACCACTCAGACTGCCTATAGCTTCCAACAGTACAATCATATAGATGTTATTTTCTAGCACATGAAAGAACACTTTCATAAAATATAATACACATTAATATATTATATTTTATCTAGATATCACTCTCAAGTAGATATTTCTCTTGTTCTAGTAGCTTATATTGGTCTAACAGACCAATTCCTCAAATCACTATATCACAGTCTTCATTACTAAGATAAGTCAATTTCAAAGCACTATGTCACCTATGTATGAGTATCATCAACACTTACCACTTAAGGGAACATGAGGAATATGTATAAAACAAGTACCCCAATCCATTTATTTATCCTAATTCATTGATTAGACCTTCTAATTCTTCTTTTCACTTTGATCATTCTTTCTCACTGTTTGCTCTATTTCCACTCTAGCGACTAGGAAACTTTGAGGATATAGAACATTGACATAGATAAATGAAATAAAAATTTCCATTTATGTTTGACACAAGTCCTAATATTAAATAATCATTCATTATATCATTTTGTCATTCTCATAAATCATCCTAAAAAATAAGAATACTATTAACAACCCATTTTTTATGGGACCCACACACTATCAAGAGACCAAAAATACTTTATAAAAAACTTGAAGGATTCCTATACCAATTATAAACATCACTATATCCATCCACCATCTTAATTAATACCTACCATCAAGATCTTTCACATCAGGTCTAAGACTAGGGTTTTAACAATCAAAAACCTCCTTAGCTTCATAACAATCATTCATAAAGTTGTGGCCCATAACCCCTAAACCAATGCTTGGAAAACATTCTTAGGTACCTTCCCAAAATACTTTAAATATCCCAGATTCCCATGAAAACCTTGAACATGCCAACTAGCATGAAAAACTTCCTCTTATGCTCCTTTTACTCATTTCTAACACCCTTTGAAGCTTCTAAACCAACTTTCTAACTTTATAGCTCAATATCTAACCTATGACATAGTCAAAACCTTTGACCATACTTATCTAATCATCCACCATAATTACATTAGCTCATTCATCTTGAAAACTCTCTTTGACCCTTTACAAGGCCTCACAAGCCCACCTAGGCCAACTAGGCCAAGACCCAACCAACCTTGCAGACTACTTACCACATTTTGTAAATAATCTATCTAACCTCTTATCACCCTATACATTTCCAAAATTTATATTCCAAGCACATTAATCTCATCACCATGATATACAAACCATATGACTCAAGACCCTATAAGTAACCATGTAAGATCAAGCCTACAAGGCATAAGCTAACCTGCACACTTCATGGAGACCATTTAGAGTCAATATTTATGCATATAACACATTAATAACAATTAAAACATCATCATGCCAAGATCTATTTATCCATACAACATCCACCTAGGACACCCATGCACACCCTTGCAAGTATCACATTACTTCAAGTACACTAGACCACCATGATTTATCTATCTAACCTGTTAGACCACTTTATCATCACCAATGCCACTTGACATCAATGATAACACATTGACCATTAATATCCCAACAATATCCCCCTTTGTCATTAATGGCAACACTCCTTTTCTCTCTGCCCCTTTGCCAAAATGATAAAGTGGACTCCCTTCAATACTAAGCACCTTAGAAATCAAGCAAGTAAGCTACCTAAAACACATGGAATCAATCTCACCTACATTAATACATCTTAAATATTACCATTATGACCTCAAACAAGCACAACTCACCATTGAAATGTGCTTATACTTAGCAACTATTCCAAGCTATCAAGATCCTTGGACTTATCACCAATTTACAAGGCAACATAGATCCCTCTAAGAACCATATTCAATTTGAATGCTCTCACTTATTATAAATAACCCATGAACACCTACAAGACATCTATAAACATCTATCATCAATTCAAATAGAACCAAGAGCACCACAACACTATGCAAGCTCGCATACCTTTACACTCAAGGCACCCTATAGACCACCAAGAGAACTTCAAGCACACCACAATCCCTAAATCATGCTTATAATAGACTAACATACTTATCTAAAACCAAAAAATCCATCCTTTTTTTGAAAAATTTCTCAAAAATCTTCATTTTCTTCACTAGGCCCACTTAGACCCCTTGTAGCCCTATCTATCCAATGTAGATTTCATAATTCTCTATCTTGATCACTTCAAGCCATTAAAATTCATATTTTAATACCAATATTACTCCCCCTCATACATTAAAATAGTGATCCTCCAAATCATCCTCCTTATTATACTTCTTTCTTTAGCCTACTAGCCAATTAAGCCTCCTAGTGAGCTAAAACTTGAAAAAAAAGAAATATACTTACTTCCAAACTAATATAAAATACGATTTATATTCCAAATTTTCACATTAAATTTATTTTTAATCTTTCAACCTCTAAATCCAAAGTTTGACAACTTTTCCAAACATGCCCAAATCACTAGGCATTCAAAGCAATAATTGGTCAAAACTCAACCTCTAGTCAATGTAGACACCTAAGATGTATACCACACTTTTAGACCATAAAAAATCACTTCCATTCCAAATTTAAATCTCCATTCCTTTGGGAACCATGACTTTCTTTAAGCCACCAAATGCATGCTCTTGAGAAGAGAAGTCTATGACCACTCAAAATGCTCCAGTTGACATAAATTGATTCATCAACCTATGAAACCACTTGAAACATGTCTAAAACACATTTGAATACCTTATTAAGCAAAAAACACTCCATGACACATATTTATTGTTTAAACTATTCTTGAAACCAAGCAATTTATGCATACATACTCATTATCTACAACATGCACCTTGACCAAATGATCAAAATCACACCTGGACACCTCATGAACACCTTAAAGCTATATTTTATCCTTTTACATACCAAATCCAACTTTAATCATCCATTATAAAATTTATTTTTACCTTATAACACCATATAAGCAAATTTGGCACTTTTTAGGCAGCATCACTGCCAAAACTAGTCAACTCAGACTTTGGACCATAAAACTCATATCTGAGCACATCAAAGATTCAAAACACCTAAGAATGATTTTTTTTCAACCAACCTCAAGTCCTCAAATAAACTAATTATTCCTTCTCCTTCAAATCACCACTCGACCAAGGTATCAAAAATACACTTCAGGACCAAAAGACCTGAACATACCTTTTGAAATCATTCTTGTTTCCAACTATCTTCTTAGGTTAACTTGAACATATAAGAAAATCAAGAATAAATCCCATATGATCCTTAATTCATAAACCATCTATCCTTTAGACACTTCAATCCATTATGGCTAAGAACTCTTTAAAATCACTTCAAAGAAACACACAGTCATAAAATTTTGTGTATACACCTACTAGCTATCAGTCATTTGATAAGCAATATTTCCTTCAAAAATTATCAACATAAGATACCATAATAATAAAAATCATTATACATGACCCTAAGGTCATAACCAACCTCTTATTTCATTTATATCTTCATGAAATCCCTTCAAATTGACTAAAAGGATAAACCTTACCTTCATAATTAAGATTATGTTATGAAAACTTAGAACTTATGGCATCTTCAGATCACTATACCTTAAACACCACCTTTAGTTCAAGCATGCATTACAATAATGGATAGTACTAAATGAATCCTTACACTTAATCCATCTAACACTCATAGAGCTCCAAATAACATGAATGAGTTTACTTACCTTACAAACACACACCTAGGATTTGAAGAGATAAAGCACCTTGAAACAAACCACCACTTGGAGGATCTTCTACATAAAGTCATCTTTAAGTTTTCTTCTCACTTCATCTTGATTTGACTTAATCCATGGAATCTATAATCCATTTTTTTCAAACTAGTTTTTTTGATAAATTTGAATTTTTTCAAATTCCAACAATTACTTTCTAAAACTCTTGAGGCATCACACATGCTTCCCCAACATTATTTTAGACCTATAGACCTATTTGATAAATTCAAAACCTATATGCTTAATCATCATACAAACAAAAATGTACATTCATACCTTTATACCTTATGATGGCTCAAATAGACCTCAAATAGATCTCATCAACATGCTCATGCTTCTTTAGTTTGATGATTAACTCATCCTTCACTTACATAGCTTTGCCTACTTGCTTCACCAATATGCATTCACATACCATTATTCTACCATGTTATCTAACCAGGTATACCACCTTCAATAGTGTCTATCATTCAACATGTCTTCAAGGTCCTTTTGTCTATCAACATAGGTTTGATATTTGATTTTGATTCCACATAGTCCTTTTGAGCTATCAAATGGTTCCTTTGACATTCTTTCAACTTTGACTAATGTCCTATAATAAAACATGACTTACCTTGGTATAGATGTTGATCAAGCCTTATCTTGACATCCTTATTCTCTTTATACCACTCTACAAATACCATCATTCTTTGATACACCATCATTGCAAATAAGATGAACATTATCTTCCTCATACCTTAAGCTACTTAGGATCACTTGTAGGCTATCAAGCCTCTTCAAAGGTCCTGATCTGATACAAATGTTGAAAGTAGCTATTGATAGGGGGGTGAATCAGTTGTCAATAATGCACATTTAATTCCAAAAACCATCATCATACATCAATTTGATCTAGCAATATGAACATGAAAGCTTATACATCCATAGCATGAACAAGAGCATACATTATGTGAACACATCATCTATGTGGGAAACCCTCATGGGGGATTAAACCCACTCTCAATCCTTAAAACCAATGGACCACTATCCTATATGATAGATCAAACAAGAGACCTTTAGATTAGCATCAACTGATCAACGAGCACCCACCCCTCAATTTAGTCCAGCACCTACTAGACCTTTAGCTAGCTCCAATTAGCAAGGAGGATACAACCCCATAGGTGATTGAGCAACCACTTAACAACCTTATATCTGATTTCCACAACTACTCTATTGTCCTCTACACCTAATGATGACCTCTTGAAGCTCACATGCTTTCAATCCCCTTCTCTTCTCCAAATAAGTACACCTAGCTCCTTTGCTCAACTAAGTCACCCTTTAGACTATTACATATAATGAATTGTTAGATCATGAACCTAATTATTCAATAATATTTTATCCTACACAAAATATGATGGTCCCTAATGACCTAATCCTTCTCTTTCAAAGGCTCTTCTTCTTCGCTTTTGTCCACACACACTCACACACTAAATAAGACAACTAGTCTTGCTTATATACCTTTTTCCACACCTCATATCATCTTGGTCATCCAAGATATAATATAAGGATAAATAAAATCTCATATACATTCCATAAATACAACTCAAACACTCCATAGGTTGTCCATTACCCTTTAGACCCAAAACACTAAATAGGCCTAATAAAGACCTAAATGAATTATGCCTACAAACCAATACGTTACACCTTGGACTCTTTGGTCCACCTTCAGTCTTCAAAAACACATAAAAAACATCAAACCTACCTTCAATATATCCTTTCATACTTCCACAAAGGTCCATACCATCTGTAACTTCAACTCACAACTTTAACCAAGCCTTTTAGACTTCTCGCTAATTAGGTCTTCACACACTAAAAACACTGTTTCACACATTTGAAGTGTATGCTGAATTATTACATAAAACTATATAAGTAAATAAAATTAATGGGTACTTCATGATGTAAAAAAATCACCAAAACCATTTTTCTTTGCTAAATAGGCTCCAAGCATCCATAAACACCACTGTCATAGGCTCACTCAATTTTGGTAAAACACAGTCAAAATATAGTCAAATATTTTTGACTCTTCAAACCTGATCAAGGACATACCATGACATCCAATACCTTATCATCAATATTTTGTGCTTATATAAAAATATTAAACTTATTGGATACTCTAATACTGCTCAAACAACATCATACTTACTCCTTCAAAATGACCACTTAGGCTGTCTATAGCTTCCAACAGTACAATCATATAGATGTTCTTGTCTAGGACATGAAAGAACACTTTCATAACATATAACCCACTTTTATAGCTTCTATGTGATCTCTATATCATTCTCAAGTAGATATTTCTCTTGTTCTAGTATCATCCATTGGTCTAATAGACCAATTCCTCATATCACTATATCATAGTCTTCATTACTTAGATAAGTCACTTTGAAAACACTATTTCACCTATGTATGAGTATCATCAACACTTCCCACTTAATGTAACATGAGGCATAGGTCTCAAAAATGTACCCCAATCTAGTGATTTATCCCAATTCACTGATTAGACCTTCTAATTCCTCTTTTCACTTTGATCATTCTTTCTCACTGTTTGCTCCATTTCCACTCTAGCAACTAGGCAACTTTGAGGACCTATAAATTTGACACAAAGAAATTAATTTTCCTAAAAATTTCCATGTATGTTTGAGACAAGTCTTAAGCTTAAAAAATCATCCATTAGATCATCTGGTCATTCTCAAAAATCTTCCTAAAAAATAAGAATATTATTAACAACCCATTATATGTGGGACCCACACACTATCAACAAACCAAAAATACTTTATTAGAAATATTAATGATTCATATATAGCCTCTAAAAATCATTTTGGCTATCCACCATCTTTTTGAATACCTACTAGCAAGATCTTTCACATCAGGTCTAAGACTAGGGTTTTAACACTCATAAACCTCCTTAGCTTCTTAACGATCGTTCATAAAGTTGTGCCCTTTAACCCCTAAACCAATTCTTGGAAAAAATTCTTAGGGACCTTACCCAATTATTGAAAATATCTTAGCTTCCCATGTAAACCCTACACATACCAAAAATCATGAGAAACTTCTTCTCGAGCTCTTTGCATTCATTTTTAGCACCCTTTGAAGCTTCTAAACCAACTTTCTAACGTTTTAGCTCTATCCATGACCTATAAAATAGTAAAAACCTTTGAACATACTTATCTAATCATCCACCATGCTTACATCAACTCATTTATCTTGAAAACTCTCTTTGACCCTTTACAAGGCCTCACAAGCCTACCTAGGCCAAGTAGGCCAAGAGCCAAATAACCTTGTAGACTACTTGCCACCTTTTGAAAATAATATATCTAAAATCTTATCACCCTATACATGTCCAAAATGTATATTTTAATCACATTAATATCCTCATCTTGATATATAATCTATAGGACTCAAAACCCTATAGGCAATCATGCAAGATCAAGCCTACAAGGCATAAGCTAACTTGCACACTTCATAAAGACCATATGGAGTCAATCCTTATGCATAGAACACATAAATAACAAGTTAAACATCATCATTTTAAGCTCCATTCAGCCATACAACATCCACCTAGGACACCCATGCACACCCTTGTAAGTATCACATTGCTCTAAGTACATTAGACCACCATGATCTATCTCTTTGACCTATTAGACCACTTTGTCATCACCAATGCCACTTGACAACATCTACCATCAATATACCAACAACTTGTTTATCTAAACTAACCCAGTACTCTTCAATTAATGAAATCAACTCATCTTGTTAGTAATTAATTAGCTTTTCATTTTGTTGCTTGCTTACTTAGAGTATCACATAAAAAACTAAATAAGAAGTTTTGATTTATCTATCTAGTCACACTATTTTTATTTTATTCACACACTTCTAAACCACATAACATTAAAAATCATTAAACAAATTCTACCGAAGATCTACCTACTTGGATTTCATCACTAAGGGGGGAATCAAATTATTTTTCTAGATGAGTATAAATATGTGGTTGATGGTATATACTGGTAAAGCACCCAACACCCTTATCCTACAAGATTATGAAGTGAAGGGCTAGACCCAAATACAAAGTTAGTACCATCATCAATACAGATTAATTTCAGCTTTGACTACTTAAAAATATACTTAGATTGCCTTTTTAGTTTATTTTTATAGACAACTTTCTATCACATTTATCTCTAAAAGTTTTAGATTTATGGTAAAAACAGGTTTTGAAGGGGCCCCAAAACCCTATACATCAGAAGAGAGATAAAACTTAAGCACAACTAGAATACAAAAAAGCCTGGAACCTGTGTAAGCAAGACTAGATAACCAGGAAATTGAAAACAGCAGACAAGAGCTGGACAAACAATTAATATTGTTTTTTACAAGACCGAAGTTTCATATCTAAAGGGGGGACCAAAGGTTTAAACTTCTTCCTCTTAACTACAGTCTAACCATCCTCTACCTTAGCTACCTTAGCAACCCAGTCCTCAGAAGGCCATGATCCATGAAGTCTAGGGGGCATCGAAGCCTCAGTGAAATCCTTATGAGAACTAGCCAACTTCTGGCTTCTAGGAGAATCCTTCAAAACAGGTGGAGGAACCACCACCTCCTCAGTAACCGGTTCAGAGAGATCACATTTATCTCTAAAAGTTATAATTTAAAAACATTCAGGAATGACCACATAGAAATTAGAATTTATATTTTTTATTCTTACTCTCTAATAATTATATGATGTATTGAAAAAAATTTATCAACCAACATTGGTGCAAGGTTTGTTGTATGTGTTATAACTGGATTGATTGGTTCAACCTAGTTGCTTGTGTATTTATTTCAAACATTCTACAAAATAACACTTGATAATTCAAAATCATAACTTTCAAAACTAATCTTCATCCCCTAAACATAGTCAACCTACTTGACAGTGTCTCACACAATTTTTCTCTTCCACATAACATAATCATTTTATTTGATCCAATATTTCATAGGATAGTATTTAGTGTTTCCCCATAAGACATAGTAAACTAATCCAATTGTACCATTTCCTAAATTTTTATGTTGACCTTACCTATAAATTATATTGACATGGTCAACTCTATACCTCTTAGCTAATATTGATATGTATCTAACTGAATTTGCTCCTACTTTTAACCTTTTCTCTCTAATCTTAAAATATTATTCCAAGCATCATGAAATCCCCTATTATAATATTTTTGGACAACCTTAATCCATTTATATGATCTATGGTATGTTCTTTCTTTCCTACCCTTGATACCCAAGAGTATTATCACTCTTGGTGCACTTTCTCTCACCCCTCATCTTTGGACTACAATATGATCTAAATTACCCCAACTGATGACACTGATAAATCAAATCCATTTCACACTTTTTAAGATAAAATTTTCTCTTTAAATCACGTTATTACAATATAGGGGTACTTAACACACACTTAACCAATAACCCTATAGGAAACATTTTAAACACAAATAACCCATCCCCTAATAATCCTCGACCCAATAACCCATCTCCTAATAACAATTTAGGGAATGTTCCTCTTACCTATCCTGACACTCTACCTTTAAACACTAATAACCCACCAATTGATACCACTCAAATTATTTCACAAATAGTGAAACAAATGAGCATTATGCAAACATCTAATACTTATCAATTGATGAAAATAAAACATCATTTATTAACATGGCTAATCAACCTCTTATTATCCTACCCCAAACTAACCAAAATTTTATCCCTCCACCTCTTAGAGATGCCATGAGAAATATCATTCCTTAACTCATTATGCACAAAAAGGTTTTCCAAAATATTTAAAATAAACCTTTAGCCCCCTTCATTATTTTTATTAATATTAGAAATATCTCTCCAATTATTAAATATGATGGGACTAAAGACCCTACATATTTCCTTAAAGCATTTGGTAATTTTTATAAAGAGTGGATTCAAACTAATACTTTTGGTACGAAAAAAAATTAGTCAAAACATTCATAGGATATGTATTATAATGGTATAATCAACTCCCTAAACATTATATATGGTAAATTAAGTATTTAATCAACCCTCTAGTTAATGAATTTCAACACAATGATCTTCCTAAAAATTGTCATAGCCATTTCATCAATGCTAAATAATCCCCTTTTGAATCAGTTCATGATTTCAATAAAACATGGAAATATTTGGATCACAAAGTAGATCATAACATGACTCAAGATAACTTATTTAAACTATTCACAACCACCTTAACACCTTCCCTTCAATATAAGGTTCAAACTTTTATCCTCTAAATCTCAATGATGCCATTGATCAAGCTAAAAGACTAGACTTTCTCATGAAACAATTTGAGCCCAACATTAAAACCATCAAAATATATTTCTAAAAATCCACTAATACAATCATTAGAAATCCTCCTCAAACAAAACTAGGAGTATCCAAATGGATAATACACAATATTCACATGCACCCCTAATTATTCAACAAATGAAACAATTATTAGTGCCTTCTAAACCTTTCACTTACACCAATAATCCACCTACATGGTATGATCCCAAAAAAAAAATTAGTTTCATGATGATGTCGGTCATTCCCATAAACATGTACCAAATTTTTTATTTATTTTATGTTAGGAAATACATTCAATCATGATGCTATGATCAAAATACATCATCATGATTATGTTAATGCCTCTTAAAAGAAACAAGTTTCCAAGCCTTATTCCTATAAACATCTAAAAAAACATTATATTTCCAACCTAAAACATTCACACAAAGATATATGCACACTTGACACTGACCATGACCAATAATATACCAATTCTCAATATGTGAATGTAGATAAAGTCAAGTATCAATGTAAACCCACCCATAAAGACCCCATCACGAAGCTAAAAAACCTTCACTTGATGAACAAGTTCTCAAAGGCACCACTACCACTAGTATACCTTCTGACATAAATGAGGTAACACTTCCACAACTAGAACCTCAAACTACCTCTCTTTATACCAAAATCATTCTAACGTCCAAACCTCATGCTGGTTATTCATCTTTTAAACCTCATTGGAATTTCTTAAAAGAGATCAACTCCATGCCTTATAAAATACCCCTGATGGAGTTAATTCTTATCCATATCACCACAAATTCTTAATGCAACAATTAAAAGACATTGAAGAACCACTTTCTCTTGAAGTGAAACCTCTTCAAGATACTGCATTGACAAAATACCTACTATTGAAACTATTTGTACATCTTCCAAACCTTCTATAGAATTATTTGAAGAAGATATGATTAACAATGAAATCATTTTTTGAGTCGATGATCCACCTTTGTTCATTAAAATCACAATCAATACCACTTTTATTAGAAAAGTCTTAGTTGATGAAGGGTTGAGAATTAATGTTAATTCCCTTAGGTTAATTCAAATCACCTTAAGAAAAATCATCACACATGTCATAGATTTGATAAAAAAATAAAAAACCACTTAGTTGTAGTTGGTTTCCCCTCACTATTAGAACCAATACCATATGTACAAGGTTCATGGTCCTTGATTTACCATTATCCTACAATATACTTCTAGGTCATTCATGAAAAGATCGCATGAGGTATATTGCCTCCTCAAGTAATCAATGTATCAAAGTCATCCATAATGGAAATTTTCATTAAAATCACAATCAATACCACCTTTATTAGAAAAGTCTTAGTTGATGAAGGGTTGAGAATTAATGTTAATTCCCTTAGGTTAATTCAGATCACCTTAAGAAAACTCATCTCACATGTCATAGATTTGATAAAAAAATCAAAAACCACTTGGTTGTAGTTGGTTCCCCCTCACTATTAGAACCAATACCATATGTACAAGGCTCAAGGTCCCTGATTTACCATTATCCTACAATATACTTCTAGGTCATTCATGGAAAGATCGCATGAGGTATATTGCCTCCTCAAATGTATCAAAGTCATCCATAATGGAAAACATTATAAGCATGAGGTTGATCCTAATCCATGGAGTATTTAAATACCCAACCCCAAATCTCAATATTAGATTACAACCATTTCATGAATTAATAATGGACCTCTACCTAAATTCATTAACATGAATCCAGATTTATGGGTCACTCTTGTTGATTATGATGATGATGAACCAAATGACTTAAAAACACTTGAAATACCACTAAGTTACCTCATATTTTGGATTGGATTCCTCCTTCTTTGTTACCATGTGATCATACCATCCTTCTAGTAAATGAGATCATTGAATTACCTCTTTCATGTAATACACAATGAATCTTGTTACATAAAAGATAACTTCACATGTAATGAATATGGAGTGGTAACATTATTTCAAGATATTTGAATAATATCACCCCATAAATTTAGTGATCTTGATTTATCTAATCCTGTTGATCCTCCAGAGATAAATGCATGTATTATTTCCCACACCTATGATGATAACTATATCATGGCTCATGCTCAATCATGACACTTGGATGTACAACACTACCAAAAAACATTGGCCAAAATACATGCTTTCCACCATGATGTCTATGCCATTTATATATCAACTAATAGTGAATCAGAACCTAAAGATCATGTATCTCTTATTAATCTTCCACTTTTTGATACCCCATGGGTAGTTGAAAAAATATTACCTCTAGAAAATTCAAAAAAAATGGAACCATCCATGCCTTCTATATCACTAACCAATCTAACTAATCTCATTCCTTCCCATGATCCTCTAAATACCACTGAAACTAGCCACCTCACTTCAATCAAACCACCATATAAAACATAACCTAATACACTTATTACCAATCTGGTTGATTCCAATCAACCTCAACCAATAATTCCACCTACACTTGAAATTACCCTTGATACTAAAATAACATATGTACAAAAAATACATTATAAATATGATCACCATGGTAATAAAATAATTTATATTAAATTAGACATGGAATACTATAGACCCTTATCCATATTTCCTAGTGATGAAGGCATAGTTGAGTTACTCCATGTTAGAGAACCTCAACTTCTATGACAACATCATAAAATTGGAAACTTCAAATGAAATGCTCCTTGTTCCAATAACTTTATGTCTAGTGTGGACCCTAAAATAAATAATATTCTTCCCTTCCTAATTCTTCATATCATTTCCAAGATGGAAATGGTATGCTCATTGAAAAATTGACAAGAATAGAATATGGTACACCATCATGTCCTAGACCCATCATTGTATCTAAAGAACTCACACCAATAGAACATGATAACTTTAGCTTATTTTTAGATAAGTATAATGAAACATTTGATTGGTCATATGAGGATATACCAGGTAAGAATCCTAGTATCATTATACATAACATCATCACTTATCTAGATGCAAAACTTGTCTGACAAAAATAATACAAATTTCCACCTTATGCCATAAATAAATTATCAAACTTTTGGATGCCAAGTTTACTAAAACTATTGACTATTTTTAATGGGTATCAACCTTAATTCCCATTTATAAAAAATCACAATGGCTATTTGTATATGCATGTGTTTCTACAATATTAACCTCACATGTCTAAAATATAATTTCCCATTACCTTCAATAAATGCCATCATAGATTCCACTACTAGATATGAAATGTTGTCACTTTAGGATATAATCAAATTCACATATCCCTTGAAGACCAACATAAAATAAAATTTACTATGGAATGGGGCACCTATTACCACATCAAAATACCTTTGCCCTTACAAATGCTAGAACCACTTATCAATGTACCATGGCTCACATTTTCCATGATCTTATACAAAAGATTATGGAAACCTATGTTGACGACCACATTACCAAAATATAAGAGTCTCATAACATATGTCACTAATATATATATCATTTTTGATTGATTAATCAAATATAAGGTTTTAATTAACCCATACATGTGTCTTTGTCATCACATCTATAAAACTTCTAGGTTCCTAGTCTCTCTTCACATCATTAATTCTGATCTTCTCAAAATCAATGCTATAGTCAACATGCCCATTCTTCATTCCATTCCCTATTAAGCACGAGATATACTAGGGGGTGAATTAGTATCATATTTATTATAAACTTTCACTTAATTGAAGTCCACTTAACCATACATATAAGATATGCAATAAAATAGAAATAACAATATGCACCACACAAGAGAGAGAGAGACACCATATTTTTATGTGAAAATTCAATGTGGAAAAAACCATGGAGAACAATCTCAAGTATATGAATGAGCACCAACTCAAATTATAAAGTTTTCAAGCACCAACATGTAGGAGCACCAACCCATAGGATCACCAACCCCTCTTATGTATAAAACACAACTATCTCTTAATGTTGATTTCTCAACAAATGATATAACTCTACAATATCTCTTTCTATTCTCTCCTCTTTTCTTATGTAAAAAAATTACAAACCATACACTCTCTTGCATATATAAAATAGCACCACCTTTGGCATTCACCCTTTGTGACTCTTCAATCCACATGGAAAATAGCACCAAACTTGTAAGACCCTTTGAATCCTTTCATTTGAAAAGTCACATGGTGACCCTTCATAAGCAAATGCATCCTTTCCACTTTTGTCTTTGTGTTGTGACTCTTTGAATTCCTCAAGGTGACTTTTCATATAAAAATACACCCTTCCCTCTTTTGTCTTCACTTGGTGACCCTTTGAATTCCTCAAGGTGACCCTTCATGGGAAAATGCATCCTTTCCCTCTTTTGTCTTTATCTTGTGACTCTTTGACTTCTTCATGGGCCCTCTTTTGACTTTATACAACCAAAAATATATTTTTTAATATTTAATTAATATCAACATACTTTAACCAAAATATGATCATTAAAAAACACCTTTAGACATTAAATGCTATGGGGCCTTTGTCACCAATAATGTTAGACCTTTGACATCAATGACAATATTTCCAATAATCTCCCCCTTTATCATTGATGGAAACCTCAAATTGAAACTACCACATCCTAAATACTACATATGCCAACCTACAAATACTACCAACAAAAAACATACAATAACTCCCCCTTACTGTAGCATCCTATACATGTTCTTGTACCTATTCCTATACCTATTTTTGCACCTTTTTTTGTACTTCTCCCCTTTTGACATCAATGGTAAAGGGTCTATCTTGGAGCTAACACTTAGCTCCCCCTCAACTGATGATGAACCTCAATGACAAGAAGTAGAATAAATTACTCCCAACTTCTCTCGTAGATAATTGAATGTGTCCTTTGGTAGTCCCTTTGTGAAAAAATATATAATCTATTTTGTAGTACTGATATATTCTAACTTAACCTGTTGATCTACAACATGCTCTCTCAAGAAGTGATATCTGATAGGAATATGTTTTGTTCTTGAATGCATCACTAGATTCTTAGAAATATTAATAGCACTTATGCTATCACAAAAAATAGAGATAGGTTCATCATATTTTACCTTTATGTCTTATAAATTTTTCTTCATCCAAAGCACTTGAGTAAAACACAACATTGCTACAATATATTTTCGATTCAACTATAGAAAGTGATACTAAGTTTTGCTTCTTGTTTAGCTAAGATACTAAGCTATCACTGAATAAGAAAGCTCCTCTAATTATACTTTTATATCATCCAAATAACCTACCTAGTCTAAATTTGTATAATCAACCAAAGTGAAATATTTGCCTGTGGGATACCACAATCCATAATCTAATGTCCCCTTGATATATCTAAATATTATTTTCACCAACTCAACATGACTCTCCTTCAAGGCTACTTGATATCTCACAACCATTCCTACTGCATGCATGATGTCTAGATTTGATGCTATCAAATATAAAAGACTACCAATAATAGATCTATACAAAGATTGAGATATAATAGGTGAATCTTCATCCTTATTCACCTTGTTCCCTATACCCATTGGTGTGCCAACTAGTGCACAATCCTTAAAACCAATTTTTTTCCATATTTCCTTGGCATATTTATTTTGAGATATGAAAATTTCTTTATCTAACTGAAATATTTGTAACGTTAAGAAAAATGACAATTCTCCAAGCATAGACATCTCAAATTCTTTTTGCATATTATAAAAAAAAATCTTTTGTCATCTTTTCAATTTTTTCTCCAAATATTATGTCATCAACATATACCACAATAATCAATTGATTCTCACCTTCTATTTTGATGTAGAGATTACTATTAGTAAAACCTTCTTGAACCCTTGATCCTATAGGTACTTATCAAGCCTTGCATACTAAGCTCTAGGAGATTGTTTCAATCCATACTATCTTTTTTTTAATTTGCATGCATGGCTACTATCATTTGAGAGAAAAAATCCCTTAGGATTATTAATGTAGACCTCTTCTAGATTTCTATTCAGGAAAGTAGACTTGACATCCATCTGAAACACTATGAAATTATTAAACATTGCATATGCAAGAAACATTCTAATAGCCTCTAGCCTTGCCACTAATGTAAAAGTTTCTTCAAAATCTATACCCTCAATCTAAGCATATTTTTTACGTACTAACCCTTTTTATTCTTGGTAACTTCACCATATTCATTCAACTTATTTCTATATACCCATTTTGTTCCTATCACGTTATGATCTTTTGGTTTAGACACTAATTCCCAAGTATCATTCTTTTCTATCTGATTTAATTCTTCATCCATTGCTTTAACCCAATGCTCATCATGTCTAACTTCTGAAAAAGTTATAGGCTAAATTTTGGATAACAAAGAAAAATTAACTTGCTCAAATTCACTTACCATCATCCTTCTGGTGTGAACTCCTTCATATATGTTCCCAATGATGTCACTCTCATTATGATTTATCTAGACATATTTGTATGGGGTCTTAGTGACCTTTTGATCTTTCTTATCATCTTCATCTGATTCTTCAAAATCTTTTTTTTAATGATTTTAAGAGTGTTTATCAGATCATTATCTCTTTGTACTACATCTTCATCTATCCTAACACTTACACTTTCAACTATCTTCTTGGTTCTTTTTTTATAACATTTATAAGATTTACTTTTGAAAGAATATCCAAGAAATATACCTTCATTTGTTCTAGATTCAAACTTACCCAATTTTTCATCGATTCTCTTTATGAAGCATCTATTGTCAAAAACTCTAAAATAATCAATAGTAGTTGCTTTATGTTTCCATAGATCATAGGGAGTCTTGTAACTATTGACTCTCAACAACACTCTATTTTGGATATGCACTATTGTGCCTACTACCTCTCTCTAATATTTATCTAGTATCTTGGATTCATTTAGCATCATCCTTGCCATCTCTTAAATTATTCTATATTTATGCTCAACTACTCCATTTTACTATGGAGTTCTAGCTGATAAATAATTTCTCTTTATCCCATGGTTTTCACAATACTCAATAAACTTATCTGGCATGAATTCTCTTCCTTGATTTGATCTTAGGCACTTAATCTTCAATCTAGTTTCATTCTCAACTAAATCCTTGAATACTTTGAAGTGGTTGAAAGCTTCTGATTTTTTATTTAAAAACATCACCCAAGTCATATGTGTAAAAACATCAATAAGAAATATGAAGTATTTCTCACCTTGAGTACTTTGAGTTCTAGTAGGTCCATACATATTAGTGTGAACAATCTCTAACATCTAAGTGGTCGAGTATTATTTTGTCTTGAACCATCTTCTAACCTACTTCCCATGTTGACATGGTTCATAAAGTGTGTTGGAAGGCTTTGTAATATTTGGAAGATCTCTAACTGCTTGCTTCTTGTTAATGTTGACAAGTTTGTCAAAATTTGTGTCCCATTTTCCTATGTCACAACCAACTTTCTTCAACCTGACTCAAACAATATTTTTGACCTTTAATATCTAATAACATATATAAATTATTACCCATCCTCTAAGCATCTACAATCAACACATATGATTCTTTTCTCCTAATTTCATAACCTTCTACATAAAATTTTAATGTATGTCCCCTAATTATATATTTGATTTACACTCAACATAGTATGATTAAGACCTTCTACATATAGAACATTTACAATCTTAGTTCTACCATTATCCAAACTTAATGTACCTTTTTTGGCTATTCTGGCAGTGATATTATCTCTAAATTTCACTGTGCTACCATTGATCTTATTTAAAGTTATGAACTTGATCTTATCTCCAGTCATGTTCCTTAAACATCCACTATCAATGAACTATGGATTTTTTTCATTTCTTGCATGCAAAGTTGTCTAGACTAACATAAAAATTTTAGGTTATTTCTTCTACCATGAACCTGTCTAAACTTTCTTCTTGATGAATGGCACCTTGAAACTTTGTTACTTCTTGAATAACTCAAAATCAATTCTACAATGCTAAGATATGTTTTCAAAATTATTGTACTTATAACATATTATGGCCTCTTCATCAAAGCCAAATAGAGGAGAAAAAGAGTTACGGCTTCTGCTTGACTCTACTGAGTTTCCTTCTTATTTTTGAAATTATTAACTCTTGTCCAACATCTATTTTCTTATAACCATAACCATTATAATATAAATAATAACCATGAAAATAGAACCTATTTTGATTTGTGTATCTTTGACCTAGTTGTCTTTTATAGCTCTATTCCTTCTAACCTTCTTTGTTTGAGTTGTCTTCTACATTCTTAACTTCTTCCCTTTTTATTTCATCTTTTGTAAGGGCTTCAACAAAGATCTTTTTATTTTCAAATATGATACTTGTCTTATTTGATATTGATTTTTGACTTTCTAATATCTTATTCAACATGTTAATGTTATTCTCAAATTTTTAATCATTGATAGTTTTATCATTGACTGCTTTATTTGTTTTCTCGATATCTTCTTTTAAATAAGAAATTTCAACAACACACTTTTCACATTCTTCACTTACTTTTTGTAATTGAGCTATTAGATATTCTTCAGTATTTTTGGATTTTTCAATGGGTGCTTGTAGATATTTAATTATTTCCTTTGAATCCTTTTTAATTGTCTTGATCTGGAGCTTCAATCTTTGATTTTTCTTATCAAGAGATTTTAATTATTCTAAGACACAAATGAGTTCTCTTTCTAGATTCACCTCATCTTCATCATGTTCTTCTTCTTGATCATTTATAGTTTTTCTTGTAGAGGAATTTTCATGTATGGTCATGAATAGAATCTCTTCTTTATCTATGTCACTAACTCACTGTCTTTGGCTGAGCTAAAATTTTTAGAATATAAACTCTTCTCAAATCCTTTCTTGAATTTACCTTTGAAGTTCTTATTATATGTAGGATTTCATTCTTCTTTGTCACCATTATTCTTATTTAGGTACTTAGCTATAAAATGTCCAATCTTACCACATTTAAAACATTTAAATCATAACTTATCTTTATATTTGCCTATGCCATTTTTAGGCTTATAGATGAATACAGCTCTATTGTCATCTTCCTCAACACTAGAGCTGTCACTTGATTCTTGAATCTTAGCCTTATCTTTCTTTGATGTCTTGAAAGTAGCTTCCCTCTTTGAGGGTTTCTTTTGTTTGATCTGCATCTCATATGCCATAAGAATACCATGTAGTTCATCCATATTTAGCTTGGCTAGATCCTTCATCTCCTCCACTTCCAATACCTTTACATCATATCTCAATGGTAGAGATCTCAAAACCTTTTGTACCACTGCTAACTCTTCCAATTTTCCCCCAAGGCCTTGAATTTGATTAACTATTTGATCAACCCACAAAATATAACTTTCTATATTTTCTTCCTCTTCCATCTTCAAAATTTCAAACTATCTTCTAAAAGTTTGGAGCTTAGCTTGCTAAACCTTTCCATCACCTATGCAAATATTCTCAAGCTTTACCCAAGTCTCATGAGAAAATTTTCATTGCATAACATTAATAAATTTTGATTCACATAAACCACATAAAATAACATTTAAATCTTTAGCATTATTTTCACTTTCCTTCTTTTCCATAGGAGTAGTTACAAGTGTCTGTGGCTCTTCGTATTCTTCTATCACTGCTTGCCAACTGTTGAATCCAAGGACCATCAAGTAAGTCCTCATCTTTATTCTTTAAAAAGAATAATTTTTCCCATCAAACAAAGGTGCCTTATTTTTAGAAAAACTTCCATGTGATCTAGCCATCGTGCTTTCCCCGATCTACCTTCAAGTTGTTAAACTCTTTCCAAAAGAACCTGATCTGATACCAATTATTAAGCATGAGATATACTGAGAGGGAGGGTGAATTAGTATATCATATATCTTATAAAATTTCACTTAAATAAATTTAACTTAACCATACTTTAAATATATGTAATAAAACTGAAATAATAATATGTACCACACAAGAGAGAGAGACTAGATTTTTATGTGGAAACCCAATGTGGGAAAAACCATAAAGAACAATGTCAAGGATATGAATGAGCACCAACTCAAATTACAAAGTTTTTAATCACCAACTTATAGGAGCCCCAACATAGCAATAATTTATGAGCACCAACCCACAGGAGCACCAAACCCTCTTATGTATAAAACACAACTATCTCTCAATGTTATTTTCTCAACAAATGATAAAACTCTACAATATCTCTGTCTATTCTCTCCTCTTTTCTTATGTAAAATAATTATAAACCATGCACTCTCTTGTATATATAAAATGGCTTTCTAAGCCTCATTTTATAGCTTTCTAAGTGACCTTTGGCATTCACCCTTTGTGGCTCTTAAATCCACATGGAAAATGGCACCAAACTTACATGAACCTTCAAATCATTTCATTTGTTAAGTGACATGGTGACCCTTCATGATAAAATGCATCCTTTCCCATTTTGTCTTTATTTGGTGATTATTTGAATTCTTCAAGGTGCCTCTTCATGGAAAAATTCATCCTTCCCTCTTTTGTCTTCACTTGGTGACTCTTTTAATTCGTTACAATGACCCTTCATGGGAAAATGCATCATTTCTCTCTTTTGTCTTTATCTCATGACTCTTTGACTTCTTTATGGGCTCTCTTTTGACTTTATGTAACCATAAATATATTCATTAATATTTAATCAATATCAACATACTTTATCCAAAATATGATCATTAAAAAACACCTTTAGATATTAAATGCTATGGGGCCTTTGTCACCAATAATGTTAGAGCTTTGATATCAATGAAAATATTTCCAACATTCCCAACATTCACACTTACACTAGAAATCTTGGAGTAATTTGATAGTTCATCCCAAAAATGGCATACCATATCTACTCTATTAATTCCCTTCTCAAAAAAGGCAATGCTCTAGAATGGACATATTCATGCAAAAAATCTTTTGATAACAATAAATAATATTTGCTCCATCCTCCCACCCTTCAACCACCTTCTAATAACCATCCTTTAATCTTATACACTTATTCTACCCCTATATTAGTTGCGGTAATGTTTTCCAAATAAGATGATACTCGTAGAGAATACATTATTTACTACATTAGTTGAGGCCTCATTGAATACAAAAAACATTATATTAAAGTATTTAGTGATTGCCTTGCTATCTAATTCATAGCTTAAAAGCCCCATCAGTATATGCTTTATCAAACCAATTATGTCATTATCTAATCCAATTCACTTCATCATTTCTTCTCCAAGGCATTCTTACCTAGATCTTTGAATCATCACACAAAAATAAGACAAAGGGTAAGTTATTACCAACTAACTTGTAGTGGAACCTATACCAATTACAAATCGCCTTCAAGATAATCTCCCCAATGACAACATTATTTATATTGAAGGTATTAACCAGGATATCTCCCTTAAAGACTATTTCCTTAATTTCATTAATTATTTATAGGAAAATAATAAAAAAGATTCCAATATCATTCCAAATACTAATAAATCCAAAGTAGTTACCAAATATCTCCCTCAAGTCACCATTGATTTGCACAAAGACACCTGGACCCTCCACTTTGATGGAACCAAATCTATCCAAGTGGTTGGGGTATGATGTATTCTAATAAACCCATATGTTAAGATCATCCCTCTATCATTTAGGTTAAATTTTAATGTTACTAATAACATGTCCAAATATTAAACTCTAATATTAGGTATGAAAGTAAAACTTGACTTGGATATGCCATATCTACATGTTTTGGGTGATTCCCAACTTATATTCCACTAGTTTAATGGTGACTATAAATGTAAAATAAAACATATTGTTTCTTATCATCAAGCAACAACTACAATTTCCAAAGAGTTTGTTTCTTTTACCAATGATCCAATTCCAAGAAATCGAAATTTCATAGTTGATTCTCTTATTTCTTTGGTATCTCTATTTCATCCTCATCAAGTACTTAATGATTCCTAATTTATTATCCAAATAATAAAATTACTCTCTTCTATCCAACCAAATGATTTGCTCATTTTTCATATTGAGGCTATCATTATTAAACAAATACCATGGTACAAAGCATCATCAAATTCCTTGAAATTAAATGTATCCTCCAAACACAAATTCTTGTGAAAAGACCAAAATACATAAGCAAACCTTTAAATATGTCTTCAGATACAACACCCTTTATTTATGTAATGTAGAAAGTACCCTGCTCTATTATGTGATGTAAAAATAATCTCTTCCTCTCCTCAAACAAACACATGGGGGCATTTATGGTGGTCACTATAGCAGACATGCTACAACACATAAATGCTTACGTATGGAATAATTTTGGACTACTTTAAATAAGGATGCTATTAATTTTTCCAAAAAGTGTAATCCTTTCCAACTTCAAAATGATTTAATCCACTCATCACTAGCTAAGATTCAAACCATGGAGCCTCCTTGGCCATTCTCCATGTGGGGATTAGATCTCATAGGTAAATTATCTCTATCACAAGATGGTCATGTTTTTATTATTACTGCTACTAAATATTTTACTAAATGGGTAGAATCAATGCCTCTTGTCAATTTCATGGGAACATCTATTTTTAAATTTATCCTTAGCCAGATTATCTATTAATTTGGATTACCCAATACCATCTTTTCTTATAATGGTGTAAATTTCAAAAAAAAGGACATGAAATAATTATGTGATAAATTTAAAATCTCTCACAAATTTTACACACCTTACTAACTAAAATGTAATAGCCAAGCAAAAGCCACTAATAAAATTATTAACAAAATATTACAAAATACCATCCAAGAAACCTTCATTGATTGGCATCATCACTTATATCCTGCACTTTGGTCCTTCTATATAAGCATATGTACTATCACTAGAGCAACACCATTCTGACTAGTATATGGTTCTGAATCTATATTACCATTAGACATCGAACTCCCATATTTACATATCTATTTATCGTATCATTCTTGATGAATAATTATGTAAATATTACCTTCATGTGTTAGGCCTCCTTGATGAACACTGTCTAGTCGCTCTTCAACATAACCATCAATATAAGGCTCACATCACAAAACAATATAATAAAAAGGTCAAATTTTGCACTTTTAATGTTGGTGATTTATTCCTTAAATTAGATTACACCCATGATAAATAAGTAAAATATGCCCAAAAATGGTGGGGTCCCTATTTAGTGAAAGACATTCTTGGTCTATCACTTACGGTCTACAAACTCATGAAGGCCACATTTTTAAAGATCCCACTAATGCACATTTTTTGAAGAAATATTTGACTTAAATATCTCCCTTATTTTCATTTTTATATACATTATCCTACTAACACATATTGTAGGACTTCTCCAATGATCTCACTATTTAAATTAGTTTATGTTATATACAAACCTTAATTCCTTCCTTTGGTCCTCTGGTTTCTTTATTTCACGAGTTGTATTATAATACTGTGGCTAAGACCCAGTTTTCCTCATGAATACCTTTTTTTTCATACATAAAATTTTCATAGTTTTTCTCCTTATTTTAAATTTTATTTAATTTTAAAATACATTGTACACCCACTTGGGTTTTTATTTTATGAGTTGTAGTGCAAGACCATGGATAGGACTAGGCTCTCCTTACAAATGCCATTTTTTAAAACATTTTTCACCCACATGGATTTTTATTTTGTGAATTGTAGTATAAGACCATGGATATGACTAGGCTCTCCTCATAAATATCATTTTTGCCTTTTTCACCCATTTGGGTTTATCTTTTATGAGTTTTAGTGTAAGAACATGGATAGGACTAAGTTCTCCTAATAAAATCTACATATTATTTCAAACATTTTTTCCAAACTAAGCGTTATTTTTAAATGGTTAAGAAATGTTTACAAGTTTGTGATCCCATATTTTTAGTGTCAATTTTTATTTCTTTTATGGTCAAAACTTGCACAATAGACCATGCTATCATGTTTCCCTATACTTACATTCTTATGTTAAAAATAATATTTACCTATTATTTATCTCTTTTCACATTGTCACATTTTTTACGATTTGAAGTAAATCAAATTATTTCATGTTATTTCCCCTTGATTTCCTTTCCTTTCATTCCAATTTTGATAAAACAAGGTTGAATTCGAGATAACACTTTTATTTCACATGAATAACCAAGACTCTTAGACACCATGCTCTCTAAGTACTCTTTTTAAGCTACCAAGTCCAAAGTTTTCAAATGATAGTCATTTTTAGCACTAATATTTGGTTATTTCAATTTTTATAGAGGAAAAATAGAAAAATACATCAAATTTTAACATACAAATCATTTAAAACAAAAGGCAATGATTAAAAGGCAATACAAAAATTTAAAATTAAACATCACACTAAGAGATATGTTTTTTGGCACATCTCCTATCTCCAATTGAAACTCAAACTCCATAATTGGTCTCATGATAGAGCCAAGGTCCATTGGGGTATGGTAGAATAATATATTAGGATAGGATATTAAAAAAATCTATAGTGCTACCTACTTTTTCATTCAAGTAAACAATCATCACAGTAGATCAATGACTCTATAAGGGATCTTGAGGAATGGGGAACACATTATGGGAAGGTAGGTACATTTTAATTTTCATGCATATAACCTTCATGGGATGATATTCTTAATTATTGTGATGGCCTAATATTTGTGTGGTTAAGAGAAGTTATTCACAGTCCTTAATGTTGAAAGTCCTCTTGTTTTGACAAACCTAATTTTAGTGTCTTAAATTCGATAAAGAGTTTCGCTACCTTGATTTTTCCTTAATTTAACCTACCACCCATTTCATTTCCCCCTTGATAAGAAAGTTTGATTCTAAATATATTTCCCCACTTCTATATTCCCTCTTCTTCACATCTTAAAACATGATAAAACTACTTTTTTTTGGTTTTATCTATCTTTAGAACAATATAGTATGCTTAAGTGATTATGGATTATTTTATTTACACCATTGATTTATATATATAGAATTAACTTGGTTTCACTTTTTAAAAAATTATTATCATTCCCTTTTTCTGATAATTGCATCCATTTTTATTTTTTCATACTTTTTTTCATTATTGAGTGAATCTGGATTGTTGTTGCTCACTCACAATTGTTGTTTTTATTTCCATCCTTTTTTAGACAGCTACATATGTTTCTATATTTTTTTACTTTTTCCATTATTGAGTGATTTTGTATTATTGCTCCTCACTCACCAATGCATTTTTCCATTTCATGTACTTTTTTCATTTTGTAGTCATATAAAATGCAAAAATTTGTAACTTGAGCATGGCTAAAGACACCCAATCCTTAGGTCCCTCCTACTTGCTCTCATGAACCTCTTAGGCTTATTTTCACTTATTCTTAGTCATCTATGGCCTTCTAGACTTGACCCCTGCTAATCCAAGACCCTCTCTTTATGATCAATCCATTATCCTAGGTCTCATCTATTTAGGACAATAGCACCAAAGTTGGACTATAGCATTGGACCTTAGGGTGTCCCCTTTTCAATGCTCTTATCCAATCATAATTTAAGCCCAGATTACTATTTTTTCTTGATTCCTCTTATTTATTGTGTCAGCCTAGTCTAGTTTTATCTAACCCATGACCAATAGATCCCTATAAAATCCTTTTCAAAGATCATTAAAAAGGGGTTGACAAAGATAATTTGAGAAAACAAGAATACAAGTAAGACCACTTAATCAATCTTCCCTATTCTCTGCATACAACTAGCCTATACAGTTTCAATCTAATTCATGTCCTTACACCAGTCCCTAGTCATCTCAAGCATACCTAATTTTAGCATTTTTTTCATTTCATTCACTATTATACTAAGCACTTTTAAAGGGAGAACTACATATGGCTTGATCCCTCCTTATAATATTGGTATGTAGGTATCATTCCCACACATGGGGTGTGAAGCACATCCAGTGCATCTTACACACACGAACACCTTTTCTACATTTGCCAAAGTTTCTTTCAATTGCAAAAAAGATATAAGTACATAAAGAATTATATCTACAACAATATTTTTTGACGATGAGGACCTAAAAATTGGTACATAGGCTTACACTGAGTAGATGAACAAAACCCAAAAAGCTTAAATCTTCAAGACAATAGTGTTAGAGAAGGACTAAAGCACCAAAGCTTAGGGTGTCCAATTTTGGTACTCCTATCCAATCAAAAAATCAATTCTAAAATCTTGTTTATGATAATGTCCCAATCCTTCATATAAATTTCTAGACCTTGTCTCAGTCAAAACAATCCAAAATAAGCCGAGTTTGATTTTTTCTCTCTCATTACTATTTTTAGAAAATGTCTAATTGCAATTTAATTTCATAAATCAATAGCTTTAATTAGGAATATTATTTATTAAGTTATTATACTGAGACTTGTTTATTAAATAGGAATAAAACTCTATTATTCCCATAAATAATAAATCATTTGGTGAGCCTGACTTACTTCAAATTTTGCACAAAAACCCTAGAAACCCTAGGGTAATTTCCTAGCTGATTTTCCCATTTATTTCTAATTTTTTTCTTGAATATTAAAATCAAAAATTCCTCTCAAATTTTAAAAAATTTAGTAAATTTTAAAATAAATTTATTTCAAACCCTAGTTACATACATTAGGTCCCAGTAATTTTCCAATCATTTTCTAAATTTTTTAGTTGCATATTAAAATCAGAAAACCACTTCAAATTTCAAAAATTCATAGTAATTTCAATTTTTTTATTTTTCTCAAAACCCTAGTTGCATCTACTAGGTCCCATTAAATCAAGCACTTTCTCATAAATTTCTATATTTTTTCTTGATTACTTAATTATTAATTTCAATTTCAATTCCAAAAATTCATAGTATTTTGCAAAAATATTTTTGAAAAATCTCTAGTTGCATGTGTTGATCTTATTTTGCTTCTTGAGGTGTCACCTTACATGTTTGGGAGATCCATATCTTTTTTATCCAGTTCCTTGTTTAGATTATATCAGTTTAATCTTTTCTACTATTATCTACGCTATTTTCCTTATAACACCTAAGTTCCTTTCATCTCTTCCTTCAAGATGAAGTGCAAGACTTAATGGTAATCCTCTCAAATTCACCCAAATTCCTCCAATTTAACAATACACCAAGGATAAACAACCAGTTTAGGTTCTTATTATAAATTATACACATCCAGATTACACAAATTTTCATGAGGATAACACTAATAATGAGTAGTATGAAAATAATAGTGATGATGTACACATCGATACTCATGCTCCACCACATTGGACTATTGATCCACTTCTACCTATTATTAATAATGAAGTTATCCTCAACAAAGATTTGATTTTACAAATTTTTAGAGAAAGACTTAGGGAATAGCCTTGAGATCATACTCTTATCTTAAAATCTATCATGAAAATTTAAAAGGTTAATCAAGTTGAGTCTTCCAATCCTTCAAAGCAACCAATTGCAAATGACACTACAGGGGCAATTATGTCTCAACAACCCCCTATAGAATCCCAACCTTCTTCTATACCACCAGCAACAACTAGTATATATGTGTCTCCTAATGTGGCAAACCTTGTGCAAGAGATAAGATCTCTTCAATCCAAGGTGTAACATCTTGAGCAAGGTGCCTCCTACACAAGATTTGGATTCTTTTGCATACCCCATTAGAAAGAGAAGTTAAACTAATTTCAATGGGAAAACTAAATTACACTAATACATAAAACAAAAATAATAAGAGTAACAATAATGTCCCATATAAGGTCAAATTTAATGATACTATAGTAGAGAATCAACCTATAGTTAATGCAACTTCAGATCCTCCTCAGTGAATAGTTTTATTAGCACCCCCTTGGCATAATTTTTCACATCTTCCAAAGGGATATGATTAGGAAGCATTTTATGACTACCAAAAGGTACTAGGTCATATGACAAACAGATGCATCAGTTTAAACATAAGATATAGGACCTAATAGATTAAAATGTTATTGATCTTGGCACTTTAATTGAGCCTCTACTAAAAAATAAAACATAGGATAAAGCATTAAAAATATTTTTTGATCCATTTCTACAACATTCAAAATAGGATATAGGGGACACATCAAGGTTTCATTATGCACATCCACCACTAGATACATAGAGGTCACCTTTAGTTGAGTTACATCCTTTGAGAAACATGATCAGTGTATAAAATTCTAGAGTTATAACTAGATCTTATATCTCCTTCTTAAAGAAAGAGATAATTGAGGATGATTCATATTATCATGTACTCTTTATCAGAGCTCACATTCATAATCATCCTATTCGCAGTGTGTTTCTTGACAATGGTTCTAGTCCTAACATGTGCACCTTGACACTACTATAACATTTGGGTTATTTAGAGCAGAATATCACTTTGATAGACACAATTATCAATGGTTTTAGTGGGAATATACATAGTCTATTAGGTGAGATAGTACTTCCACTACAGGTTGGTCCTACACATGTGGCCACACCATTCAATATAGTTCCCAACATAGGAGTTTTTGAGATGTTAATTGGTCAACCATGGATTCAAAAACTCTGAGTAGTACCTTCTATATTTCACATATGCATGAAATTCATTCATGCTAATTAGGTTGTTATAGTTTTTGGAGTTCCATATTAGTTGCCACTCCCCATTTTAGAGCTATTGAATAGTTTGTAGTAACCAATTTCAATTTTACCACTAGTTTCAATTTTTCCTCTAGTTTTAGCTTCTCTTCCAATTTTAGTTCTTATTCCACTTTAGATTTAGACATAATTGAGGAATCCATCACTAGTAAAAAGGTTCATACACCTCCACAAATTCAATATTATAGACAATTTCCATCTATAGTATTACATCCAGAGTAATTTCATTGAGATCTCATGCGTCTACACATAGAGCACATGTTTAGAGAACTTATCCTAGTTTTAGATTAGTCCCTAAGAGCCCTACAGTAATATCCACTTCTTAAAGTTATAGGACCCCATATTTTCTACTTTAGATATTTTAGAGCATTTACAACATATATAGTTCTTAGAGCCACAACCTTAGCATTTTCATCATGCTTCATGATCATGCATGATTCCACTCCTTGATACATGATACCATGATAGGGAGTCTCGCATGAGACTCATTGGTTAGTATCATTTCATCATATAAATGTCTGTACATAGTTTATTCTAATTGATTTTACATATAAAAAATATTTCAAAATCCAAAAACATTCAAAAATTGTCAAGACAACAAAAACATTTCAATTATATACATCATCCATGATTTACACTGCTACTACTATGCTAGGACTTACATTTTCTATTTTATGCTATTGTATGTCAATTTATCTACATTACCATTCTTCACTTGATCTTCTTTGAGTATGTGCAATGACATCCAGCTACTTCATTACTTCACTCTACCCATTAAGGGGACATCCTACTTCTACATTTGAGACACACTTCAATATACATACCCACTAAGGGCATCTTCTACATGACTACACCATCCAGGTTATACTAGTATCTAGCACTTGTGTATCTCTTAGCATATACCTAGTCTTGTACTAACATGTCTTACATACTTTCACTCTTACTTTGATTAGTTAGATGTGATTCTATATTTCTAATTATTACATGCTTTCTCTCATTTATTAGCATAGCTTGTTAGACTATATTTCTAGTTCCTACTTGTCTCCTGTATGTGCCTTAGGACATTTGCCAATGTCCTTTACTTTTATTAATGTGTATACCTTTGGAAATTTTCCAATGTCCTTTTCTTGTACTCTTATATGAGCCTATGGCCCTTGTGCCAACATTACTTATTTTACTTATATGTGTATGTGGCATTTGAACATGACTTGTATGTTTGCTTTCTAGTTTGAGTGACATGTGCCCATGTCCCTTGTTTGTGTAGCCCATTGGCCACCCTTGTATGCTTCTTGGTTCTTACTTTGTGTGCTTTTTGTTTGATTATTTCTCAATTATTGTAATGTCATGATCCATATCATGCATTTTCTTATTCTCTTTGATACCATGATGGACATCACGTTCCATCCCTCCAACTAACAACCAACAAACTAATAACCAAAATTTATAGTTTCAATTCAATTCAAGAACATTGCACATGATATTACATTGTTACATCTATCTAGGCATACCCATGTTGATCTAACAATCTCTCAAATCAAATCATGCTATATATAGAGATATCTTATTGATTATCATTATTATATCATGCATATTTCTAGTTTAACATAATTGTAAGGCTTCTTATTATGAGGGTAATCATTTTAGGGTACCTATTCTCACTCTCAAAAGAGGGGGCACCAAATAGTGGTTTTGATATAGAGATTAGATCTCTTATCGATCAAAAAATCTAGTTTTGAAACAACTAAAACAACAACCAATCATCAAACCACTCAAAACAAACCAAATAGATTGTCAAGATTCTTGATCATTGATCATTTTCAGCCTAGGACAATAGTGCTAAGGCTAAACTACAACATTAAATACCAAGGTGTACATTTTTAGTGATAATATCCAGACAATAGAAAAAACAAGTTTTTTAGAAGGAGGTAGAAAGGTAGGTTTACCTATAGTTTTGCATAATCAAAGTAGTTTAGATCAATAGTTTTTAGTATAGTTTTCTCAAAGAATCTAGACATAGGGGGAATCATGAATGGCATGATTTTTTCTCACTTATATTTCATATATGGAATTTGGTATAACTTTTAGATCAAAATCCATGCTTTAGACACCAGTGATTAGGGGTAGATTGCATAACACTTTTGCTTCTTTTCTTTTAGTTTTCAAAATTACCCAAACATTCTTAGTAGTTGCATGCCTTATTCCATCTACAAGTGGTTAGAATCATTTCATAGTGGCTTTCATACAAGCTTGATGTCCACATTCCTGAGTGCTCAAGTTCTTGAGTGGCTTCCACATAAGAAAAAAATTTAGTTCTGGAATGGCTTTCATACAAGCCTACTCTATATTTTTTAAATTGGCCAACATTGGCCTAGATTCTAGTACACATTTGACTATCCATGCCACATTATCATATTTATAGAGCATTCATGGGATTTAAGATCCATCTCATATGGCATACTTCTTCATACTAGTATCAATTTATAGCTCCAATTCATAGAGCAATTATGGATCCAAAGGGCCAGCCTTTGTATTCTTAAGCCACCAATTCAGAGGGATTAGACACATAGTCTAGACATCAATTAGTACATGCATGATCATCTAGCTTCATATAGTAGGTGATGATGGAGATAAAGTGCCAACCTTTTCATTCTTGAGCCACTTTATAGGGAATTGAGCCCTTAGCTCCATTAATGATATAAATTTTGGTATAGCATCATCCAACACATATAGTATTACTTAGCCTTACTCAGTATCACAATAGGTTTTGTATTGGTTCACATACTCGATGAGGTGTATTGGTTCCTTTCTCATCTTCTCTCTTACCTAGTTTTATACATTCTTGTTTTAAATTACATATAATAAGAACTGATCTACTCTTTATTTTCCTTTCACAGATTCACACTTACATAATGTGCTCTCTATGCACTATCCAACATTAATCAACATCACAAGATTCATGGGATTCACCTTTGAAAGTAAGTTCAAGTATTATTTCTATTTTTATTTATCCTATTACTTCACTTTACTGCATCACTAGAATAAAGGGGGGGGAGCAAATAGTCATGTAAAATGAAAAAATTGTAACTTGAGCATGGCTAAAGACATCCAATCCTTAGGTCCCTCATATTTTCTCTCATAACCCTCTTAATCTTATCTTCACTAATTCCCAGTCATACATGGCCTTCCAAACTTGAACCCTGCTAAGCCATGACCCTCTCTTTATGACCAATCAATCCTCCTAGGTCTCATCTACTCAAGATAATAGTGCCAAAGTTGGATTATAGAGCTAGAACCTAGGGTGTCCCCTTTTTAGCACTCTTATCCAATGATAATTTGAGCCTAGATTACCATTTTTTCCCAATTATTCTTGTTCATTATGTCATCCTAGTCTAGTTTTATCTAACCTATGACTAATATATCCCTATAAAAACCCATTCAGATATCATTTGTAAAAGTTTGGAAAAGACCATTCAATCAAAATAGAATACAAGCAAGACCACTCAAGAAATCTTCCCTATTTTTTGCATGCAACCAACCTATACACTTTCAAGCCAATTCAAGTCCTTACACCAGTCTCTAGTCATCTCAAGCATACTAAATTTTATCATTTCTTACATTTCATTCACTTTTACACAAAGCACTCTTAAAGGACGAACTACATATGGCTTCATCCCTCTTTGGAGTATTGGTATATAGGTATCATGCCCACACATGGGGTGTGAAACACGTCTAGTGCATTTTACACACACTAACCCCTTTTATCCATTTGCTAAAGTTTATTTCAATTTCATAGAAGATACAAGTACATGAAGAATCATCTCTACAAGGAGCTTTTTTGATAGTGAGGACCTAAAAATTGGTACATAGGCTTACACTAAGTAAGTGAATAAAACCTAGAAAGTTTAAATCCTCAAGATAACAACATCAGAGAAGGACTATAAAACTAGAGCCTAGGGTATCATTTTTGGTGCTCCTACCCAACTAGAAAACAAAGTCTAGGATCTTATTTATGATAGTGTCCTAGTCTTACATACAAATTTCTAGACCTTGTCTTAGTCATAACAATCTAAAATAAGATAAGTTTGATTTTATCTCTCTCACTACTATTTTTAGAAAAGGTCTAATTACAATTTTATTTACTTTCATCCATATAATTTCAATTGTTTTATGTTTTAAGATAATATAATTTACTTAACTTAGCATTGTGTGTTGTGTTTTTTTTTAAAGCACCATCCCATGTTATAACTACGTGATTTGTGATGATATTTGAGTGGGGTATATGTATACACAATATTTTAAAACATTATCAATTATTAATGCATTCTCTCTGATAATAACCCATTGAGTCTCAATCTTGTTGAGTGCATGACTTAAAAGGTACACCAAGAAAGGGGTGGGTAGATCATTGGGTTGTCCCCTATACCACCACTTGAAATCAGTACAAACTTCTCCTATACATTTAAATAAGATTTCAAACCTCCCATACACACTCCTCAAAGTAATTCACCACCTCAAACATCCCCTACCTAAGACAAAACCTATTTTTTTCATCTATCAAATAAAGTCATCCTAGGCTGACCCTGTTCTTAAAAATAAATATGTTATAGGATTAGGTTAGCCCTAGCTGACCTAGTCTAGGACCTAACTATTTTATTTATTAAATAACATGGTTGATTTGGATGAATATATCAGCTAAAATTTTAGAAGAGTTTAGGGTTAGATCCAACTATATAAACACATCCTTTTTTTTTTCCATTTTCATTATAGAGAGATAGAGTTAATCATTCATTTGCACTTATTTACAATCTTCTCTTCCACCATTATACTTTAGGAGTCATTAATTAGGGTTTACACTTGGAGAAAAGAAACTTATCTTATGGAAATAACTTGGTTGATTAGGAGAATTCATATAGCCTAGAGCTAGATTATCTTAGTTATCCTTATAAACCACAACAACCTCTTTCAAAACACCATTGGCCAAGGGAAAAATTGAGTCTCGATGGGTTCATCTTCAAGGTAAGTCTTTCTAACTCTTACTCATATATTTTATTAAATAAAAGTAACATAATTAATGGATTTTGAATGTATTTATCTCTCCATGCATTAGGATTATATATATATATATATATATATATATATATATATATATATATATACATATATATATATATATATATATATATATATATATATATATATACATATATATATATATATATATACATATATATATATATATATACATACATATATATATATACATACATATATATATATATATACATACATATATATATATATATATATACATACATATATATATATATACATATATATATATATACATATATATATACATATATATATATATATACATATATATATACATATATATATATATACATATATATATATATATATATATACTTAACTAGGGTTATTCTATGCATGTTTACTTTTATGTTTATTACCCCCATTTTGTACCAAATTCTTTGGTGAGCATTAGATTAGATTTAATTTACTTTGGCATTCAATTTGTTAAGAAAACATAGGACCTAGCTAGCATTATTGTGAGGTATTTATTGACTAGAGGATTTGGAACCAATTCTAGTGATATTGTGTGGTAAGGGACCCCTTATTTAGGTCTAGAAAATCCATATTGCTCATGACCCTGATTGTCTAAATGCACCAACAAGTGGAAGGGCTAGTGTGTTTTATCTTTTTAGAGCTAGGATTGATTTGTAGATCAGCTTCACTTTCCCTTGTATACAAAGTCTTGCTCAATGTATTTTGATGCTAAATAAGAGGAGTTGAACCACAAAGGCAACCCATAGTATTTTGAGACAAAAGCTAAAGAGATTTAGGTCTTCTTACCAATAGAGGTGTCCATCCTAAAAAATATCATGTAAAGTGTCATAGAGCGAAGGGGAAATTGATACACTAGTGATTCAACCCAAAGGTAAGTATCTCTATCCTTATTCTCTTTCATTTATTAACTTAATAGATAGATTTTCTATACTTATTATATGGTATCATGTATTTTATTGTCCTTACTTAAGTTCTCCTTACATCAAATGAACTAGTATAGTATAAGGTGTTAATATTTTCCACTACCACTTTAGGTTTAATAGACTATAATTATGGTCCATCGTTTCAATATTTACCTTTCATTAATTTAGTATTATTTCTATCTTGGATCTAGGTTACTCTTATTCATTATTTCCTTATATGTAGTTTCCTTATCATATCTTTGATACCCCTTTTTTACCATTACTATATCATTGATCCATCTTGAGATATAATTAAAACCATACCTAAATATATTAGGAATAAAATTTGGAACCCTATACCATTCACATGCAGTGTGGATTACCCTCTGCTATATCTAAAACCACTCCAAGCACTACCGCTATACCATCCAAGTATATAACAGATTGAATGTTATGATCTCTCATTTGTATTATAGTATATAGAGAGAAAGAAGATTATTATATCAGTCATCTTAGCCTGCACATACATTTTACTAAATCTGATGTGAATTCTATCCCACCAATGGTTAGATGGTCTTCACAATTTTCATTTTTTCTTCTTGTGTTATCATCATACATTTGGGTGAAGCCCTTACTTATCCCCAACCCAATTATATTATCTAAGCCTATACAGATAAACGTATCTACAAATGTATCAACCATCTTGATATAACTCTCTATATTTTCCACTATATCAAATAAACATATATAGTTGCATATTGATCTAGCTATAGTGGCTAGCTTGATATAGTCCTTTATTCTTAGTTTTATTTCTAATAAATTGTCCAACTTAAAACATTTTATTTATACTGATCATATGTCACCAACTAATCAACCATTAAGATATAACTTATTTCTTCCCTTTCTTCTTCATCATCATCATGCATTTTGGTGAAGACCTTAGTCATTACCAATATGTGACATATTTATGATCAATATACTAAGAACACCAACTAAGATTTTCAAAGATTATATTCCAACAATAGTAATGCTATGGAGTTAACCAATACCCATAAGGATTCCAAATTTATGCCTTGCAATATTATCTTTCTCAAGTTCACCTTGATAATGATTGGAATATGGCCTCCAATAGACGAAAATTTTATGAGTTATATAAAAATCCTAAGAACTCTCAAATACAAATAAAGCCCAAAAATATGAGGATGAAGAGGAATATGACCTACAATATAAAATTTAAAAATGAAAATTCTCTAAGAGCATCTCAAGCATTGGGTAAATGATCCTGTATCTATTTATCACATCATGATGAAACTATTTATAGAATATCCTCCTTCCCCTACTAATTTTTCCATTAGAATTAGGGTAAATCAATTCTTCACTTCCTCTCTCTCTCTCTCTGCCTCATCCATCATGCTTAGTCTAGTGTAATGAATTTTCTTAAATGTTTATAATTTGGAGTAGAATAATTATATTCGAAACAATAATTGACAAAAGAGAAGAATACTTGATCATTATTATTGAGTTGCTTTGAGGGAAACCTCTAAACTAATTAAATAATAAAAAAATTCATAATATAATAATAAAAGATTAACCATTACCTCCTATATATACTTTACTTATACAAGGTTATTATATAGGTTGACCATACTAAGAACATATAGAAATGAAATAAGATAATATGAAAGGTATGTAAGCCATAGGTCAACCACACATATCCCTAAAAATAATATAAGTTAAGAACATAACATGCCCCTCCCATTAAAAATAATGTTACCCTCAATGTTAAAATAGCTATGGATGTTGTTTCTAGAGATATTCATCCTCCCATGTTGGATATTCATTATTTAGACTCTTCCACTCAAATCAAATACTCCTAAAGCTTTCTTGATTTTAGCCTTTTTATACATCTATGAATGATATCCTTAGGTTATATAATGACTCTACCTTCTTTAGCCAGTTTAGGCAACTCAATTTAGGTAAATTTATTTTTATCAAATGACCTTATTTAGGAAAGATATATGAAATACAATATGTATGTGATTGGATTGGGGTAGTTCCACCTTGTATACCATACTTTTTATAGGATCTGATAAGGGACATAATACTAAAGATAAAGTTTGATATCATTTTCTTCTATGCTACAAACACAAAAACCCAATCACAAATATCAAAATTACTCTCACTGTAATGTTGATTAGCTTGATGCTTCATTATATTCTATGCCATTACCAAATTAACCTTTAAACTAGATAGTACCTCATGTTGATATTGAATGTGTTCCTCAACAACTCAAACCTTGGGTTGTACCTTCAAAGATGAAGTGATGGATGGGTGATGATACCCATAAAGTGACATAAAGAGATAAATTTTAGAATAGGTATGGAAGGAAGTGGTGTACCACCATTCATATAGTGGCAGTTAATGGACCCAACATTCCTATTTACCTGATTCAAAACAATAAAGATACCCTTATAGAGTTTGTTTATAACCTCTATTTTCCAATCAAATTAAGGATGATAATATGAACTATGAGATAAATACTTACTCAAACATTAAAATAACTTATTATAAAATTTACTAGTTAAGATAGGATCACAATCACTTACAATGATTTTGGCAATACCATGCATCTTTTGAAATGTATTGAAAAAACTACTGTAAGGAACAAAAAAGAGTATATTTTTTGAGTCTATCCACAATTACCATGAATAAATTTTTATATTTATACATTGGTAAACCTATAATGAAATTCATGAAAACCTTCTCTCATCACTCGATACATATGGATAATGGATGTAGAAGAATTGGTGTGTTAATTATTTCTCCTTTATTCTACTGACATACCATGAATTATGATACAAATTTATAATTATCTCCCTTGATCATTATATATATCTTTGATATTTTTAATGTTGATTTTAAGTCCTTCATGTGAAATAATATGACCCAATTAATCTACTTGAAGGAATCCAAAAGGGCATTTGAAGGTTTTGCATAAAGCTAATGTTGTTCCAAAACTAAAAATGCCTGTTTCACATGCTTTAAATGTTATTTCCAAGTTTTATTTTCAATATGATGTCATAAAAAAAATCAACACAAATTTCCTTAAAAAATCCTTAAAATAACATTCATCTAACTCTAAAATATATATGGTACATTTATGAGACCAAAAGGCATGATCATAAAATCATAATGGCCTTCATGAGCTCTAAGAGCTATTTTAGGGATAACCTCATCTTTGATTTAATAAAATCTATTTTAAGGATATCCACATCTATGATATAGATTTGATGATACCCATAATGAATATCTAGTTTGGTAAAATAGATATAGATATCACCATGTAATTCATTTAATTAATAATAAATTAATGAAATAGGGAAATTATCTTTGATGGTGTACTTATTAAGTTATTTGTATTTGGGGCACATATATCAAGTGTCATCCTTCTTCTACACCATGACCACTTGGGATGAATATTAACTTTGGTCATGTTGGATAATACCTACCTTCAAAATATCCTATACCATATTTTAAATTTCATTTTTATGGGCATATGGATACTTGTATGGTGTAATGTTAGGTGGTGTACTACCTACAATCAGTCTTATGGCATGATCACGTTATTTACTTGGTGGTAGACATTTTGGCATCATGCCAAAAAATGTTGGGTGATCATCAAGAATCATTTATAAATCAAGATGTGTAGACAAATTTGTTAGCTAAAAATTTATGGAAAAAAATCGTGCTATAAATCCTTCAACCACCTTTTTAATAATATTCATCATATGATGTAAAATAACTAATTGGGGATACATTTAGTGTTATCCCTATAGTTTAAATGTCTTACCTTCATAAGGAAAGTGCATCAATAGTTTTTTGTAAATTCATCACTATTGTTCCCAAAGTCATGAGCCATTTTACTCTAAAAATAATTTCAGCCCCACCCATTGGAATAGAAAACATATTATAATTAAGCAGGTAGTCCCCTAAGGAAATATTTATACTATGGCATTTTCTAGAACATTTGACTATGCCACCATCTAAAATCATGACTTAAAATTTTAGAGTTGGATAAATAAAATAGTTTAAATGAGTAGCCAATTTATCATTGATGAAATTTTGTGTACTTCATTATTAAATCAAAACTGTCACCTTCTATTTCTTGAGTAAATCCACCACCTTAATATTTTGAGGAGTATTTATACTTAAAAGGGCATGATAAGAGATAGTAGGGTGATAATCTTCACATTCCTCCTCTAGCTCTTCCATACCCTCACTTGAGACCTCATCATGTTATTCATATTAATTGGAGACTTCAATGTAGAATAAATTATTTTTGAGATGTTTATGTCCTCTACTCCACTTTTTGTCATAGCCAAAACATAACCCTTTGACATGGTTCTCTTCAATTTGATGAGGGGTCAATCTTGTAGGTTATAGAAATGATGGTATTTTGATGTAGGTACATGTATATATAAGATTATTTTTTTTTATTAGTATTCTATAGTTATATGGGGTCATTTTTGGTTAATAATGTGCTTTTATATGCTTCATTTCTATTTTAATAGTTCATTTTTGCTAGTTTCCTACCAAAATAGATATTTGAATTTTCGTAATTAGTCTTGTGGATTTCTTGAGATTTTATTATATTTAAGTGCATGAAAAGGGTCATGATATTTATTATATTGGTTAAAGAGTTATTATGATTTGTCTTAGATTAAATCCAATGCCTTAACTCATAATTAATTATTTCTAACTCAAGAAAGGTTAATACTTGGGTCAGTTACCAAGTTAGTTATATAGTTTGAGGATCTTGGAGTAAGAAAAAGGGACTTAGGATAAAATAAGAGTGCATGAAAAATGAAATGATACAAGTGATAAGAGTATTAAAAACTCAAAATAATCAGAAAAAAGGAAAAATAAATCTCAAATTAGGGTTTTTGATAGTAAAAATAGTGTTTTGACAATGTTGAGATCACTATTTTGTATCTTGAACAATGAAAGGATGATTTATTGAATTATATATTTAAAATTCAGTAATATATTATATTTAAGTATATAATTTTCTTATTTTCAATCATATATGTGATTTTTAAATGTGTTCATTCACCTTATGAGCTAAAAGACATAGTACAAGGTTGTGTTATGTCAACTAAGAACAATGATCTTTCTTCACTTTTTGAGATTGGTTAAATATTAAAATTGGTTTTAAAGTAATATAAATGTGTTAATATTATATTATACTCAAAATAATTCCAAAAATAGGCTTAAAATTTTGAATTTACATTTGATTTATGTCCTCGATCAATATATGGTTTATAAACCTCTAAATACAGTTGAGAAAAAACAATTTCTTCATGTTCTAAGTGTGTTCAAAGCCTAAAACTAATTTAGGAAGTATTAAGTGATTTATAAGACATTTTAAACTTTTATTTTTTGAAAAATAATCTCTCAAAATCAAATGTGTCCCTTTTTGAATGCTCTCAGCTAGTATGTAGGCTTACAAACCTTAAAACTAGGGTTTGAAGACTAAAACTTCTCTAAAATGAAAAAAACCATTAAAAATTGATGAAAATGTATAGACAGGTTTATTTTTATGTTTTTTATAATATTTAATTTATTTAAATATTTTTAAGCCTATACAAAATGAGATATTCCAAAAACTCAGTCAACAAGCCTAACAAGTAAGGCTACAATACCCTAAATTAGTATATTTTGAAGTTTTAAGTAAATACAAGAGAAAAGATAAATTTTTAAGGTTAAAATATAAATAAATAATTATGATAAATGTTATTAAATAAAAATATTAATTGTGTGATATTAAAATATCACAAAAAGGTTAAACTAGGCTTGTATGCCTAGTTATCTACAAACTCTATTTTGAAAATCTTGAAGATTCAAGGAAATACAAAGCTAAAGATCAATTTTATCAATTGGGTTAACATTTTTTTAAGGTGATAAATTATCTTAAAATCAATATAAATACTTATTTATCTATTTTTTCTTAATTGGGCTTGTAATACTATTGTTTTCTTTGAAGAAAGTTGTAAGTAGACTCTCCTTATATCCATCACCATCATTTTTGTCACCATCATTTTTGGTTGCAGAGCACATAAGGTACATAAGAAAGGAAGATAAATAAAGGTTTGGTTGTAATTTATATGTGACTTGAGGGTTAATATCTCATTGAGATAAGTGAAGAGAAAGTTATGAAATATAAACTTTCAATAAAGTGCAAGAATAACACTTAGAGGAGTAACTAGAAGTGGTGTTAGAATAGGTCAAATAAGATAACCAAGAGATGATTTTTTAGAGGAGATAAAAAAATTTATATGAACCTTTATAGGAAATAGTATAAGTCACTCAAATAATATGTGTTGAGATAGGTGATTTAAGTGAAGGAGAAGAAGAACCACCAGAAGAATTGATACATCAATAAGAAGAGAGAATGGAAGAAAGACTCTTGAAAGTAGTCACAAGAATAAGCTCAAAGCATAGATTAGAAATTCCCATGTATGAATGTAGATTAAATGTGGAAGAGTTAGTTGATTGGATCAATGCAATAGATAAGTACTTCAAGTATGAGGAAATAAATGATGATAAAAGAGTTGTTTGCCTACTCCAAATTAAAAGGGCATGCGACACTTTGGTGGGATGGAGTTCAAGGTGAGAGAAGAATAAAATACAAACCAAAGATAAAGATTTGGGACATAATGGTAGCCAAGATAAATTCCAAATTCATGCCAAGGTATTATCAAACATAATTATTTAAGAGACTTCATAACTTAAGGCATAAGAAAATGAATGTGAAGGATTATACAAAAGAACTCTACAAATTAACAATTACAACATGTCAAATAGAAGACGATGTGTAAAATATATAAAGGTATATCAATGGCCTAATATTTAATATACAAGATGAAATCAATATTTTATCCCCAAGATTACTTGAGGAAGCATACTAGTTGGTACTCAAAGTAAAAGTAAAACTATCTATAAAGCAAGTTTAACATTCTAGGTGAAGAAGCAACAATTTTAGAGGTATAGGGAAATAAGATGGCAAAACTCAGTTGTAAGAACATGATGAGGAGATGTGTATATTTCATGATCAAATTAAAACTCTAAGAGAAGGCCACTCATATAAAATAATAAGGCCATATTCAAAAGTCAAAGAAGTATACTTTTGGGTAAAGTGTTTCCTATGTAATAAATAGGCAAGCCATAGATATTATGAATGCCCATAGTATCTAAAAATAAGTCATATTAAACATGATCAATTTGAGGTCAGAGAATCTTTACTGATGAAGAGGGTATTGATCAAGCCAAGCAAGGAGGTCAAATAACCATCCCAAAGGAATACCTTACTTCTAACCACATGAAAGTAAAAATGTAAATACTTCAAAATGATCATTGATAGTGGTAGTACAAATAATTTGGTTTATTCTAACATGTTTGAAAAACTAGGCTTGAAGAGAGTAAGACACCCCACTCCCTAAAGGTGTCATGGCTTAAAAAGGACACCAAATATTGGTAATGAGCAATGTAAGGTTGAATTTTAGATATGTAGCTATAAATATGAAGTGTTGTGTGATATTATTCCCATGGATGTATTCCATGTATTATTAGGTAGACCTTGACAATTTGATAAGAGATCCATACATAATGGATAGAATAATACCTACAATTTTGATAAGGATGGAAAGAGATATATTTTGACACCATTAAAGGAGGAAAGTATAGTGGAAGGAAAAAGTAATAAAGTGTTATTGACAAGTAAAAAATATTTATTACATTCATAGTAGGTTGAGGAAGAACAAGTGGATGATATGAAGCAAAACCCAATTTTTAATTTGTAGACAAGGAGCCATTGGTAGTCCATTATGATAAAGAGAAACATGTGAGTGAAGAGAAAGAGGTTGTGAAATTTCCATATGAATATCCCAAGACTAATTTTAAATAGTGAGGAAAAAGGAAACAATTGTGATAAGTCCACAAAGAAGAAAATAGGCATGAAAGGATAGATAGATGTTTGGTATTAGAAAATGGTGTCTTGTATGAAGGAGAAGCTAAAGAAAATGAACCAAGAAAAAGATAAGGAAAGATACATCTCCAATAACTATATCTTTAGTGATAATAATTGATTTGAGTTAAGAATGTGAAGGATTAGGAAAATATAAATAGGAAATAAAAAATCATGTTGAGGTTAAGAGGATCCAAGACACCATAGGTAAAGTAAGTGAAGATAAGGCAGTTGACAATGAAATTACTACTTACCATTTTTTCCATAGGCTAAAATGGTTCAACCCCCTATAATTAGAATCTTATATAAGGACTTTTTATAATGTCAAAGGGTATGTTATAGTCCATTTTATGTCATTTCATATGCCATTCTAGCTTTGGTCATAGCATAACTTAGTCCTTATGTCATTTGGTGTTTTATGGGTCATTTTAGAGTCATATATGCAAGTTGTAAGTTTTTAAGGATCCAAATAGGTCTTAATGGTGTTCAAATAGTAAAGATAATTAAAAGGGTTTACATATGCCTCAAGGAGTTCATTAAGAGCTACACAAGTTTAGAAACAAGCTTTGTGAAGCTAGACTATCATTAGGACATCATGAAGAACCAAACTAGATAACTTGCTTATGCAATTTATAAATATGCTTAGAAAGCCTTGTGTGACCATCAAACCATGAAAAATAAATATAATTAGTACCAAGATCATTCTTTGTAAGTTTCATATCTCGATGAGTCTTCTATATTGATATCTAAGCCTTCAAATTTTAGCTTGTCGAGTCTAAGGGGCTAGGTTATCTTGCATGTCACATGTAAATGAGCATACCAACTTGTTTGAGCATTTTTTATCTTCACTCAAGAAATCCCCATGGGCAAAAGGATTTCAGTTCCATGTATATAATCATGCCTATATCATATCTTAAAAATTCCATGCCCATAGGATATTTATAGCTCAAGTTGTAAGTATGCAAAGTTAGACCTATAGGATGGGATTTTCATGCAAACATCAAAATAAAGTTCAACATTTATATATTGGGGCTCTAAATTTGATGGACATGTGAACATAAAATTACATGCATGTGGATGTTAAACTTAAGACATAGTAAAAATCCATTGTGGCTTAAATTTTATGATCACATGAATTTCAATGACAATCATGCTGACATCAAATCATGGGCACATAAACATCAATTTTAATCTCATGAACTAGCCATTAAATTTCAAATAGTGGGTACCCAGTAGATCTAATAGTCCACATTAAATCATACGTATTGATTCAATAGTAAAAGATGAGTCAGAAGGTCAAATAAATTGAGAGGCCATTACATGGCATAAGCACATAAAGCAACAGACTAATAGCGGATCTTGAGTGAAAACATGGGACTGCCAAGTAGTGAGAGTAAAGGTGAATAAGTCAATTGTTTGAGTCATAAGCAATGACTAATGAAATTAAAGATTAAAAAGCTAAGGGACTTTCTCAAGATCAAACACATGACCAAGGTCAAACCATGACAAACTTTTAAAAGGGAACATGATACCATTAAAGCTCAATTGAATGCTATGAAAAATACATAGTGATACAACCAATGTAATTAAGAACATAAAGGGACCACCATTAAATCTTAATATGGACCTATAGCTCAAGGTATTGTGTCATGCATGGTTATTTCTATGACTATGTTTACCACATTTAAAAAGAAAGTTTTGTGTATATGGTGAACTCTCAGTTCTTGAAAAGATATAATGGGCCATTTTATACCTAATGGGAGTCTAGAACAAATCTATGTGGTCTATATGTCCCCATCAACATAATGACTATATGAAAACTAGTAGTCTAAGATTGGTTTTATATCTATAGTGGACCTATAAACATGGGGATGAGTTCGAGCATCATCCAATTTGGATAAGAGCTAGATTTTTAAAAGATGCCACAAAGGCATACACATATACCCAAATGGTTTCATCTCTAGGACCAACTATATGAAAATCACCCGTCTCTCTAGTTTTGCATGCCATGACAAACTAGTTAGGAGCCAAATTGATGCTAGGACCCAACTCAAAATAAATTGATCATACCATTAAAACCATCAAGGAACATCAATGAGGGAATAATGTAACTATTTAATGGACTGAACTGATTTGGATCAATTAGGAAGCTTGAATGAGCATAATCACATAAACAATTGTAACTATGGTTCAAATTAAGTTGAACTGATTTGATTCCCCTTGGGACTTCTTTTTTCCCATCTCTCTCTCAAATGATATAATTAGCTACCATTTTGTCCTTGGTAAAAAAATCCACTTCATGTATGGTGAATCCCTACTAGAATGATTTCATATTTTGCCTTTAAACATTAATGCAAATCTGATTTTGAGTTCTTGAACAATTGTCTAAGTGTGTAAGTGACAATTCTCTATCCTTTCTTCCCTTATCCTTTCATGTTTTTGCAAGATTTCATATTATAATAGGTCACATGAAGTTTTTTTAAGTGTATGAGCCTATCTTTTAAGTGTATAATGTGCCTTAGTGTCTATAATTAGCCTATGGTTCACTTACCTTGGATAGTTCTCATGCATCTCACCTCCATATTGAAATATTCATGTTATAATCCATAGGACTTGGAAGTTAGTTTGTGTACATTATTTCTTAGTGAAATAAAGTATGATGGTCATATGGAAGACATCTTGGTGTATCACCCCCTTATATTAGGTTTATTTCATGCAACTTTTAACTCTTTTCCCCATAAGCAAATAGTTAAGTAGGTGTGAGCATTTCAAGATACATTTAGGTATCTAGATCTTAAATCTATAGGCTCATTTACAATATAGGTACACCCATATACCTATAGATATTCCCATGTTTCCAAAATATAGAATAATCTTCAATAACTTATTCTAATGTGCAAGATTTGGTGACAACAGTTAACATGAAAAATGAAAAAGATGTAATAAAGGAACCAAAATTTCATATGGAGGAAAATAAAGTTGAACCAAAAGAACCTAAAGTTAAAGTGGATAAAGATAATTTTAGTAATGATCCAAAAGTTCACTTGAAAAAAAAAAAAGGTGAAGATTAAATGTATAGAGATTAATGAGAATGTTTATCTTCATAGACATGTGAATGAGAAAGTTTGTACAAATGAAAAAGAATGCTTACTTAGGGATTAGTTATGCAATAAAGTTGAAATAAATATAGATGAAGATAAGTATATAGTTGATACGGAACATTTGAGAGATTATAGTGTGAGTGGAAAACATGAACAACATGATATAAGTTAAGAAATATTGAATATACCTCAAAGTGACAATGGAATGGATGAATAAGTGTTTTTAGGAGCTTTTGCTTCCCTTAATGAGTTTGTTTCATGTGTATGTACAAAAACATATAAATTATTAAAGAAGAGACATAATTTTGGTAGATTTAAATGTGCATATGTATGAGAATCAAATTTAAGAGGACATACAAGAAGAAGGTCATTTGTATCAGTTAGAGTAGTATTGGAAGAACTCATGAGTAGGAATTCATGAATAATTCTTTTGTTCCCCAGTAGTCTGATGTAGGTATATATACATATAACATTTATTTTGTTTGTATTGGTCTTGTCTTGGTCTTGTCTTGGTCTAGGGGGCCATGTTAGGTCAATAAGAAGCTTATTTATGCTTCTTTTTGTTGTGAATAGTTTATTTTTGGCTAGTTTCCTATTTCTTGCCAAAATGGATATTTAAATATTTTTAACTAGTATTGAGGGTTTATTGAGATTTTTTTATCTTTAATTTCATAAAAAGGTCATGATATTTATTATAGGGGTAAAAGAGTTATTATAAAATTTCTTATATTAATTCTAATGATTTAACTCATAATTAATTATTTATAACTCAAGAAAGGCTAAGACTTGGGTGAGTTACCAAGTTAGTTAGGCAATTTGAGGATCTTGGAGTGATAAAAAAGGAGAGGATAAAATAGGAGTACATGAAACATACAAGGAGATACAAGTGAGAATAGGATAAATAAATCAAAATAATTATAAAAAAGGTAAAAATTATTCTCAAAGCAAGGTTTTCGATAGTAAAAATAGAGTTTTGACAATGTTGAGATCACTCATTTGTATCTTGAACAATGAAAGGATAATTTATTAAATTTTATATTTAAAATTTATTATTATTATTTATATATATATATATATATATATATATATATATATATATATATATATATGGTTTTAAATCATATTTGTGATTTTTAAATGTGTTCATTCACCTTCTAAGCTAAAAGACACATTACAAGGTTGTTAAAAATTTTGAAAAGTGTTATGTCAGTCAAGAACAATGATCTTTATTCACTTTTTGAGATTGGTTCAGTGATAAAAGTAGTATTAAAGTAAGATAAACGTGTGGAGAGTCTATTATAATCAAAATATTCCAAAAATAGGCTTTAGAATTTTAAGGTCCATTGGATTTAAGTCATCAACCAATACACAGTTTAGAAACCCATAAATACAACTAAGAAAAGACATTTTATTCATGTTATGAGTGTGTTCAAAGCCTAAAATTGTTTGAAAAAGTAGTAAGTGATGGGTAATAAATTTTAAAGTTTTATTTTTTTTAAACTAATCTCTAAAACTTAAATTTATATTTTTTGAATGCCTGTGGTTAGTGTGCAGGCCTACAAACCTTAAAGTTAGGGTTTGAAGACTAAAACTTATCTAAAATGAAAATGAATCCTTATAAATTGATAAAACTTTGTAAAAGGGTTTATTTTATGTGTTTTAAAATATTTAGTTACTTTTTATATTTTTGAGCCTCTATATAAGGAGATATTTCAAAAACTCAATCAATAGGCCTAATAAGTAAGGCTATAAGACCCTATTTTAGTATATTTTAAAGTTTTAAGCAAATACAAGAGAAAAGATAAATTTAGAAGATTTAAATATCACTAAGTGTGATAAAAATTTATTAAATAAAAATATTCCTTTTTTATTTTAAACTACCATAAAATATTTTAACTAGGCTTGTAGGCTTAGTTATCTACAAACCCTATTTTGAAAATCTTGAAGTTTTAGGCAAAAACAAAGCTAATGATAAGTTTGATCAGTTGGGTTGAAATTTTTTGAAGGTGATAAAGTCTATTAAATAAATATAAATCCTTATTTCTCTCTTTTGTTATCAATTGGGCTTGTAATCATATTGTTATCTTTGAAGAAGGTTTCAAGTAAACTCTCCTTATACCCATCACCATCATCTTGTGATATTGAATTCATGGCCATGAGTGAAAGAATTTATTTTTACCACATATATTTCATTTGCCTAGTATATGAATGGTATGTATTTAAAAACAAATTATCAAATAAACATGCAAAACTCAACTTAGATGTTATCCTTGAGCCCCCTCAATAACATGCTAGTCATGTTTTTCTCATTGATGTCATCCACATGTATAAATAGATTCTAAATCTGTTATATATAATCCTTATAAATACTTATTTGTCACAAATTTACCGATTGAATGAATTATTTTTTTGAGATGTTGTTATGTAATGCATCTATAGATCCTAAGTAAACACTGACCAAGTGAAAAATGTTCCCTTATTTTTATATTTAGAACACAACCACCTATACCAAATGAACTACTCAATTTCAAGATAGAGATATGTCATGATCATCATTTTCTCACATGGGGTTTGATTTAGATAATATATTTTTCTATTTGATTGATCCAAGTGAGTGGATCCTTACCATCAAACTTACACACTTTCACCTTTGATAGCATGTGATTTAAACCAACATTAGAATTGTGATTATTTGGATTGGGATAACTTAATTGGAGTAGTGTAGTATTATTTTATAGAATCCAAGACAAAATAGTAGTCAATTGAGAACTCATAATTGATAATTAATTCTTTAATACATTTCCCATGTTACTACATCAAGATCATCCTTCCTCACCATGCTTTGTATATCTAATTGAAATTGTTGAACCACCTAAAAAATTGATGGTTTTGATGTTCTAGACTCCATGTCATCCTAGTGAGTAGTTTTTGGAGTGTCTTGACGTTTCCCACTTTTTTGAGTTTTAGGACCAACCATGAAAAAACCATATGAGAAGTGTCTTAGGCCCTAAAAAAGTGTACTAGTAGATTATACTATTACAATCATCTCATCGAGATGAATCCAATGAATGATAATTTGAGTATGGGTGCAGACAAAATTCCTTATTTTTTTCTAAAAAAATACTTTGAACAATATTGCAGTGGTGAAAAAATTAAATTCTTCATGGATCATAAGTTATGTTTTTTAATCCTAGAGCTCTTCTAATTGTCAAAACATCAAATCTAAAAAATAACACTATAGAAATTGGCCCAAATAAATGATCTGATACCACTTTTAATTAAATTATGTATATGTTTCATAATAACAATATATCATAGAATTAATAATATATTAATTAGATCCATAATAATAATTGAAAAATAGTATAATACTTGATAATTAATTGATCCACTTCGAGGGAGAACCTTCACAACAATTCAGTAAGTAGTATTTACAATATGATCATAAAATTATAATCACTAACTCCTATATATATTCTATTTATCCATTATTATTCCATATTATGACCATACTAAGAACATAGAGAAATATCTTGTCAACAATTAAAAATAAAGTCACTTCTAGATAAGGTGATGATGTATTTGTCACACATGTGGATATAACAACTTAAGTGAGGGAATTCAAAAATCATAACCTACCATCATTTCACCATGTGGAGAGTTAATAACAAAGTGTGGGATAAATATTACACATCAATTTTATTTTAAGTCATTATTTTTAAGTATTATCAAGCTTTGGTGAATTCCATTTTTAGCTCAATCTTTCAAGCTATAGTTAAGATGGGAGGTGATAGGGATAGACTAAAACTAACATCTTGTTTGAAGATTTAGAGAATGAAATAGGTTTGGAGGAAGCTATTCATAGGGGGCCTCACTAGATTCATGTTAAGGGTCACTAATCATGATGTTGACATATCAAAGTAATTTGTTGTGGCATAGAATAAGAAGGTTATGGAATTAAGAGGCATTAGAATTTATGTAAAAAATGAGCTAATAGATGGAGCTATAGGAATGTCATGTGAAGGGATTAAAGCCTTTAAATATCAACAAAAAAACATGAACTCTTTTAGAGGTTTTTTTTGAACCAATGAGACCATTAAATTGGATAAAAAGGGGTTTTCCTTCTCAACTCAGATCTTCCATGACACTGGCCTAAAGTCTGCTTGTAGATAATGAAGTCTATCAACCTAGAATGTAAGTATACTCTCATATTTTTGAATCACTTCTTCTTGCTAAACCATTTTCAAGGCTTCAAAATTAGCCTACCATATTTCCTTCTAGAATCCCTAGAGTGTAATGCACTCACATACTAAATCAATGAAGCCAATCCTATCATCCAATAGGGACTCATTCTCCTACTGGTAGAACACAGTGAGACCCTTTAGGGTAACGAGATCCTAATAGATGGGTCCTCTGATGGGGAGGACTCCCCCCCAAAAGATCCTCCCTTCTTATCTCATCATCTAATATCCATATTTTCCCATGTTAGTCCCAATTCCAAGAGATCTACTAGGGATCCTCCCTTGAAACTCTCTGTCTTTAATCCTAAACCCCTTATGCTAGAGGAATAAAAATATATGGAGGTGTATGGTAAAGGTAATACCCCATGACAAGGTGATTAAAACCAAGAAGGATCAATTGGAAATATTTAATAACAAATTACATGAGGTAGGGATGTGTTTGGAAAGTTTAATCTAGGATTATAATTACATGAATAAGGAGGTCTTCAAAATGATTTGGTCTTTCTCTCAACTAGTAAAGGTTGTAGGTACTCCCTAGAATAAACTTATCAAGGAGTAAAATACTCATTCCCCAAAGCTCTACCAAAAATCACCCACCAAGAAGCCCCCTATTAAGGAAAGATTTAGAAGAGATCCAAAATGATCTTACCTAAGGAGGATGTAGAAGGCTCAAGCAACAGAACTAGGGCCATGATCATAAAGAATAGATAGGTTGAGAAGGATAAGGAGATAGAGGATATAAAGGTACTTATGTAAGGATACCCATCTTGTAATATCTTCTCCTTTTACTTTAATTTTGTTTTTTTCCTCTACATGGATAGTTAGCTACTAGTACTATTATTTTGGTTTTTGGCTCTCAGCTTGTGGGGCTTATTTCAATTTACTTCACTTTGTTTATACTCTGGTTCTTGGTCCTTGTAAAACTAGGCTATTTACCTAATCAAATAAAATAACATATATAAATGAAATAATATAATATGAAAGGTATGTAAGCCACAAGTCAACCACACATATCCCTAGATTCACTATAGGTTAAGGGCATATCATTTAGTCACTAACATGGTGGGTCTTACTTTTATAAGACATGTCCAAGTTCCCACATCAATGATAACATAAATTACACATCTATTTCATCTCAATAGGTCACTCAATTCTCTATTTCTAATCAAAATATCCCTAAATGTAACCAAGTAATAATATAAGTCATTAACCATACTAATACCATAAAAGCTTTTAATAATACTCACATTTTACAATTTCAAAACTAGCTTAAGGAAATAAAATCTAAAACTTAATAGGTTCACTAGGGATTACCAAATAAAAATTACCTTTAACCCCCCCTCCCCCACCCCACAATCCTATTTTTCATATGAAGGCCTTTGGAAATATCTATAAGGATTACATTAAACTTAACACCTTTTGTTACTATTGAACTACTAGTTAAATCCATAATGGGTGATGATTTAGAATGGTAAAATAAACTTAAATATAGCTCCATTACTAGTTTAGAATACTTAGTTAATAAATTGGTCCAAGAGTTTTAGTATAATGACTTACCTAAAAATAATTTATCCAACTTTATCAATTTTAATCAAGTGTAACATGAAACTACCCAAGATTTCATTAAACATTGAAAAGCCTTAGCCAACAAAGCCAATAATAATATGATTGAATACAACCTCTTCCACCTATTTACCATTCATTATTAATTATTTCACTCTAAAATCCTTTGATTAAGCCTTAGAATAATCCAAACAATAGGACCATCTCTTAAGATAATTCAAGCCTTACCAACCTAAGCATGGAATTTGAGTAATCATGAGATGTAAGAACAAGCATGCTATTAATGATGGTGTCTATGATCCTTATGAATATAAAATAACCATCCATACCATTATGTTAGGAAGTTACTTTATCTTAAACCATAATGATAAGTCCCTTCCAACCTCCTCCTCCTCCATCACATAACCACACTTGTGATGTCCATCAACATTTTACTACGGACTAGCTTAGGAGATCCTAGACCCTTACCTATAGATTTTGATGCTTATTATCCTAAAAATAATTGGTATGAACCATTTTATGATAATTGGGTCCATTCTTATAAAAATTACAAGCAACTCAATTTTTTGTCATTTAATTTTCTCATTGGTCGTAAAATTTAACATGAATCCATACACATAAAATGTCATGAAGGATATGATATTGTTACTAAGATTCATGATACCAAATTGAGTATGATGAACTTAAATAATTTTATTCTCACCTTGAGATTTAAAAAACCCATATTCTTAATCAATCTCAAAACCAACAACCTACCAATCAACCTCAAAACCCTTTCATGCTATCCACCAATGGAGAAATTAGTTTTTCTATTAATAGAAACCTTTTATAAGGCTATTATATCCTTAAGTATACCTTGATAAATACCATCATGGTTCTAGTCACTTTAGGTCCCAAGATAACTTTGACAAAAAATTTATGTAATTGATAAAGATATTAACTTAAACATGACCTTAGATAGACCATGGATTCACAAGATGAAAGTAATTCCTTCTACCCTTTTCCTACACATTAAGTTCCACCATTTGGGGAAAGTATTTATTTCTCAAGGAGATCCTAATCCATTTGACATCCTTCAAGTGACCATGCATAAAATACCAGGGATTTATATTGATTATCTCTTACCCACTAAAGGTATGGTAAATCTCCCTCATCTGGTTGAGGCCAAGGATTCCCCAACATCCAAAGTAATTATCATAAAAAGAAGTATTCAAATTCCAAATCTCATACAAAATTAAAAAATTAAAGATAAAGGGGTAAAAATAATAAAAATGGTAAGTACCAAAACCCATTTTAAAGTGACAATCATCTCAACCATATTTATGGATGAGATTATCAGTATCCAAGAGAAGGATAAACCATTCACACTCCCCTTTGACCCTCATGGAGTAAGAATGTATAAACTTTACCAATCTCAAGACCTAGAATCCTAAGAGGGGTTAACTAACATATTTTAAATTAACATAGTTGAGATATCAGAAGACCAAAAAATGTTCCCTAAAATGTTGATGATTATTTATTCACAAATTATCAATGGACCCTTAACTATGATAGGGTAAAGTTCCATCTCAACATAGGGGTAGAAGTCATCATAATATCCCATAAAGGAAGAATCATTACATTTGGCTTCAAATTAGTTTTTTAGTGCATAAAAAATGGAGAAGAATATAAAAACATATTTTTAGGTATTATTACCACAAAAATATTGGGTATTTAAAACCTAAGTATCTAAGGTGAGTCATAATTAGTGACTAAGCAAGTTTTAGAATTATACCAGAATAAAGATGAATATCTTCATCTCTATAATAATGTTGTGTGTGAAGTTTCCAAATATTTTGGTTTTGCTTACATAGAAGTCATTCTCTGATCCTTGAATTCACTAAAAATTATTATGCTATATTATAATTCCTTCAAGCCTATGATGACCTTCCCTCATTGTACCATTATAAGGGATTTCTTTTCACTTCCTAACCCATGTCTACCCTTGGATCTTATTACTATGATATTACTATGAGATCAAGAAATATCTTTCTTATATTAAAGAGTTTGATGTATTTGACACTAATACCAAGGATTGTAACCTTCCTCCTACTCCATATGAATTTGAGGAAGGAAATACCTCCTTAATATAAGACACCATAGACATCATCATAAGGACTAAAGGGAGCCCTACGATCCCTAAACTTGTGTATTCATTATCACCCCAAGAGGTATAATACCATATGAAGTTTCTTATTGAAATTTCCAAAGACTTTCCCTTTTCATATGTAGTCATGACATGTAATTAGCCTAAAGTAGTTGTCCAACACTTGGTTACCATTCCTAATGTGAAACTTGTAAAATAAAAACTTAGGACGCTCAAATCCAAGGTTGTGCTGATGGTCAAAGAAGAGGTCATCAAATTATTGAAACTAGGGTTCATAAATCCCATACACTAATCTAAATATATGTCCAATATCATCTTCATTCTAAAAAATAATAAAAATTAGGATTTGTATATACTTTTGTGATATAAGCATAGCATGTCCTAATATGACTTCCCTTTTCTCTCCATCAATTTTATTATTGATTTTATAATAGATTATGAGTTTATAGACCTCATGGAGGTTTCTCAGGATATAACCAAATTTAAATTTTAGAAGAGGATCTAAACAAAATCTCTTTTATTTCACCATGGGAATATTCTTTTATGTAGTCATACTCTTTAACTTTAAAAATTCTAAGGAAACATATCAGAGGCCATGACCCATATTTTTCATGATCTTATCTATAAGCTAGTATAATTTTATGTCTATGATCTTCTTGGAAAGGAAAGAAGAAGGGATGACCACTTATAATTATTACATACCATTCTTACATGCCTTATTGAGTACTAAGTTAGCCTTAATCCAAAAAATTATGTGTTTTAAGTCATAAGTGGAAAAATCCTTGGTTACATTATTTCCCAACACAATATTGACATAGATCTAAATAAAATTCATGTTATCCTAGATATGTTACCCATTATTGATGATTTAGGAATAAGATCATTCATAGGAAAGCTATGGTAAATTTGTAGATTTGTGCCTAATCTTACACACACAATCCATCATATCAACAACTTGTTAAAAAAGGAGAGTGGGTTGACTTGGATAAAAGATTGTTAGGGCACATTTGAAGATATAAAATATTTCTCATGTTTCCTCAAATAATCATGGCACTTAATGATAACAAACCCACCATAATTTACATAAGGGTAACTAAGGTGTCTTTTCCCTTTATTTTGGCTCAATAGGATGATGATGGAAAGGAATGAGCCATCTAATTCATTAGCCACACTCTTGTCAATTATGAAACTAGACGTATTCAAGTAAAAAAGGAGTGTTTGGCCATTGTATTTATAACCAAGCAGTTGTGACATTCCATGTTTAATTAGTAAAAAAGAGTCCTAATGAGGTCCCAAACCTTATGAATATTTAAACCCAACCATACCTCTTGCAGAAGGTTGGACATTTCATCATGCTTTTGAGTGAATTTAAACTTACCTATGCCAACTATAAGTCCATTAATGGATAAATCATTTATAATTGGTTGGAAAAATCCCATTTAGAATTCAATGATCTTATTAGTACCAATTTTCAAGATGAATTAGTGTGCTATATAGAGAAACATGCAATCATAGCATCTCCTTTGTATACTGACATCATAAAATATTTAATTGACTATACTTATATTGACGAAACTAGTTCACTATATAGGAATTGCATTCATATCATTACATATAAACATGTCATTCTTGAGGAAGTTCTCAATTATAAATATTTTGACAACATGTAGCTAAGATGTGTTGATCAAGAAGATTAAAAAAATCCTCTTTCACTGTAACAATGATGTTTATGGTGGAAAATTTGGTGTTCATGCAACCACTCTAAAAAACCATAGGATGGGATGCTTCTATCCTATGATTAAGCACAACACCCAACACTTTTCCCATGAGATTTATATCCCTCCCAGGGCACTTCAATACATTATTACTCTGTGGCCATTCTCCACTTGGGAGCTAGACCTAGTTAGCAAGATCTTCTTTAATTCATTAGATGACCATCACTTCATTATTATGATCACATAATATTTTACTAAATTAGAAGAGGAAATGCCATTGAATGTTATTACTAGATCTGTAACCATAAAGTTCATCTCAATTCATATTATTTATAGATTTGGGATCACACAAGTTATTATCACAAAATTTTAAAATAAATTTGCTATTTATCATCATAAAACTTATATTTATTATCCATAGGCCACTAGCTAGGTTGAGGCCACAAACAAAACACTAAATTTAATCCTAGTCAAAATATTCAAATATAACAAAAGAGATTATCATATTCATATTTACCTTGCACTATGGGCCTATAGAAAAAATATTCACACACCTATGGGAGTGACCCCATATTCCTTTATTTTTAGAGTTGAATCCATTCTATCCATCAAGGTGGAATTCCCTATACTTTGTGTTTCTCTTCAAGGTCTTCTTGACCATGGAGAGTATAGAAACACATGGCTAACTCAATTATAAATATTAGATGAAAATCATCTTGATTCCACATAAAATAACATTGCTTATACAAAGTGCATTGTCAGATAATTTAATAATATTTCTCATGAGCATTTTATATAGTAGGAGACCTTGTCTTGAGACCTAATAGTATAATAGCTAAGAAAAAAGGAGAATCCAATTAGTTGGGCCCTTATCTAGCGATTAAATATTTCAATAACAAAGCCTATCAGTTGTGCACTTTATAAAGAAAATCATTTAGTCAGTCTATGAACTCTTTGTAATTAAAATGTTTCCACATCTATTCATTACATTTAAAATTTCCTAGATTACATTTCCACTGTTCATGTATTATTTTTCATAGTAGATGTTTTGTTTAGTAGTTGTTTAGATATGAGTTCACATGACAAAAAATTATAAAATGCATCATATCATTTAACATCACTTTCTATATCACCTTATTTCATTTTTTAAAACATTATCAAAATCAACATGACATAAGTTTTGTCTTAGTTCTTATGAGCATAGAGTGCCTTATTCCTCATGTACTTATTTAAAAACTTAGAAAAATATAGCCTACAACTTAGTCTAGAAGCTTGTCTATGAAAAAGTATCCTTATATGGTTCCCACTAAGTAAAAACACTAGCATGATCAAGATAAGTAACCCTATTTTTCTATCTTGGACCTTGATGATGGGCCCTTACATTTTACTAGTTATATAGGGCTAGGATTTGAGGGTAGGAGCCTCCCTAAGAAAATACAAATAAATAAAAATGATAAAGGACACTAATACAAGATTCAAAAGCTCATGTAAATCAATTTAATTTCCCATCTCTCACCCTTAAATAATCATTGATGATGATCCCTCACATATCACTAGTTTTATGGGGTTAGTATTGATGGGAGATGCCCTTAATCACCTGCATCTAGCCTTTGGTGATGAACCATGTATCTTCCTAGTCACATCAAGCTAAGTATAGGGGGTCATAGAATGTAAAGAATAGATCTATTTCAAATTATAAAGTGTTATAAAAAAATATCAATATAAATCTATTAAATCTTGTCTAGATGTCGATGTTGAAAGGATAACTGTATCCCATTAACCAATTATGTCATGATTATCCACCTATAGACAAAGCCAATAAAGTTAGTGTTTAATTAGTTTTGTAAAGAATTACAAAATACCATTTTTCATAAGGATTAGGTCAACTTATTTTTCCTTATGAATTTTTGTGTATATTTTTCTTCCACTATTTTGCATATATCCTAGTTCCATTTCATCCCTTTGTTTAAAATTAAAAAATGTTTCATCATATGAACAAAGTAGCTCAATCATCATTTGTAAAATAGTCATTAACACACTAATAAACATTCACTTCATTTAAATCTACATAAATTCTATTTCCATATCTCAAATATATAAGCATATCCATAACATTATCATAACAACAAGAGATACATGGTACATCATCACATGTCTAGTTATCTAAAGTGCATACGCTAAGAAAGTAACATGAAAATTAGAAGTATTAGTATACCATGATAAGTCATAAAAATAATCTAAAAGTATCTCTCTCTATATCAATGTCAATATCAATTTTATACATTATAATCTCAATATAATCACCTTAATATTGGGGAAATATGCTTAAACATCCAAAAAAATTGATGTATAAACATGTAAAATAATCTGACCCTAATGTATTATTGAAGTATTCTACTACCCCCTATAAAAATTATGTGTCCCAATATTTTGGTCCTCCTCCAATGATAATTCCTTGATGCTAACAAGTACCATGGGATATATATCTTGCTCTTATATCACATCTTTATAGTCTCTACTTGGGAAGGCATCCCTCATGTTATTTGTTGGCTCAAAGAAGCCCGACCTCTCCTACCTATAAAAATATTTCTCAAAGTAATTTGCTTGAAAATTTGTAGTAGTTAACCTTGAATTTAGTTTTTTTATTTCCCCCTATGATATAATATTATGAAGGATGCATGGTAAGTTGGGTAAAAATTAATTGTATGCTTGCCTATTCTAGCAGGGAGTTCAACGTCAACTAGTATATGATTTCTAGTCAACTAGGGTGTTCCTGATCATCATCCTCCATCTAGTAGATGAATATAAAACCAAATAAAATAAATAAACATCAAATACCTAATCTAATAAAAATTAAATAATTAATCATGCTAAAAGATAATGTGATAAATAACTAGAAAAAATAATAACTATTTTACATCATCCTTGTGTTAGTTGGGATATGAGTTTTCATCAGATATCATTTCAACCTCCTCATGTCATACCATGGGATCATCATCTCCTACATGATCACCTTCATCCTATCATCCACATAATAACTATTATTGTTGTAGGGGATCCTATTGTGGTGGTGGTGGTGGTCATAACTGTTGATAGTGTCTGATTAATAATGTAAATTAAATACCTATGGGAATACCATCTCCCACACTTATAAGTTGTTGTCTATCTTGTGATCCTAAACCTACCACTAGTTTTGTCATAGCCTACACTACTCTCATATTTTCTATTCATGTAATGGGAATCCCTAGTGTGAAGGGGTGCCACTGTAGCCTACCCATTCTAGCATTCATTCTCTCCTTGACTCCCTTGTATACTACTTGAGGCATATGAAGGTTAGATGCATATGATAACCTAAACTAATGAAGTAATATATATATATATATATGTGTGTGTGTGTGTGTGTGTGTGTGTGTGTGTGTGTGTGTGTGTGTGTGTGTGTGTGTGTGTGTGTGTATATATATATATATATATATATATGTATATATATATATATGTATATATATAAGGTGAAAATATATCGATAGTCACCTCTCTAATAAATATTATGCTTATGAAATTTTTTTGAGGTAGGCCGCATCATCTACCCACTATCATAGTGTACCTTAGTAAGGCATGGCACCAAGTCTATTACTATCAACATCCACACTACTATTATAAAGGATCTCAAAGGCACCATCATTATCTATCTAGATATCCTAATGGTCCCTAAAATTATAATTACAACCCTTCACTAATAAGGGATCATCCACTCATGCACCTAATTCATGATTAGTTAAGGGTGGCTAATGGAAAGAACTCTAAACTGTGCAATCCTATATAAATTCTTGTACATCCAATTTAAAATCTCTTGAGCCCAAGAACACCATGAAATCCTCTCCTCTATCTACCTGACTATCAATTCCCAACTATATAATAGCATTTTTTTCCCTTGTCCCCACTAATAGGGAGGCAAGGATCCGTATGATGACTTTATGAAGATTCAAAATTGCTATTACATCTACCCTCACAAGCTTCACTTCATAATTTACACCCACATTGGGTGCTCTCCATCACCAAAATACTTTGCCTAGATGGTAGTATCTCCTCTACCAATATAATTCCTTAAGGTCATAAATTGACCTATTATTAGTAAGGCCAATATATTATATACATCAATGAGAGTGATGGTCCACTCTTCCTTATCTTGCAGAAACTGGAAGGTGTTCCATTTTGCATTCTATTAGGTGAATATATCACACAACTTAATTGATGGGGGAATAGTCCCCATCAATGTTATCCTTAAAATCCTATCCCAATCCAAAATGGCCATCTCATCAAATTTTAGCTAACCTAAAATCCTTGAGATCCACTCTTGCTTGCTATCCCAGCTCTACCATATGTATCCCCTATAAAAAGGTATCCTAAAAAAATACTAAACATTTATTTGACCTTAAAAATCATGCCAAACCTATATTTATGGCTTTGGGATTAAACCACTACCTTATGAGGGTAATAATTATGTATATATCATAAGTATATAATGAAAAGGTAACATCCCCATATAATACATGGTGGTTACATGAACCATTGTGATATAGACATAATTGATGACCTATGAACACCAATATTTTTGTTTAGCACTGGTTATTTCATCTACCAACTATGCCTAACCTAAAAACATCCTAATTTCCCAATTTGCAGTCAAGTATCACAATTTTGAAAAAATAATTTGTCTACCTAACCCCCCAATCCCATTCCTACAATAAATTTATAAGATTAATGGATTTAAATGTGTTTTTGATAAAATTTTAAAAATTGAGGATAAAATTAAAAAAATCAATATAACTAACCTATGATTGCCTTACTCCTACTGATATTGTTATGTTGGACATGCTCTTCTTGTACTTGTTGATTTAGTTGTTTCATGGATTGATTTCATCATCATGAATCTAGAGCTCCAAATTCTCAAAACTTAATTCACACAAATAAAACTCTATTTGAAAAATTTTCAAATATATAGTCTATTTGACTAGTAGTTTTATTTTTAAAACTTACCATTTTTACTAATTTTACTTTTCAAATTGCATTTTATGATGTTTTAAAGTGTATTTACCACCTAACTGATCCATAAAATGTCAAATACTAACTATTTTAACATTTTATTCTCTATATCACTATTACAAGACATGTTTTTTATTTTTAGTTTAACAACTTCATGACACCTTGGCCTTGAGTAAAGTCCCCCAATGGAATTGATTAGGTAGTATACAAAACCCCACATACACAATATGTAAACTTGTCCATGATTTGATTAATTAGGATGTTTTTTGCTTTCTCTTTAAAATTGCAATTGATTCCCATTTTTTCTTGTAAGTCAAGAGGGTGTCTCGACTGGCTTAACTACACCAAACATGTGTGTAAGGTATGTTTTATAACCCTCATTTTCATTTCAATGTTACATTTATATAGAAAAAACCCTCACCATTTCATTAGGAGGTGTCTCCCCATTGAAGAAATATATATGCACTCAAAAATTACACGGTTCAACTTTTCTAAAAAAATCCAATTATGATGCAAGAACCTCTACTTATATATGTGCTTATAAATAAATTTATTGTAGTCATTTTTTATTTTATACCCTCTATGGCTAATTTTAAATCTTTGAAATTATTTTTTTGAGTTCTTGTGCCTTAGTTTTTACTTCATTTCTCTTAGTTTTTACTACACAACTACCACATTTTGTCATGAAACTACTGCTTTCAAGTTTCTTTCACCATGATGGTTTTGTAAATTACCATGATGAAAGTGTTACATAGGTGTGTTTCTATAATATACCATAGTATTTTCTTAGTTTAATATGTAAATTTAATCATCATCACTTGCATAAGGTAGTGGTTTCATCACTACTTGCACATTTTTAAATTTAGCATTCAAGACTTCACTTTTCACACTTTTTTCATTCTTTTAAACATGTTTCTTGATTGTTTTCTCTTGTGTTCACTTATTAGATGGACCATCTCAGCCCTAAATTTATTTTTATCAAATATTATCTCTTATAAATTAAGCCAAGCTTTAGTTAAACTATCACATGCAACCTCCTTGCTTCTCTTACAAGTATCTAATTTTTCTTAGGTTTTAAGATCTGAGATTTACATTAGAGATTGGACATTTTTAATTTTAAAGAGCCCTAAACTACATATTATTAGTTTTTATATATCCTTATCTTTATTTTGTGATCATCCTCATGTTTTTATACATAGGTTTGGAGAGGAGAATTCACAAGTTGGCAACCAGTTCTTTACCTTTATGGATTAGTCTAACCACTGTTCAACTACTCTATTTGTAAATATTATGTACATATTGATTTATTTTATTATAATCATTTTTTCTGAGATTTATAAGGTTTTTTATTGTGTAATCAAATAGCTAGCATACCTCATGATAGTATACTTAAAAAAAACATCTCTCTACCTTTTCTTGGTCTCACGATTCATCAGGTTGGAGGTTTTATATATAGTTTTATTTTATTTTGTATTATATTAGATATTTTATCTCTGATTATATTATATTAATATTCATAAAATATAAATAAAAAATAAAATAACTATTCTTTCTTTTTTTCACCAAAAAAATAGTTTAGATTCATTGTTTACACTTGCATGCTAAAATTTATCAAAGCACATAGTTTACATAAAAACCTAGGGTAGTATAAATTAATTTAATAAATATATAAAACCAAATATTAAAATTTATTTTTAGGTTTAGAACAAGCTCACATTCACACACAAATATATATACACACACCTAGAAAAAAATCTAAAAAAACTAGTCAAAGAAAAAATTGAACCTTGGATATGATTTTATTCATCTACATAAGAAATGAATGATGCCCCAAATAATAAATTTATATATTTTATCTTAAATTAATTTCATTCTATATCATTTATTTTTATTAAAAAATCATTTAAAACCCCCTAAAAACTAGTTTCCTAGCTTGGATGTGCAAAATTAATTTTTGAATACCTAGAAGTTGTGCTCTATAGGTTTTAGAATCTGATTTCCATTTCCATGTTATAAATATTTGATTGGAAAATATTTTAAATCATTTATAATTTAAAAAATAAAAATAATAAGAAAAATTTCATTTATCTTACATATAAGTAGAATCTTGTATCTAGAAAATGATAAAATCAGCATTTGGATCCTTAGATTAGAATTTAGTTTTGGTGTTGCATACATTCAAATATATTTGAAAAAAAATTATATTTATTTTAAATATTTATTTAATAATTTAAAAATTAATTTAATTTTAAATAATTAACATAGTTTGATTTCATTACAAAAATTATCAAAAACACCTCAAAACGTAGCCAACTAAGCCTTATGAAGATGAGTACAAGCCCAAACCTTGTTTCTACACATATAGAAGAATAAGTACCTCTTTTAGACCATTGGGATACCAATAAATATTATTAATCAATAAATCATACCATTTTCCTCCCTCTTTTATTTGACACTTCCAGAGCATCCCTACCTCTTTAGAGTTGGCATCTTTTCTAGAGTTAAATCTCCCATTCCTGGTAGAAATGGTCAAATTGACATCAATGCTAAGATTAGAATAGAGGATTTATACTCCAATATAATTCCACATTTTAATTTTGACCAAATAAAATCTCTTTATTAATAATATCATGTGTAAACGTAATATTTAATTACCCATCCATATGTGAGGTCGCTAATACAACTATCTCCAAGTCTAGACCCCTGCTTATTATTTTAACTCTCCCTAGGACTAGACTTATCAAATTTTAATTCACCTCATGTATGATATTAACCAAAAATAGTTATAAAAAAACTGATTAGATTCCTAGAGTTATCCAACCCAATTTCACCCAATTCATCATCCCCAACATTGACCAAGAACCCTAATACATTGTCCCCACCTACATTAAGGGACATTGGAGTTTTTTACCCCATAAATTATCCAATATAAATGAGTAACATGACACCATAAATATTTTAGTATCATTACAAGTATCCTTAAATTTCCATCATCCAAAACCCCATTCTAGCACCTTAATCTAATCCACATAGTCCCTACACCTACTCATTCCAACATCTCTTCATCAATTGTCTCGGCCAGACCTCAAAAAGTGTTGGGGATTAGTATTTACATTAGCTAATTTTTTTCAAGTTATTTACTACGTGGAAAATAATATTTACTATTTTTCAATTATAATTAGTTACCATATGCTTAATATGGTTATTATTTATTACGTATATAGGTTAGTGGTTAGTTTGTTATACTCATGACTATTACTGAATTATTTGTTATTTTGGATTCTATTTAATAGGAAGTTAGTTTGCTATTAAAATGGATATAATATCCAATGTATTTTTCAAATGAATTAATAAAGAATAGAGTGTGATTTCTATGTGTTAAAATTCTATAAATATGGGTTAAACTCACTATTATCAGAACATGATTCTTTGATGGGAGAATAAAATGGTTAAGGGAAACTCTATATATTGTTGCTCTTGTTTATGAAAATTTATTCTTAGAATAATTTTTAAGGTTATTTTTTGTAGAGTTATTCACATGTTCTTTCATATAGGCCTACACTTCAAGTCTTATGCTTTTTATTTCCTCACTCATTAATAATCACATTGGTTCCCCAAGGATCGATTTTGGAAAGACATAAACATTCGCTATTGAATTAATTGGTTCAGATTTCCATAGATTCTAGTTTTATTTAGCTTAACATTGACTCTAACATCGTTCATTCAACTCAGACTAATTTAATTTACAATGTATAAGTTCTACTATATGTTAGGCATATGGAGATCCATTTTTATATATGTATTCAAAGTAGTAACTGAGCAAGGAATCTTCAAGAACCATAAAAAATACTTCTCAGTCCACATAAATATGATGAAGAACAAAAAAAGATTAGTTATTACAATAATTAATGATTAACCTGATTAGATTTATAGTTTAGCCTGAACACATATGCTCTCATCACCATAATCACACCTCATTTAAATCATAAGTTCAAAACTATTTTGCATCATCATATCAAGACTAATGATCTCCATACATTATAGACCAAGTATTTTAGTTCACAGTCACCTAGTTTGTCACATCCTATCCACCAAAGCCAAGGGTAGTGAACATTGTCTATGTTATTTTTATTTTGGTGGTACTTTTTATTTTTTAGTTGTTTGTATTTTATGAAAAATATCATTATAATAATTCCATTTCTAAGTTAGATAAAAAGATAATGTAGATATCATTGAATATGTAAATAGTTGTATAGGAGGGAAATTGACTGCAAGAATCCTCTGACTATAGAGATCTTCTGATTGTCATACTTTATTGGAAGATGGTTGGATGATGAATATGTTTAACTAGAATTGAAATCTTGATAATTTATCTTATATAGGTGATCATGTGAAATAAGATCTAAATAAAAATATGCAAACCTAAAAGTATGCATTGGCATATGATTCTTTTTTTAGCTCACATGATGTACTTTATCCTAATGTAAACACTATGGGGGGATATGTTGGGGGATTAATATTTACATTAGGTAAATTAGTTATTAGGTTATTTACATGTGGTAAATAATATTTATTTTTGTGTAGTTATAATTAGTTACTATATGGTTAATACGGTTATTATTTGCTACATATATAAGTTAGTGGTTAGTTTGTTATACCCATGACTATTACAATTTATTTTTTATTGTGGATTCATATTTAATAGGAAGTTCATTTTATATTATAATGGCTATATAATAGCCAATGTATTATTCAAATAAAGTAATAGAAAATAGAGTGTGATATCTGTGTTAAAATTCTACAAATATGGGCTAAACTCATTAAGAAGTTGAATTTATGAAGGCCACATGTCACTTCCCTCATATACAAATCTGTTGAACCCAACATGAAAGGGATATCCCTTTTGTGTATTCCCATTTTCATATTTTCTTCACTTTTCTCTCTCCCTTCCATATTATGTAGGTATCTATATAACCCATGAATATGTCTATTTAGGACATCTTTGATATAAATATAAACTCTGAAATATATATAATGAGAAATAAACTTGGTGCTAAAGCTTCCCTCCATAATTGGAATAAAAACACTTCCACACAAAATTTAGAAACTCAATATGATGGTATCCCTTTAACTCATGAACTAGATTGGGGCTAGTGTTTCATGAGGTGCATGACCCATATAAAACCACTATAGATCACATTTATTCCAATAACATGTCTTTTACGAGTGGAATTAGAACCAACTCTCATATTTAAACAAGACCACCTATTAGTCTACAAACCTTGAATGTTAAAAGTGGAATTAAATAAGATTAATACATTGATATAATTTACAATCTGAAAGATGGGATAAATAGACTAAAAATACCTTTTCACCCCTATAAAAATAATTAAAACATCACCAACCCATAGGAGAAACACCCAATAGCTCATCAAGAGAGATATAACTTAGACCAATTCATTGGTGGTCATCAAATCACCTCTTGAACCTGCTACTAAGGAGGTTACGAGAACCACTCCTTTTTCCTCGAATGATCTCATTTAAAATTTAGTGGGTCACATTAGAGATTTAGAGAGTAACCAAGCCTATCTAAATTAGGATATGGCCACTAACCCTCCTAACCAAGGCCATTCCTCTTATATTCCCATTCTAGTGGTAACTTACCAATTGTCATGTCATCCATCTAAATCACCACTCATTAGCTATGCCTCGTATAAATAATTTAGGTATTGTTGACACTTAGATTCACACCCTTGATGAGATGCTCATCTCTCCTCACCCAAGTGGCACAATGGAGTCATCTCTCTTGCTATGTGTGACAATCTTGTTGAGATGAATCTCTAGATAACGGGCTAGCTCCCCTTGATGCACCTTTAAATCTCTCTCAAATCTATAAATTCATGTATGAAAAGGGTTCAAGAAAAAAAATAAAAAAATAAAAAGGATGATTCACCAATGTTTATCTCCTCTTATTTGACTAAGAATACGCTACTTAAAGATGAACATAGTTTTATTCACACAAAACTCAAAAATCCTTGTGTTTTGTCACATCAGTGTTTCACATGCTAGATTTAAGAGGGCATTTGACATTTAGGAGAGAAGTGGATGGTTCCAAGAAAGAATGCAGCCATAGATTACTTCTAAAATATTTATACACTTAGAAAAAACACTAACAAGGACCTTTAATGACACTCTTTCTACATATTCGTAGACCATTAAGAGTACAAGATAGAAAAGACAATATTTCACTAGACTAGACCAGCAAGATTCAAGTCATCACTCAATAGTACATGTGAATGGTAGAATAACTTGTATATTTCTTCAAGAGTTATTCAAGTACAAATCTAGCCAATTTTTTTTCAATAACCAGTGGAGGCTACTCAAATGAGCCAAGAGAATGCATATTTATAGCTTTGAGAGGTGTAGCGAGCAAAAGAAGTCCAAGGGTCACTTAGACATGTGTCATCTTAAGAGAAATAGTTACATTTTCATGTGGGAGAGGTGGGCTAGCTATGTCATGTCACCAAATGAATCAGTTACAAATGAATAAGTTACAACTAAACCAAATGCCTTAGTTACAATTGAATCAGCTACAGTTGAGTAAGTTATAATTAAACCAAATGCCTTAGTTATAATTGCCATTTTTTACCTTTATACTCACCTTCAGGGTCCCATCGAGCCTTTTGATGCCAATGGCTATTTCTCATAGTTTAAAATTGACATTTTATGGGCCATCACCCTCCTTATTCCATTGAAATATTTTCCTTAGACTCACTATTTTGATTTATTTGGGACCCACTATTTAAACACCAATGGCTAGCTCATGACCCTGAAGTTGACGTCTATAGACCCATCATGAATTTCTTTAGGATATTTTCCTCAGACTCTTTTCTCAAATAATATTCCATAGACTTATCTTCTCTCAGGTTCTTTCCCCATGGATACATTGTTTTGGCACTTTTCCTAAAATAAATCCTTTGGGTCCTTTTTCTGCATTAATTTCTTTGGGCTATCAAATGACTTTTTGGATTTTAAAAATGGACCATTTGGTTCTTTGAAATGTTCCTTCAAGTTTCTTGAAGTGGACTTTTAGAACTCTAGAATGATCCCTTTGGCTTCTTGTAAATGACCCTTCATCTTTTTATAAATGACCCTTCAAATTTTTGTAAATGACCCTTCAACTTTTTGTTTGGCACCTTTCAGCCTTCCTGCAAATTTTATTTAGAAAAAATGAAGTCCCCTTTAGAAAAATTGGAGTGCCTTTCAAAAAAATTGAAATGCCTTTTGAAAAAGTTATTTTAGATAAAATGTTTGAAACAATTCCTTTGAAAAACTAAAAAATTTCCCTTCAAAAAATATAAAAATTACCCTTCAAAAAATCTAAAAAAGACCCCTTCAAAAAAGTTGCAAATGACCCCTTTAGAAAGTTGCACCTTTTCAAGAAAATTGTTTTAGACAAAATGTCTAAAATAATTCCTTCAAAAATATTGAAGTGGACCATTTTATAAAATAAAGATACACTTCAAAAAAAAAAAAAGATAAAATGTCTAAAATAATTCCTAACACTTGAACAAAAAACCCGAAGATAAAACCTATGAAAGAATGAACAAAGGATCAAAAGGATTACTACACAAAGGATTAAAAAAAGACCAAAACCAAACTTCCTAAAAATATACAAAGGATTAATATGTAAAGGCTTTGTCAAAGAACACTTATTTTGAAGAAAATCTACATACTGGTTAAGCCAAAGGTATAGACTTAGGTGGCTAAGATTTCAAATAGGGATGCCCAATTTTGGCCTAAAGGGCTAAAATTTGGTCAACAAATTGGTGACTCGTAGGGGTAGTATGCCTATTATACTGACTAGATCAATAGCCAAATTAATCCATTAGGCATGGAGTCATCTAAGGACACTCAAATGAGGAAGCATTGGCCATGACTCAAAACCTTGAAGAACACTCCAGACCTAGAAGGAAAAACCCATGCCACAAAACACAACACAAACAAAACACATAAGACACAAAGCAAAGAAATACATGAGACAAATCACACATGTGTATAAGCACTTAGGGAACATAAGAAAGCAGGAAACTATGTACAAAGTAAAAGGAGAACCTCAATAACAATTCTTTAGATATATCCCATTAACTAGGATATGTAGTTCCTCTCCATCCAACCTTGAAAGCTAGAAAGCATTGTGTTGTTTGCACTATGTGATCACATATGAGAAAATTCACAAAGCATCTAACTTTATGTGTCTTTTAGGTTTGAACCTATCTTCATCCCATTTTAAGACAATGTCTCCTTCTTTGAATCTCCTTGGCATGGATTTCTTGTCAAAATAATTCTTTGTTTGGTCTTGGTAAGTTGTTATGGTGTACATAACTTAATTTATTATCTCTTCAAGCTCCATCAACTCATATAACCTGACTTTAATACTGTTGTTCTCCATCAATTATAGCTGATAAGTAAGATCTAAAACTAATAACTCAAGTGATATAGGAATTCTAGCTTCCCTTCCATAGACAAGTGTATATGGTGAATTCCTAATTTCTCTATTTGGGGTTTTCCTATCATCCCAAAGATCTATTTTCAACTTGGTGTGCCAATTTCTTTAATTCTCCTCTATTGTTCTCTTTATAATCCTTATTATATTCTTGTTTGTGGACTAAGCTAGTCCATTCCCTTGGGGGTAGTAGTTAGAGGAGGTACTAAGATAGATGCCATGCTTCAAAGCCCATTCAATTTTTCTTGCTCCTAGGAAGGCTAATGCATTATCTAAAATGATTATTTAAGGAGCTCTAAATCTTATTACTATATGTTCATAGAAATCAAGGACTAGACTTTCATTTGTCTCCTTAAGAGCTACAACCTCAACCCATCTTGTAAAATAATCAATGGCTATCAACACCCACTTATGACCATCACTAGAAGGTGGATTGATTAGGCCTATGAAATCCAAACCCCATTGTGTGAAGGGTTGCTCAACCTAGATTGGATGAAGAGTCAAGGCAAATAGATTTTTTTTCCATCAAAGAGAGCACACTTTTGGTATTTCCTTACCCAAGTGTGAGTGTCTTTTAACAAGCTAGGCCAAAAGTAACAAACCCTCATAATCTTAGCAACCGTGGTTCTTAGAGAAAAGTGACCACTAACTAGTTTATCATAGAATTCAAATAATAATTTATCAATCTGATCCAAATCAATACACCTCAACAACACACTTAAAAAGTCCTTTCTAAATAGAACTCTATAAATAAGTACATAAGGAATGGATTTCAGCCTAAAGTACCTTCTCTTGTCCCTATTAAGACCTTGTGGACGCTCACCAGTTTGAAGGAAATGGATCATGTCCTTTTTCTAACTTCTCATAGATGAAGGTGTAGCTTATATAGAGTCATCATGAATTACCAAAACATCTTCTTTTTTCTCTTTCAAGTCTGAAGTGAGATGCTCACACAATCTTTTTCCTTTCACTAACTTGGTAGTTTTTATCTTCACATCATATTCCATTACCCTTGTAATCCATCCTGCCCTCTTTTCATTCAAATCTTTGTTCAATAGAAATTCTTTCACACTAGGATGAGGCACAATAATATGAATGTTTTTATTAGACAGCATATGCCTAAACTTCTTAAACTCCTTATGATTTAAAGCACTTATTTTTCAACATATGTGTACCTTATCTCATATCCTTCCAAACCTTGACTAAAGAGGGCAATAGTTTATTCAAAAAATTTATCATTAGTTTAAGTAAGCATGGAAAATATTACCTCTTCATTCTCAAAATTATATAGGTTGAAATCTTTGGAGAAGTTTTGACTTGCAAGGGTAGGATCATAGGCAATGGCTTTGATTGATCTCCTCAAAAATTTCTTTCCTCCTTCAAAACTTTCTTTCCTCCTTCTTGTCCAAGTGAATACCTCATCCTTCCTTAACATGGAGGTCAAGGGCTTGACTATGTTAGCAAAATCAGGAATAAACCTCCTAATGAAATTTATCTTACCAAAGAAGCTTTGTAGACCTTTCTTATGTTTTGGCAAAGACAATGCCAAGATGGCACTTACCCTTTTGGGATCAATAGATAGACCTTTCTTGGAAATAATGTGGCCTAAGATTTTGCCTTCATGGATATAAAACACACATTTATTTGGGTTTAGAGAGATCCCAAACTCTCTACACCTCTCAAAAATCTGCTTTAGGTGTTTCAAATGATCTTTTGCTTCTTTGGAGAAAATTGTCACATCATCAAGATATACCAATACAATGTCATTGATTAATACTTGAAAATCCATATTTTTTGCATGTTGAAAATTATCTCTAACATTAGATAACCCAAAATTTATTTTATTATAGGCATACATGCCCCATTTGGTGGTGAAATTTGTCTTGTATTGGTTACTTTCTTTCACCAAAATCTGATTGTACCCAAAATAACCATCTAAGAGAGAAAACCTCTCACTACCTACCACCACTTGTAGAATTTGCTCCATAAAATGGAGGGTATGATGATCCTATAAAGACACTCTATTCAAGTCCCTAAAATCAACACACAACCTTATCTCTCCATTCTTTTTCCTAATAGGAACTGGGTTTGCCAACCAAGATGAATGCTTAATGGGAAAGATGATTTTGGACTCAATCAATTTAGTGATTTATTTCCTCATGAGAGGCTAAATCTTGGGATTGATTGGTCTTTACCTTTAATTAATAGGCCTAGCATTCTCATCTAAATTTATAGTATGTTGAGCTAGATTTGGATCAAAACCCTTTAAATCACTATACTCCCATGCAAAGACATCGAAAAATTCTTTGCATAACTTAATGAAAGCATGCTTCTATTCTATAGTACATACCTTCCCAAGTAAAAGCAATTTATCTTTTAAAATTTTAACCTTCTCATATTTTTCCTTCTTGGTAAATATGATTACCTTCTCTTTCTTCAGCTGGTCATCGTCATTGAATATGCTCTCAAGAGTGACTAGGCTTTTAGGAATCTTGTTAGACTTCAATTGCACAATCTGCTCTCCATATTATTGATATAGTTTAGAATAATTATTGGAATAAAACTTAGCTTCTTCCTATATAAAAATTGATATTTGTTGGTCACTATCAAACCCCTACCAATTAGTGACATTATCTAATATGGAGGACCTTACAATCACTTTTATATGAGGTTGGTTCTTGTCCTCTTTTATCCCTTTTGTAACAACAAACCAATTGATGCCAACCTATCAGCATGCTTGTTATCTTATCTTGGGATGGATGTGATTTTTAAGGTTTATAAGTCTTTTACAAGATCCCACACTCTATGCTTGTAGGACTTGAGCAAAGAGTTCTTGGTCAAATTCTGACCTCTAACTTGATTCACAACAAGCTCACTATCTTCATACACTTGTAGTTCCTTAATTCCTCTTCTTCTAACCCATTCAAGGCCATGGATAAGAGCCTCATACTATTATAAATTAAAATTTCAATAGAATTAGAATCTAAAGGTTAAAAAATACCTTTCCTTTGAAGGTGAAACCAACATTACTCCACCACCTGCCCCAATCTTGCTTCTAGACCCATTAAAGAAAAGTTACCACAAGCCATTTACATTTTCACTTGACTTCATTAAATTAAATGTGAAAGAGTCCTTATCATGCATATAATAGACCCAAAGACTAGATTCTTCAATAAACTTGTAAGGATCATGTTCATAGTGCTCATCTCCCCACTCATATAGGAACAAATCAGAAATTCCCTCAAGGAAAGATGATGGAGATTGGTAAATATAGTGTTCCTCTTCATCAATGATAGCATAATTAAAATTTAACACCTTGGGTGAGTAAGTTTCCAAGTGATATCTATGAATAGGTTCTGACTCAATCTTCACTTTAGTGCCATACTTTGTCCTAAACACCATGTAAGACCAATTGGCTACCAAATATCCACCTATCTTGGATGTAAAGTCTCTTGACAAACAAAGAGAAAAATAGAGAGGTAAATCTACCACCACCACATCATGAGGAATTTAAAATTAGGAAAAACATGAAGGATAAAATTAAAATCTTTAATTACCCCCAAAGTCTTAGTTGGTGATCCATCCAATTGTAAAACTCCCTTAGTCATTGGGTCATACTTGAGGCCTAACTTATCTACTATACATTTGGGCATAACTGATGTTCTTGCTCCACTATCTATGATGAAAATATGAACCAAGAAATCACAAATTATTATATATAGGTAAAAATGATGAGTCTTCTCATCTTTTTTCACTTGACCATCCATAGACTAAGTTCCATTTACCAAAACCACATTGTCATTTCTAGATGGGCCACCCTGTTTACCCAATCCATGAAATTCCTTTTGAAGTATATCTTTCTACCTTGTTAATGTTAGAGAATCCCATAATTAAATGTTTATATTGTTGGGTGAATATTTTGTCGTCAACTAACTGATGATAAAATGGGGATATCAGCCACAGCATAAGAGAGATTTACACCACGAGGAGTGTGGCTTTACCAGATCTAGACGAGGTAAATCTCTCCTCTCATCAAGGGGAGGTTCCCTATCAATATTTACGTGCTATAATCATATATAATTAAGAAAAAAATAACACATGAGGGTGGTATAACGGCATCTACCTCTCTTTTTTTAGAGGTAATGTATGAAGAACAAAAGAGGAAGATCCCTGGTCTAAAGCTAACAACACTCCTCTTCTTTCAGGAATGGTATCAAACGAAGAACAAAAGATCACCTGAAGTAATAAAGTCCACAAGAATGCTCACGCAAGCACAAAGTCTTTCGTAGCTTCTCCACAAATCTGAAACAAGTACAACCATAGAGTAAAGTGAAGCACAAAGTCTTCACCTGAAACTACAAAAGATAAAAGAATTTCAAAGGTAAAAGTAGCACAAAGTCTATTTTCTACCCTCTAGAAATGCCTTTAGATAATATAAACACACCCACTACTTATAAGATCAAATAAACAAGATATTTCTAAGAAAAAGACATAAGAACTATTTCCTAAATCACACAGATAATCTCAACACAAAGTCTGAAATAAACCTGCTTCTCATTTATTCCATCAGAATATGATTTACAAATTTGAGCACAAAGTCTCAAAAGTTGTTTCAATTTCAGTAGTGTTTGCTATTAAATTTTCCAGAAGAAAGATTACAAATGAGGTCTCCACTATATATAGGGAGAAAATCCTCAAAATAGAAAATAATAAAATATAAAATATCTTGGTCAAAGATGACTCATCTTTGACTTTTAGATATTTCTCAAAATATTTACAAGTAATTACATATTACAAAATTGCATGCATTCTGCACAAAATAGAAATGCATAAGGATAGAAGAAGAGAGAAGGGGAAGAGAGAAAATGTCAATTCTTGCTGCCAAACCTCTTCAGATGAGCATCGTACATGGCAATCGATGCCAGAATTCTTATGCTGTCTGGCGCAACTGCATTCTTGGATATGACTCTTGCTCTGATCAATGCATCTTTCAATGCTGTGATGGCTTTAGAGTGGCCAGTTAACCTAGATTTCAAATTCTCTAAAGTTAACTGAGCATCCAGAATGCTGTCCACCGAAGTCATTGAGAAAGACGCTCCTTTAAAATCTTTCCAGATCATCCCTTCAAAACTCTAAATCATTTCCTCTGTCAGAAGGAACTGATGGTCTTTGGAAGTCAAGTTTCATGGCACCTCTTCTAACTTGTTTAGCAGGCTCAGGTCACTTTTATCACTAGCTTCCTTGAAAGATTTAAGATCATCAATTAGATCCTTAAGTACCTGAATCCTGAAGATCATTGACTCTTTGGTCTCAACATAGGAATCTTTGTTGGGGATGACACTGATAGATATCAGGGCACTCTTTTTGAGACCTTTCATCTCCTTACATCTGCTGAGATCTTTCTCCAAGCTGTCAATTTTTTGAGAGATAAGGGAGACAAAATCATCTACCTGAGTTTTCAATCTCTTCATTTTATCTGTTCTATCCGCAACTTCTGATAGCAAAGAGACTCCCTGACTATGCATCCTTCCAACATATTCTTCAATGACCTTCCCCTTTAAATACGTCTTTTCATCTTTCTGAATGACTGAATCATCCACGAAAAAGGCCTCTAGAGTTGCTACCTCAATTGGAATAGTGAACCTTTTGATCACTATTATTAACTGCTCGGCTTTGGCTTTATATTAATCCTTCATCTCCTTCTCTGTATCAAATTTTTGGACCATAATGTCCATCGCTGACTGAAGATCACTCTTTGCACCTTCGTGAGTAACTTTGCCAAGTTCAACACGAGAGATGGAATAGCTGCTCATCTCAAAACCCTCAAGGGTTGCATCCTGAAGAGGCTTGGCAATTTCTAGAAATTTTTGCCCCTTTTTTTCAACCAACTTGGAGAGGATTTTTGGCCTTTTAGGAGCCTTTGCTTTTGCCGGCATTATCTTACCAAAGTCGAATTCATCTGGAGAGATGGCCATTTTCTTTATTTTTGGTGTGAAAGTAGACATCCAAGGCAGAAGAGAAGTGTCTGTTGTAACAATAGTTGCCTCTATTGGTGTCAATGTAGTAGCTTTGACACTACTGGTGGTGACAGTAGTTGCAGTTGGAGTAACTGGTGAAACTATATCAACCAGTGATTCTGGCTCTGATGCAAGACTTGGTGGCAGGTTGAAAGACAGAGATGATAGACTTGGAATGGATCCAAAAGAGCGAGGGGAACCTGCTGAAGGACCATGAGGATCACCAAAAACAACCCTGGAAGGGGAAGTGGCTCCAGAAGAGGGAGCACTGATTGGAGAGATAGGAGAAGTGGGTACTACAGGAGATTGAGGGGGAGAAGGAGAGGCACTCTTGATCAGATATGCTTGTCCCGGTGATATTGGAGACCCAACACTTGGTTGTTCCAGAGGTTGATCTGCTTTCCCCATGGACTGGGCTACTTGTGCCTCAGGGCTTTGTTCTTTGGTTCCTTCAGCTGCCGCTTTAGGCTCTTGTGCAAGCTTAGGCTTTTTAGAGACAAAAACGATTCTAGGCTTGTGTGGAATGGAAGGAGAAGGAACGTCACCTTTGTTTTTCATTCAGTTCTCTGCTTTTCTTCTCAATTTTGCTTGATACTCAGCCTCTGATCCTGTGATGAATTCTTTCAGGGTGATCCCTTTGGCTGCTAACCAATAATTGGTGTTAGCCAATATTGGTTCAAATCTCTTCCTCAGAGAAGTCAGTTCCTTCTGAGACCAGTTAATTGAAGGGAGAGGGGAACTAGCGACCTTTTCTGCTAGATATCTATTGTTTATGATATTCCCATCATCAATTAAACTTGAAGGGATCTCTACAAGCCTGAGGTACTCTATTTGCTCTAGTGTGAGACGACAATAGTCCATCTTCCTTATCTCATCAGCCATCCTTATGTCCACCCAGATATCTTCAATCATGGGCTCGTGAAACTGAGTTTTCCTTCGAATCGTCTCTCTGACTCCCCTGTAGTCAAATTTCTTTCATCTTTTGAATGGTTTGATGGTAACCATTTGTATTTTTGTTTCCATAATCTTGGCTTTAATTGATGTAGCAACTGAGAACTTGCCAATCTGGATAGGAAACTTGAAGTCGAGTCTCTTAAGTTCCATCTATTTTGCGTGCATGATAGCCAGTTGTCGGCAAAGCTCCATTAGAACTAACCTATCTGAAGGGAATCTGGGGAGCATATAAGGGTATCCTTGGTAGAAACCTACCCAAAGATATCAAAATATAGAGAACTGGAGGAACATGCAGCCATAACCATTCACCACCGTCCAAGCCTCATCTGATATTCTCTTCTGCTCCAGCTGAGGGTCAAAGAGACAAGAATACGGTGAAGAATGCATCATTTACTTGCCTAAAATGACGTGTTGACCCTTGAAGCATCAGCTGAGGTTAGTATGAGTAGACCGGGGAGGTCTTTCTATCTCCCTCTATTGTCAAACCTGGGAAAGATCGCATTGCAACAGCTATATAGACCAGGTACGAGGTCATGTAGAATTTGAAGGAGGTTTGTATCCTAGTCAGTGGTTCATAGATAGTGTTGCTGATCTGTTCCCCTCAAAAGATGGTTTGTTTGCCTTGAAGGATGATTTTAATGAACAGATATATCCATTCATGAAATTGCAAAGAGGATGGGAGGCCCCGTACTCCGCTAAAGAGGGTGATTAAGTCACCAACTTCTTCGACGAAATCACTTTTGGGGAAGCATTTTGGCCATCTAGAGAGACTGCTCCTCATGGTCTTTAGCCATTTATGGTTTATGACCTTCTTTGCCCTTTCGGGGTCTTTATCATACTCCTTTTGCGCATTTTTGAAGTCAATTTGGGTTACTTCGGTGGCTGATAGACACAGGAAAACTTTGTCGATAAAATCAGGGTCCAACTGAATTATCATGCCACCACTGGGGTCTGAGACCGATTTGGTCTCTTTGTTGTAAAAGTGCACACACTGGAGGATGAATTCTAGATGATGTGCTACTACCGAGAAGGTGGCCACCAGGTGGATGTTGCTCTCAACAATCCTCTTTATCCCAGTGCTGGGATTTGTTGCCTTGGTTCGCCTTAGGAATTCGGCCATGTCCACGTGGTCGATCTCGATATCTCAAATGTCATCGACATTCAAGGTGACTGATGTGAGCAGGAAGACGCTCTGATACTTGTATTTCATGGTCTTCACCTTTGAGGGAGATGCTTCCATCATAGGGAATGATCTTGATTGGACGGGAGCAGGTGTACAGGAGCTCACTGAAGGTGCTATAGCCATGATCACAGATGAAAGGAGAGTGAGTGAGAGAGGGAGAGCGCAATTTAAGTGACATGGGTTACTGGAGGTCACTTAAATAGGCCAGGTTAAGCAAAAGAGCAGAGAATGAGAAAGAAAAAGCATGAAAGGGATAACTCAAAAAAAATTATGGGAGTTAGTTGAAAATGGAAGAAATATGCAGGGGTGGTGAAAATCGCCGCCCTTGCATATTTTGGAAGAAATATGCAGGGGTAGTGAAAATCACTGCCCTTGCATATTTTGGAAGAAATATGCAGGGGTGGCAAAAATTACCGCCCTTGCATAAAGAATGCAGGGGCAATAGAAATCACCGCCCTTGCAGGGAGAATGCAGGGGTGGCGAAATTCGCCGCCCTTGCAGAGAGAATGTAGGGGTGGCAAAATTCGCCACCCTTGCAGGGAGAATGCAAGGAAGTGCAAAGGTGGAAAAATTTGCTGCCACCACACTTGATAAGGGTAGCGTGGAAGGGCGGCATATTTCACCACCTTTGCACGGAAGATGGAAAAAATGTGGGCGGCAAAAAAATGCCGCCCGCATGAGGCCACGGCTGAAAAAACCGCAGGTAGGAGGGGGAAGAAGAAAGAAACAAAAAATGACTAAAAACAACTAAGCTAGAAAGAACAACAAGAAATAAACCTAAAAATAAACCCTACCTAAGAAAATGCACGTGCCATGAGGTTAGATCTACAAGCTAGTGCTTCGAAACGTCTCTGGAGGCACTCAGGTGCAAGAGGTAGGAGGAGAGGAGAAAGTAATGAGAAGAAAGAGGCTCAAATTGGAATATATAGGGTGAAAAACTCACCCCAACAACCCACCGCACGTGGCCATAAATGCCTTGCACAAAAATTGAGATGTGCAAGGGCGGTGAAATTCACTGCCCTTGCATGTAGTCGGTCTCTTTTATAGGGGCAGCAAAAATTGCCGCCCTTGCAGGAAATTTGCAGGGGCGGCGAAAATCACCGCCCTTACAGGAAATACAAAGGAAAATACAAGGGCAGCAAAATTCGCCACCCTTGCAGGGAAAAAACAAAAAGAGACCAACTCTGGAAGGAGGATAAAAAGAAAAGGGGAAGGAAAAACTTGGCCTTGACGGGATAGTAACCACTCCCCGATCTGACCAAGATGAAAATGAATTATAGAATTCGTATCAAAAAATGAACTTAGAGAGACAAAAGATGAAACGGACAAGTTTCATAGGGGGTTGCTTCCAAAATGAGCTAAGCTGATTTTAAAAACAACAGCTGGCTCCTATTGGGGAACTTCTACTTGTTGAAATGATTAGCGGAAGCAGAATCCAGTCTCTAAGTGCCTTCATCCAAGCCATTGGGCTATGGAGTCAAGCGAAAAATGAGAAAGAAAAATAGACAAAACATAAGAACTGTACATATTTTACAAATAGACTCATCCGAGTTTCAAGGGTTGAAAAGCTTTAGGTGTTGCCCATTATGAGGTAGTGTAAATGGTGTTCCATCTTTATACTCCAGCAAAAAGTTGGCCTCGCCACAGAGCTGCCAAATGGTGAACGGACCCCTCCATAGGGAGTTAAATTTGTCGTGCATCCCTTTTGGTTCACATCGCTTGTCCCATAACAAGACTTGATCTCTGACTTGGAACTCATGCACTCTAGCTTTTTTATCAAAAAGTGCTTTCACTCGGTCTTGATGTTCCTTGATCCGATCCACCACCATAACTCGTTGTTCGTTTAGCTCGATCAGACACATGATCCGCTTGTCAACTGAGCTTTTGAAGGTTGAGTCTTCGATTGCTCTGGTTAATCTGAGTGCTGATAGTTCAAGGGTGATGGGAATTTTTGCATTTCATCCATATAAGAGTTGGAAAGGTGACATACCTATAGCTATTTTGGGTGTTATCCTGTCGGCCCATAAAGCATCATACAAAACTTTGTGCCATGTTCTCTGATTATCATCCACCAACTTTCTGATAATGGTGACCAGGTTCCTGTTGCTCGATTCTGCTTATCCATTTTCTTGAGGGAAATAATCTAAAATGTGAGACAAGGTAATCCCATAATGAAAACAAAATTGAGTGATTTCATGCAACGAAAAATAGGTCGCATTATCCGTCACAATTTTTAGTGGAACCCCAAACCTAGAGATGATATTTTCTTTGAGAAAGCTGCATACTACTTCAGATGTAGCATGCTTGGTTGGTACGGCCTCCACCCATTTAGTAAAATAATCTATTGTGGTGAGGACATAATCATGTCTGGCACTTGAAGACAGGTTAACTGCACCAATGAAATCAATACCCCATTGCTAAAATGGTTCCTCGATCACAACTGGCTTGAGGGGCAAAGCAGGTAGCTTAGGCTTTCCAACAAATTGTTGACACAGCTCACACTTACGCACCCATTTGTAAGCATCCTGAAAAAGCATGGGCTAATAGTACCTCGCTCGTAGAATCTTGTGTGCCATCACCGGTGTGGAGAAATGTCCTCCACAGGCCAAATTGTGGAAAGATTCTAAAAGTCTTCCTTGTTGAGTTTTGTCAACACAATGAAGAAATGCCCCGTCTAGGTTTCTGTTATAAAGATCATTGTCCCACAGAACATAACTAACTACTTTAAATTTAACATTTCATTTTTCTTTAAAAGAAAGATGAGGAGGACACTCGCCATATGTTAGGAAATGAGCAATGTTAGAATACCACTCATCAGTAGTGGCAACAAAGAGAACTGCGGGCACACTTTTGATATCTTGTTCTTCACTTTTTAATTCGTCTGGGATGTTGTTGGCGATCAATTGGTAGAGACCCCTTCCTCGTACGAGCTTGGTTGGTTTGATGTCCAGATCGAATTCCTGAGTTTTGGTAATCCAGTTACCTCTCTTTGTACCGAACTCTTGCTGAGTTAAAATAGATTTTATCGTTGTATCTGGCACGAGAACTTCGGTGTGAGAATTCAGGATATAAAACCTGAAATGCTTAACAGCCTTGACCATGGCGTATGCATGTTTCTCCATAAGAGAATATTTCAATTCATGATTTTTGAGTGGGCAACTCATGAATGAAATAGGGGATTCTATATTTTCTGAATTGGGTTGAACCAAAATCGTTGATAGTGTATGCTCAGAGGCATAACTATATATCTTGAAACCTTTAGTATAGTCCGGACAGACCAAGACTGGTGCCCAAGCAATTGCTTCTTTAATTTATTTGAATGTTGATTTGCCCTCGGCAGTCCACCTAAATGTCACATTGCTCTTCATCATGTTAACAATGTGACGGGTTTTTTCGGTGAATTTCGGAATGAATCTCCTAAGGAAATTCACCTTTCCAAAGAAAGAGTGAACTGCGGTCTTGTTGGTAGGTAGAGTAAGTTCCTGAATGGACCTAACTCTTTTTGGATCAATTTTGATGCCTTCTCGAGACACTATGTGTCCGAGAAGTTTTCCTTCAGTTACTCTAAAAATGGATTTCTTTGGGTTTAATGAAATGCCATTTTGATAGCAGCATTCTAGTATCTTTTACAAATGGTGAACATGCTCAAAACGCTATTTTGAAAAAACCATCAAATCATCTAGATAAACTACAATGAATTTTCCCATTACCTCTTTGAAAGCAAGATCTATGGCCCTTTGAAAAGTAGCGCCTGCATTTATTAGACCGAACGGCATCCTGCAGTAAGCGAAAGTGCCCCAGGGTGTGGTGAACGCTATCTTATGTTCATCTGCTTTCCCGACCTCAACTTGATTATAACTCAAAAAATAGTCAAGCATTGATAACATTTTTGACCCTGTTACCATTTGTAAGACTTGATCTATAATAGGGAGGGGGTAGTTATCTTTTAAGGACAACTGATTCAAGTTCCTAAAATCTACACAGATTCGAATCTCACCATTTTTCTTTCTGACGAGTACTATGTTAGCAACCCATATTGAGTGATGGATCGGAAAAATTATCTGAGCATCCAGCATCTTTTGTATCTCAGCTAGAATAGTACCTGAGATTTTTGGATTATATTGCCTAGATTTCTGTTTGTAAGGCACAGAGTTGGCTTTCAAGGGGATGTCATGATGGATGTCATGTGGCCTGAGAGATTTCAAGTCATCGTAAGAGTAAGCCAACACATCCCTATATTGACGGAGTAAACTAGCAAGCTGAAACCTTTCTTTGGAAGTGCAGCATTTCCCAATGTTTACCATCTTAGGGTCGTGCTTGGTCCCCAAGTTGACTTGATCAAAATCTTGAGAAGAATTTGAATCTATTCGTTGTTGTTTGACAAATCTGTCATGGTCATCAAACAGCTTCTCTAGGGAAACCAAACCTTTGGGAATTTTATTCCCCTTGAGCTGTAGAAAATCTTCACCTGTATTGACCTAGGTTTCAGGGATTAGTCCACACTCTCGGGGCTCTCTACCTTCAAAACACAATTGTTTGAAAGTGTCCTTTTGCTCCAAGAAGGTGATGATTTGATCATCATTGTTAAACACTTGCCAGTGGTCGACATTGTCTGGTACACTTGGTCAAAAAACCAGCTCAATAGTATACTTATCTCCCTTAAATCCGAGTGGAGAATCAGAAGGGTGGCAGAGATAGCCAATGCATCTGCTCAATCATTGAATTCCCTTGGAATGGCAGAGATATTAAAGGCATCAAAATTTTCAATCTAATCCCAAACCAAATTACGGTAATGGCGCAACCTCTCATTCTTGGTCTGATAGAGATTCTTTACCTGACAGACTATCAACTCAGCGTCTCCTTTAGCATGGAGTTTCCTAACGCCCTTTTCTTTGGCAGCCTGTAGTCCAAGCAACAGAGATTCGTATTCGGCCATGTTGTTAGTATTATTGAATTGCAATTTGTAAGAAAAAAGAGTAATTTCTCCCTGAGGGGATACCAACACAACTCCTGCTCTTGATCCAGTAGAAGAACAACTGCCATCGAACTCCAAAGTCCATAGCTCATCAGGTATTGCTTTTTCAATAAAAACTTTTTCATTTTGGGGAAAGGGTTGTTTTATGTGTTCATGGGGTTTGGGCATTCCACCCTTCACGTCAATTGAAACCAAAACCAAATCATCACCCACAGGAGTTTCATCTAATGCACTGTGGATCTCGTCTGTGGATAAGAAATAAGTGCCCATGCCTGATGACTCAAATAAAATCTGAGCTTCAAGTGCTACAGAACGGGTAACTACATACCTGGCTTCTTTTTCAGGAAGTAATTTTTTCATGACGCCTTAAACTGGAATCCTTGCTTCAGATAGGTCCATGCTTAACTCAACCCCAACATCCTTACAGAAATTCCTCCCAAGTAGGATGCCATAAGATGCTGGAACATCAGCTACTAGAACTATCATTTTAATTCGCTTTTCTGGAAAAGCCGTGAAGGCGTATTGGGCATCTTTTATTTGGCCGAGGAGGGGAACCTACTTGTTTTTCATGGAAAAATACCTCCCAAAAGTTTTGGTCAAAGTTAGGCCGAGAGAATCTGCCACTTTTTCAGGCATGACATTATCTGAAGCCCCGGAGTCTATAATACAATTACTCAGTTTGTAACCATTTATAAGCAGAGAAACATAGAAAGGTTCTATTTTTTCAAGAGCGACGGGAGGAGTCACAACCAAATTATTTTGGGTTGGTTGGTCTTTGGGGAGATCAGGAACAGCTTTCAAAGAATCTTGTCTTACAGGGACAACTTTATTTTTAACATACTCTGCTAACCTATCGAACTGTTCTAGGTTAGCTCTCAAATACTCAACCTCTGTCATATGAATCTTAGTCTTTCTAGCATGATCAATTATATCAAATGATTGAAAAAAAGTTGCAACAGAAGAAGAGATTACATCATCAGAGGCTTTGACAGGTACTTCGCTAGCCTGAGTAGTAGAAGAGGGGGATATTGAGTGATTGGGAGTACTTACTTTTTTATGAGTTACCTAATCTTTTGATTATGGAGGTAGTGGAGTCCCACATTTGGCAATAGAAATTGTTGGATGGGGCTCATCATCTGCCTTCCCTTTGTCAGTATGTGAAGTCGACTGATTTTGAGATCTGGTAAAAATAGCGTAAGTTCCCTCTGAATCTTCCTCTTTACTCTCAGCTTCATCTTGGTAATCCAGGAAACCGATATTGGAATCATCTGCTAATTCTTCATCCTATTCATCAAAGAGGTTAGCATTTTCTGATTGATCTAGCTGTGGTTGAAAGGAGTTATCGTGTTCAGCCTCCAGGTATCCGACCGCTGAATTGGCAGGTGCTGCTTCAATAGCTAATCTTCCTGAAGGGGGAGGTAGGCGGTTTGATTGCCCTTGGGCTGGGCAGTATTACCTTGATATTACTGATTCTGGAATGTCCTCTTGGGTGCATCTCAATAGGTAGGAGCAGACGTACCTTGGGCAATTTGTCTTTTCAAAGCTATCAGTTCATTTGTTAATTTTTGCACCATAGGATCTGTAGTGCCCGTGGAAGAGCTTTCAGCAAGTGAGGGGAATTTATTTTTACCAAAATCTTTCCTGATCTTGCCTGTCAGAATAAGATCGTCTTCAATCTCGATAGCCAAACCTTGAGCCAAGGCTAGGTCCATAGGGCCAGCTCGTCTCAACAAGAAACTTACTTTGGGAAGCTGAGAATTGATGAAAAAGCATTTGAGATTTTTTGGCGTGGGTTGAGCTACAGTCGAAATTCGATTCCTCAATTTTTTGAATTTGGCTATGAAATCCCTCATGGGTTCCTGGGATTCTTTCTTTAATTGTGTCAGCTGAGCTAACAAAGCATGTGCATCTTTAGCGGGCTTAAATCTAGCTTCAAATATGGACTTTAGCGTATCCCAGCTTGTCACTGACCCAGCCTACAGGTGATAAAATCAATCCGTGGTAGCTCCTTGTAAAGTTTCCACAAAGAGTCTTACTGCCACATCTTTGAATTCGACCCCAATTATGCCACATGCTATGGAGAAAGCAGCAATATGCTCGTCGGGATGAACCTTTCCATCACCAAAAAACTTAGGAAATTTTTTTCTAAAACTACGAGGTAGTTCATGCAGGGGTGGGGTCAAGTTAAGAGGGCCGAAGGAGTTACCCCATGGGCCTTGAGCCATTATGATAAGAGGATTAAAAGGTGGGATAACAAACTTTGGTGGAGTGTTTATAGGTAGGCGGTGATTAACAGTGGGAAAAAGAGTTCTTCCTCGTGTTGGTGATCTGCCAAGGCTAGAGGGAAAACTCCTAGATTACTGAATAGAGGTTGATGAAGGAAACAAATCAAAATTACTCTATTGCATTAATTCAAACACAGGGTCTACAACACCCTTAGATCTCTGACTTCTAGTGTAGCGTGGGATTGCCAGAAAACAAAAATGGGACCAAAACTACTTCAAGTTGAAGCTTGAGGCTTCAAGATGCGCGTTCTTTCCAGTAGCTCTGGTTTTGCAGACCAGATAATGTAACAGAGATGGAGGGAGATGGTAAGGCTATAATGATACTAGGTAAGACATGAAACAGATTTGCCAAATTATGTAATGGATAAGGGTAGGGATTGATTCAATCTAAAACCTGAGATTTGAGACTGCACATTCGCATCCCCAGTGGAGTCGCCAAAAACTATTGGGTGAATATTTTATCGTCAACTAACTGATGACAAAATGGGGATATCAGCCACAGCATAAGAGAGATTTACACCACGAGGAGTGTGGCTTTACCAGATCTAGACGAGGTAAATCTCTCCTCTCATCAAGGGGAGGTTCCCTATCAATATTTACGTGCTATAAGCATATATAATTAAGCATAAAATAACACATGAGGGTGGTATAACAGCATCTACCTCTCTTTTTTTAGAGGTAATGTATGAAGAACAAAAGAGGAAGATCCCTGGTCTAAACCTAACAACACTCCTCTTCTTTCAAGAATGGTATCAAACGAAGAACAAGAGATCACCTGAAGTAATAAAGTCTACAAGAATGCTCACGCAATCACAAAGTCTTTCGTAGCTTCTCCACAGATCCGAAACAAGTACAACCATAGAGTAAAGTGAAGTACAAAGTCTTCACCTAAAACTACAAAAGATAAAAGATTCTCAAAGGTAAAAGTAGCACAAAGTCTATTTTCTACCCTCTAGAAATGCCTTTAGATAATATAAACACACCCACTGCTTATAAGATCAAATAAACAAGATATTTTTAGGAAAAAGACATAAGAACTATTTCCTAAATCACACAGATAATCTCAACACAAAGTCTAAAATAAACCTGCTTCTCATTTATTCCATCAGAATATGATTTACAAATTTGAGCACAAAGTCTCAAAAGTTGTTTCAATTTCAGTAGTGTTTGCTATTAAATTTTCCAGAAGAAAGATTACAAATGAGGTCTCCACTATATATAGAGAGAAAATCCTCAAAAACAAAAAATAATAAAATATAAAATATCTTGGTCAAAGATGACTCATCTTTGACTTTTAGATATTTCCCAAAATATTTACAAGTAATTACATATTACAAAATTGCATGCATTCTGCACAAAACAGAAATGCATAAGGATAGAAGAAGAGAGAAGGAGAAGAGAGAAAATGTCAATTCTTGCTGCCAGACCTCTTCAGATGAGCATCGTACATGGCGATCGATGCCTAAATTTCTATGCTATCTGGCACAACTACATTTTTGGAGATGACTCTTGCTCTGATCAGCGCGTCTTTCAATGCTGTGATGGCTTTAGAGTGGCCAATTAACCTGGATTTCAAATTCTCCAAAGTTAACTGAGCATCTAGAATGCTGTCCACCGAAGTCATTGAGAAAGATGCTTCTTCAAAATCTTTCTAGATCATCCCTTCAAAACTCTGAATCATTTCCTCTGTCGAAAGGAACTGATGGTCCTTAGAAGTCAAGTTGCATGGCAGCTCTTCTAACTTGTTTAGCAGGCTCAGGTCACTTTTATCACTAGCTTCCTTGAAAGCTTTAAGATCGTCAATTAGATCTTTAAGTACCTGAATCCTGAAGATCATTGACTCTTTGGTCTCAACATAGGAATCTTTGTTGGGGATGACACCAATAGATATTAGGGCACTCTTTTTGAGACCTTTCATCTCCTTCCATCTGCTGAGATCTTTCTCCAAGCTGTCAATTTCTTGAGAGATAAGGGAGACAAAATCGTCTACCTGAGTTTTCAATCTCTTCATTTTATCTGTTCTATCTATAACTTCTGATAGCAAAGAGACTCCCTGACTGTGCATCCTTCCAACATATTCTTCGATGACCTTCCCCTTTAAATAGGTCTTTTCAACTTTTTGAATGACTGAATCATCCACAGAAAAGGCCTCTAGAGTTGCTACCTCAGTTGGAATAGTGAACCTTTTGATCACTGCTATTAACTGCTCGGCTTTGGCTTTATAGTAATCCTTCATCTCCTTCTCTCTGTCAAATTTTTGGACCATAATGTCCATCACTAACTGAAGATTGCTCTTTGCACCTTCGTGAGTAACTTTGCCAAGTTCAACACGAGAGATGGAATAGATGCTCATCTCAAAACCCTCAAGGGTTGCACCCTGAGGAGGCTTGGCAATTTCTAGATATTTTTGCCCCTTTTCTTCGACCAACTTGGAGAGGATTTTTGGATTTTTAGGAGCCTTTGATTTTGCTGGCATTATCTTACCAAATTCGAATTCATCTAGAGAGATGGCCATTTTCTTTCTTTTTGGTGTGAAAGCAGACATCCAAAGTGGAAGAGAAGTGTCTATTGTAACAATAGTTGCCTCTGTCAGTGTCAATGTAGTAGCTTCGACACTACTAGTGGTGACAGTAGTTGCAGTTGGAGTAACCGACGAAACTGTATCAACCAGTGATTTTGGCTCTGGCGCAGGACTTGGTGGCAGGTTGAAAGACGGAGATGATAGACTTGGAATGGATCTGGAAGAGCGAGGGGAACCTGCTAAAGGGCCCTGAGGATCACCAAAAACAACCCTAGAAGGAAAAGTGGCTCCAAAAGAGGGAACACTGACTGGAGAGATAGGAGAAGTGGGTACTGTAGGAGATTGAGGGGGAGAAGGAGAGGTGCTCTTGATCGGATATGCTTGTCTCGGTGATATTAGAGACCCAACACTTGGTTGTTTCGGAGGGTGATCTACTTTCCCCATGGACTGGGCTACCTGTGCCTCGGGGCTTTGTTCTTTGGTTCCTTCAGCTGTCATTTCAGGCTCTTGTGCAAGCTTAGGCTTTTTAGAGACAAAAACAATTTTAGGCTTGTGTGGAATGGAAGGAGAAAGAATGTCACCTTTGTTTTTCATTTGGTTCTCTGCCTTTCTTCTCAATTCTAATTGATACTCAGCCTCTGATCCTGTGATGAATTCTTTCAGTGTGATCCCTTTGGCTGCTAACCAATCATTGGTGTTAGCCAATATTGGTTCGAATCTCTTCCTCAGAGAAGTCAGTTCCTTCTGAGACCAATTAATTGAAGGTAGAGGGGAACTAACGACCTTTTCTGCCAGATATATGTTGTTTACGATATTCCCATCATCAATTAAACCTAAAGGGATCTCTACAATCCCGAGGTACTCTATCTGCTCTAGTGTGAGATGACAATAGTCCATCTTCCTTATCTCATCAGCCGTCCTTATGTCCACCTAGATATCTTCAATCATGGGCTCGTGAAATTGAGTTTTCCTTTGGATCATCTCTCTGACTCCCCTGTAGTCAAATTTCTCCTATTTTTTGAATAGTTTTATGGTAACCATTTGAATTTCTGTTTCCATAATCCTGGCTTTAGTTGATGTAGCAACTGAGAACCTGCCAATCTAGATAGGAAACTTGAAGCCGGGTCTCTTAAGTTTCATCTGTTTTGCATGCACGACAGCCAATTGTCGGCAAAGCTCCATTAGAACTAACCTATTTGAAGGGAATCTGGGGAGCATATAAGGTTATTCTTGGTAGAAACCTACTCGAAGATAGCAAAATATGGAGAATTGGAGGAACATGCAGCCATTACCGTTCACCACCGTCCAGGCCTCATTTGATATTCTCTTTTGCTCCAGCTGAGGGTCGAAGAGACACAAGAATACGGCGAAGAATGCGTCATTTACTCACCTAAAATAATGTGTTGACCCTTGAAGCATCAGCTAAGGATAGTATGAGTAGACCGGGGAGGTCTTTCTATCTCCCTATATTGTCAAACCCGAGAAAGATTGCATTACAGCAACTATATAGACCAGGTATGAGGTCATGTAGAATTTGAAGGAGGTTTGTACCCTGGTCAGTTGTTCATGGATAGCATTGTTGATCTATTCCCCTCCAAAAGATCGTTTGTTTGCCTTGAAGGATGATTTTAATGAACGGATACATCCATTCATGAAATTGTGAAGAGGATGGGAGGCCCCGTACTCTGCTGAGAAGGGTGATTAAATCACCAACTTCTTCGATGAAATCACTTCTGGGGAAGCTTTTTGGCCATCTAGAGAGACTGGTCCTCAGGGTCTTTAGCCATTTATGGTTTATGACCTTCTTTTCCCTTTTAGGGTCTTTGTCATACTCTTTTTGCACATTTTCAAAGTCAATTTGGGTTACTTCGGTGGCTGGCAGACACAAGAAAACTTTGTCGATAAAATTAGGGTCCAACCAAATTATCATGTCGCCACTGGTGTTTGAGACTGATCTGGTCTCTTTTTTGTAAAAGCACGCACACTGGAGGACAAATTTCAGATGATGTGCTACTCCCGGGAAGGTGGCCACCAAGTGGATGTTGCTCTCAACAATCCTCTTTATCCCAGTGCTGGGATTTGTTGCCTTGGTTCGCCCTAGGAATTTGGCCATGTCCACGTGGCCGATCTCGGTATCTCAAATATCATCGACATTCGAGGTGACTTATGTGAGTGGAAAGACGCCTTGATACTTGTATTTCATGGTCTTTTCCTTTGAGGGGGATGCTTTCGTCATAAGGGATGATCTTGATTGGATGGAAGCAGGTGTACAGGAGCTCGCTGAAGGTGTTGTAGCCATGATCACAGATGAAAGGAGAGTGAGCGAGAGAGGGAGAGCATAATTTAAGTGACATGGGTTATTAGAGGTCACTTAAATAGGCCAAGTTAAGCAAAGGAGCAGAGAACGAGGAAGAAAAAGTGTGAAAGGGATAACTCAGAAAAAATTTTGGGAGTTAGTTGAAAATGGAAGAAATATGCAGAGGCGGCGAAAATCGTCGCCCTTGCATATTTTGGAAGAAATATGTAGGGGCAGCAAAAATTGCCACCCTTGCATAAAGAATGTAGGGGTGGAAAAAATCACCACCTTTACAGGGAGAATGCAGGGGCGGCAATATTCACCGCCCTTACAGGGAGAATGCAGGGGTGGCAAAATTTGCCACCCTTGTAGGGAGAATGCAGGGGTAACAAAATTTGCCGCCCTTGCAGGGAGAATGTAGGGAAGTGCAGAGGCAGTGAAATTTGCTGCCACCACACTTGACAAGGGTAGCGTGGAAGGGCGGCGTATTTTACCGCCTTTGCACAGAAGATGGAAAAAACGTGGGCGGCAAAAAAATGCCGCCCGCATGAGGTCGCAGCAAAAAAAACTACAGGTAGGAGGGGGGAAGAAGAAAGAAACAAAAAATGACTAAAAACAACTAAGCTAGAAAGAACAACAAGAAATAAACCTAAAAACAAACCCTACCTAAGAAAACATGCACGCCACGAGGTCGGATCCATGAGCTGGTGCTTCAAAACATCTCTGGAGGCGCTCAGGTGCAAGAGGTAGGAGGAGAGGAGGAAGTAATGAGAAGAAAGAGGCTCAAATCAGAATATATAGGGTGAAAAACTCACCCCAACAACCCACCACATGCGGCCATAAATGCCTTGTGTGGAAATCGAGACGTGTAAGGGCGGCAAAATTTGCCACCCTTGCATGTAGTCGGTCTCTTTTGTAAGGGTGGCAAAAATCGCCGCCCTTGTAATAAATTTGGAGGGGCGGCAAAAATCGCCACCCTTGCAGGAAATACAAAATAAAATGCAGGGGCGGCGAAATTTGTCGCCCTTGTAGGGAAAAAACAAAAAGAGACCAACTCCGGAAGGAGGATAAAAAGAAAAAGGGAAGGAAAAACTTGGCCTTGACGGGATAGTAACTACTCCCCGATCTGACCAAGACGAAAATGAATTATAGAATTCGTATCAAAAAATGAACTTAGAGAGACAAAAGACGAAACGGACAAGTTTCGTAGGAGGTTGCTTCCAAAATGAGCTAAGCTGATTTTGGAAACAACACATATGAATATTCTTCATCTAGTCCACCACATTAATGGAAGGATTACTCACCTTGGGGTTCTCATTATGAGAGCTTTAGCATAGCTCTTTCCTTTTTTCTTGTTTGTGAAATTAGTGGCCTCCCCTTTCTCTTTTTCAAATTCAATACCTATCTTATATGAAATTGATATTTGATTTTATAAAATCTTATTCAACATATTAGTGTTATTCTCAAATTTTGAATCATTGGATGCTCTATCATTGATTTCTTTATTTATTTTCTCAAGATCTACTTTTAAAGAACCAATTTCAATAGCATACCGTTCACATTCTTTACTTACTATTTTAAACAATGTCATTAGATATTGTCCATTCTTCTTAGCTTCTTTAAAGTGTTCTTGTAGATCTTCAATTATTTCCTTTGACTCCTTTTCATTTTTCTCAATTTGGAGCTTTAATCTTCGATTCTTCTCTTCAAGAGATTTTAACTCTTCTAAGGCACAAACAAGTTCTCCTTCTAGATTCACTTTGGCTTCATTCTATTCTTCCTGATCATCTATACTTTCACTTGCAAAGGCATCTTTATGTATGGCCATGAATAGAACCTCTTCTTCTTTTGAATCACTAACTCCACTATCTTCAACTGAGCCAAGATCTTTAGAACACAAACTCTTCTTCTCAAATCCCTTCTTGAATTTTTCTTTGAAATTCTTCTTATATGTAGACTTTCCTTCTTCATTGTCACCATTACCCTTATCTAAGCACTTAGATGCAAAATGTCTAATCTTTCCATAATTAAAACATTTAAATGGTAATTTTCTTTGATATTTACATGTGCCCTTTTTTGGCTTGTGAATGAATAGATCTCCATTCTCATCTTCATCATCGCTAGAACTGTCACTTGATTCTTGAATCTTAGCCTTCTCTTTCTTTGATGTCTTGAAATTAGCTTCTTACTTTGAGGGTTTCTATTATTCAATCCACATCTCATATACCATAAGAATACCATGTAGCTCATCCATATTTATCTTGGCTAAATTATTCATCTCTTCAATTGCCAAAGCTTTTGCATCATATCTCAATGGTAGAGATCTCAAAACTTTTTAAACCACAATTGATTCTTCTAAATTTTCTCTAAGACCTTAAATCTGATTAAATATTTGATCAACTTGTAAAAGATAATTTTATATATTTTTTTCCTCTTCCATCTTCAAACTCTCAAATTATCTTCTGAAAGTCTGAAGCTTGGCTTATTGAACCTTTCCATCATGTTTGTAAATATTATCAAGGTATACCCAAGTTTTATGAGTAGATTTACATTACTTAACTTTAAAAAAATTTGATTCACATAAACCACATAAAATAGTATTTAAAGCTTTAGCCATATTTTCACTTACCTTCTTTTCTGCCAAAGTAGTTACAAGTGTTTGTGGCTCTTCATAGTCCTCTACCAGTGCTTGCCATATGTCAAATCCAAGGGCCATAAAATATTTCTTCATCTTGATGCTCTGAAAAACATAATTTGTCTCATCAAACAAAGGTGCCTTATTTGTAGAAAAAATTTCATGTGATCTAGCCATCGTGCTTTCCTGATCTACCTTTAAGCTATAAAACTTTTTCAAAGGAACCTGCTCTGATACCAATTGTTAAGCACAAAATATACTAAGAGGGGGGGGCGGGGCGGGGGGGAATCAGTATATGATATATCTTATTTCTTAATCAAATTAATTTTCTTTAACTGTTTAACCACACATTCAAGATATGCAATAAAATTAAAAAAATAATATGCATCACACAATAAAAAGAGAGACACCAAATTTTTACGGAGAAACCTAAAGTGGAAAAAACCATGGAGAACAATCTCAAGTATATGAATGAGTACCAACTCAAATTACAAAGTTTGCAAGCACCAACTTGCAAGAACACCCCCTTTGCCAAGCACCAACATAACAACAATCTATGAGAACAAACCCATAAGAGCACCAACCCCTTATAAAGATTTGTGAGCACCAATTCATAGGATCACCAACCCCTCTTGTGTATAAAATAAAACTATCTCTCAATGTTGTTTACTTAACAAATGATAAAACTCTACAATATATTATGCTTTTCTCTCTTTGAAAATAAATACAAACCATGCACTCTCTTTCATATTACAAATGGTTTCTCAAGCTTTTATTTATAGCTTTCCAAAAGACCTTTGACATTCACCCTTTGTGACCCTTCAATCCTCATGGAAAATGTCACCAAACTTACTTAACCCTTCATATCCTTACATTTGAAAAGTCATATGGTGACCCTTCATAATAAAATGCATCCTTTCCTCTTTTGTCTTTATCTTGGTGACTTTTTTGTATTCCTCAAACTGTCCCTTCATGGAAAAATACACCATACCCTGTTTTGTCTTCACATGGTGACTCTTGGAATTCCTCAAGATGACTCTTCATGAGAAAATGAATCCCATTCCTCTTTTATATTTTACCCCATGACTCTTTGACTTCTCCATGGGCCCTCTTTGACTTATATGTAACCAAAAATATATTCATTAATATTAAATAAATATTAACACACATTATCCAAGATATGAATATTAAAAACACCATTAAATGCAATGGGGCCTTTAAAACCAATAATGTTAGACCTTTGACATCAATGACAATATTTCCAACATTAGATGCATGGTTAGAGGTTATATCCTAAAAGGTTTTTATGCTTGGATCACCTAGATGTATGGTATGGATCCTTGAGGATGAGCCTGGAGGCTTGTTGGGTCAGCTCATGGTTGGAGCTTGATGCTTGCCTCACCTAGATGTTTTATATATAAGCATGGAGATAAAGGTAGTTTCTTCGAGTTCCCTTGGATGCTATGGAGGTTAGGATTGTAAGAGATGCATGTTAAAACTTGTAAGTTAGAGCATGGAAAGCTTGGTTGTAAGCTTTGCTCACCTTAGTGCTTGGTGGTAGAACTAGAAAGGAGTTGCTAAGAGGAGTTGTGGAAGAGAGAGTGTTGCTTATGAAATATGAAGTCTAGATGTTACTTTTTCCCTATGGTTTTTCCTAGCTAGTTTAGTGGGTTTTCCATGTATATCTTTGTGTAATGGTTTGTTCTCTCTTGCTTATGGTTTTTAGTTATAGCTTGTTTTATTTATATAATTTTGATTTACTTACACGTGTAGGAATGTTGTGTATTCCTAAAAACTAGTATCAGAGATAGGATTTAATTGTTGGTACCTGAGCCTTGTTGATATTAATAAGTGGTATTAGAGCCATGGTTTTTGGATGGTTTTGTGTAAGTGGGAGATATAGGTGGAGAAACCAAGATATGAAATTAAAAAAAGTTTGAATGGTAGGAATTTCTCTTTATGGGGGATGCAGATGGAGAATGGAGGAGAAGCTTTACAATATTTATCATACGAATTAGCACCTACATACTATTCTTGTTTAAGAATCAACTGCATAGCTTGTGGTGGAGTAAGCTAGTCTCTATTATTATAGATGGATGGTATGACAAGGCATGTAAATTGTTGGGTTCTCAATTAAAGAATGAGATATAAGTTATGGGATCCTAATACCATAGCATGTTAGTTGAGATGTTTAGATTTCCATGTCGAGAAGGTGGTACCAAAAACTTGAATCGTTACCTAATTAAGTAGTTGATGGATAGAGGATAACAAGTTGAGACCCAAGATTATGTGGAAGAAGAAGGCTAATGTTGAATATTTTAGAGAATCAGAGATGCATTGAGTGAAGTGCTTAGTGGTTTTGATGTAGTAGAAACAATTATCCAAGAGGGTTTTGGTGTAGTTGATGTAAGTAACCAAGTTGATCGATACATGGATTAACTCTACACATGAGTTGGTTGGACATGTAGTAGAGAAGGATGCAGTTCATCTATGAGCTCAAAAACTTGATGGATTTTATGATGTATTGAGTAGTGCAATGGCTTCCCAAGAACTGGTGATGGGTACCATTTTGATCATGGTGGGTAATGGTTTGCTACATTTAAAAATTAGGTGTTGACTTCTATCGGTTCTTTTCTCTGGTTGTAGACTACTATCATGAGTGGGGTGTGCACTTATTTCTATTCATGGTTAGAATAGTGGGATATAAAATCACCATTCCAACGTGGTGGTATCATGATGAGATGGAGTAGCTAGATGGCTATATGGATGAGGCAAAGAGTTGTTGGTTTTTGGATTGAAGACTACATGAGTTAAAGTGCATGTGTGGATGGAGTACAGTGGTGCCTTCATGGAGAGCTAAGGTTTAGAAAAGGTTGCTTATATATTTGATGGAATGTTGGCCACATGCCATAACATGATAATTATGTGATAGCTCAGGTGTTTAGGATGTAATGAAGGTGGTTGGAGGAGCAAACCAATGATGGAGATGTATAGTGGACATGGAAGCAGGAAATTAAAGTATTCCACTTCTTGCAATTTTGAGTCATCCTCTAAATTGTCTTATAGAGGAGAAAAAGATGGTTTTCCTCTGTATTATATTCATTAGGATTAGGATAAGCCTCATGAATCCATGGTGTGTACTAAATGGGATACTTCCAAGCAGAGGGAGTAGTGAGTATTTCATTGTAGAATCATAGATGGGAATTGGGTTTATGGTGAAGTAAGAGTCACTTCAAGGTGATGAAATTTACTTTGGAGGAGTAGATGTTAATAATGTTAATCAAGACAAAGATTAGTGTAGAAAATTTATACTAGGCTTGTGTGTGGAGTAGCAGTGGGCATTGGCATTAATAGTAGCTAGTTGGCAGAAGATATAGGTGTTTTAAAGTCTTGTGTATATGACTTCAAGTGGGATATTTTTGGGTGTGAAGCCACTATTCACAAATCATTGTTCATGAGTACTATTCATGGGTACTATACAAATATCATTATTCATGAGTACTATTCACTAGCACTATTCTTAATTCACTATTCACAAGTCAATATTCACAAATGAGGTGGCAATGGTGTGGCATGCAAGTGATGTGGAAAGTGATATAGTAGGTGATGAAATAGGATGGTGATGTGGTATGAGGTTCCTAAGTTATGGTCAAGGTGTTGTGATGGGAGTGGGGCATAGTACTCTGTTAAAAGACATGTTTTGTCATTTTTTATCGCATGGATTTGGCATATGATATAAAAGACAAGAGGTCACATGGGAGATGAAGATAGGAAGAAAACTATTGGGTATTTGGACTCACTTGTGGAAGTGGGGCACAAAATTTGAAGTCACATAGAAGTGGCCCATGATCCTATGTAGTGGAACATCCACTTTTTTGACCTTTGAGAGAAGAAGATAAGAATATCATTAGTGTTATTTGTCCTCACTTGTGGAGTGTAGGACAATGGTTGGAGCAACATGAAGGTGGCACTTGTTCTTATCTAGTGGAGAATCCACTTTGGATACTTTCACACATGGTGGCAAACACTAATGGATACCACATGACACCCCCACTATGAGAGTGGTGTATTTTTTTCCAAAGCGCATGGGGTGGCTTTTGGATTATGAGCATGAGTGAATTTGAGTGGCTCTAGTGGGTTACTATTAATCCCACTTAAATATGGCACCAAATTTTATCTCTCTTTTCTCATTATAAATGCTATAAATTGTTATGTACTACTTTGTAATGGTTATCCATATATTAGATCACTTGGATCCTTGCAATATTGTGCTTGCATGATAGGAGGTTGGATTTTTTAAGGGTTGTAAGCATAAATCAAAAATATTATTGGGTTATAAGCATTAGATGCATGGTTAGAGGTTAGATCTTGGAAGGTTGTTATGCTTGGCTCACCTATATGTATGGTGTGGATCCTTAAGGATGAGCTTAGAGGCTTGTTATCTCATCTCATGGTTAGAGGTTGATGCTTAGCTCACCTAATTACTTTAGATATAAGCATGGAGATAGAATTAGATGCTTGGAGATTCTTTAAATGCTATGGAGGTTAGCATTGTAAGAGATTCATGTTGTATCTTGTATATTAGAGTATGGAAATGTTGGTTGTAAGCTTTTCTCACCTTAGTGCTTGGTGTTAGCACTACAAAGGATTTTCTAAGAGGAGTTGTGTAAGAGAGTGTTGCTAATGAAATATGAAGTCTAGATGTTGCCTTTGCCCTATGATTTTTCCCTAGCTGGTTTAGCAGGGTTTCAATGTATATCTCATGTAGTGATTTGTTCTCTCCTGCTTATGGTTTTTGGTTTTAGCTTGTTTTATTTCTGCAATTTTGATTTACTTACACATGTAGGATATTTTGTGCATTCCTAACAACTACTATCAAATCTAGGATTTAGTTGTTGGTACCTAATATTTGTTGATCCTAACATACAATATAGTAAAGGTGTAGTAGAATTGTACATTTTTTGTGTCTTGATATATACTACTAAGCACATCTATAGAATATGTTCTATAAAGATTCTCTATATATTAAATGAGTAGGCATTATAAGAAGTTAATATAACTAGGTGTAAGCTAATAAACTAAAATGTAAAAAGGGTTAAGTAAGGGATGTGTGTGTGTGTGTGTGTGTGTGTGTGTGTGTGTGTGTGTGTGTGTGTGTGTGTGTGTGTGTGTGTGTGTGTGTGTGTGTGTGTGTTGTTTTAAATATTCATGGGTTATATTTCCCCTATGTTATTGATATTTTTTACTTAACAAAGAGGGCCTAAAAATTTTAACTCAAAAGGAAGAATGAAAACTATACATTGATTAATTTTGGGCTATCAAGATTTCATAAAAAATAATAAGTGTAAACAATGGTTAATAAAAAAATCCAATGAAAAAATAACCACCCATTAATTTCACATAGTGTTATTTTGGAGTTAACTATAATGTAGTGGAGGTGCGAAAAAATTGTACTTCTTCAAGAGCTTGAATTATACTATTAAGCATATCTATAAAAAGTATTATGGAAAGAGTTTTTGTATTGTAAATTAGTAAGCATTGTAAAATGTTAAATAAAGTGGGTACACATTATTAAACTATAATGTATAAGTAGTGAGGTAAGAGAGATATTTATGGATAATATACATGGTTTGAAATGAAACTAAACATTGAAGGGTTTCTATGGAAACTAAACATTAAATTTTTTATAGAATATATTATGTGTTGAGTAGCTCTAAGAAAATACATAGTGAATGTGTTATATATTATGTGAAATTTTACAATGCTTCTTTTCAATTAATAAACTATGTGTAACAAACTTGAATAGCAAATTTCTAGTAGAATTATATGTCTATTAAATATATATTTATTTTAATAGAGGTATGAAGATTCATGGTATCACTTATGTAGAAAACTTATTTGAAATGTATTAGATACATTTCATAACCCAAATGATATACCTAAATTACATAGAATAAAACATAACTTTAACTTCAATATTAAAAAAGAAGAAGATTAAACTCTAAGGAATGTACCACAGGATGTACCAATGTTTGTATAGTGTTGCCTTATCCTTTCCTCTCTTACTTCGTGAAATAAAAATCTCAATGGTATAAAATGAAATGGATTGTTATGTAATTATATGTGACATGTTTATTTTTTTAGGCCTTGATACATTACACATTTTAAGTTGTCAAATCATTTTTTATCATTACACTGAGGACATTTTACTAGCAAGTAGGCAAACTAGATTCGACTGTAGATCTTAAGATGCCAATAACATCATTGTTAATAGTGTTGACCCTTGATAATATGTCAGATGAATTCAATTCATTGAATAAATATGTACTTTAGATTCCACTCTCATTATTAACCCAACAACCTATAATCCAACTACATACATAAATAAATATGAAGTGTTTTACCACATTTGGTCTTTATCCATGGATTTTAATTATATTATTAGCATTGGGATCATCTTTAGTAGAATTTGCATATTCTTATCATTATCTAAAATCTAGAAAATTCAAATTTTCAAGCATTAGATTATTAGATAATTTGATAGTGTAGTTTAGCAGGATTGAAAATAGTAATTTGGCTGATCCACCATATTTTGAGATTGTCATGCCTTCAAACAAAATACTCACAGAGATCCATGTACATTTTTTGTCCTCAAACAGATTGTAGCAGCAATATGATATCATATAACATTCATTTTGCCCCCTTATAAGATGGGTTTCCCTATATTATATTATAATAATATATTATTACTATTATTTATAATATAAATAATAATATATAATATAGATTATATAAATAATAAATATAAAAATATTATATAGTATAGTATTAATATTTATATATATAATATAATATAATATATATAAATGACCTCAATGTCTTGGTGCATTGGCGAGGTACAAGTAGTTTTTACTCATCAACCCAAGTTCCATTCCCATTGAGCCCATAAGGAAACTTTCAATAAAGTGGCCATGTGGACACCTTGAGGTAGGGGTTGCACTTCTCCATGTGGATCAAATGGAATATATTGGGGCACTTTAAATAATGATCACTCGATGGAGACTATAGACCCAAAGCCCACCCATGTGTCCCAATTTGATAAGGTTCCTACACATGTTAGTAGAAGTTCCTAGAAAACCCATTAGGACATGTTAATATAGGGATAAATAGTGTGATACATGATAAAGGAATATAGCATATTGTATATCAGATTTAGCTTATCACTTAATTAACAAAATAGGAACAAAAAGGTAGAAAATGTAGGCTTATTAGGTACATAACATTCGATAATATTTATACGACTAACATATTTAGAAAATAGAGCATCACTATGCATATAACAGCCATAAATGACAAATAAGGGAAACCATTGTATAACTCTATATTAATATATATCACATCAGAACCATTTCAAATTATAACTTAGCATTGTATACAAAGTTACAAAGCATTGTTACTTCATATTCTAACATTTCACTACATATATAAGAAAGACTCTTTTCATCTTGAAGCCTATTATTATGCTTACAAGGGTTGAGTATATACAAAAAGGTATATAAGAGACAAAATAGTGCAAGTCACACATGTGTCTATCAGTTACATTCTATGATTTTGGTAGCCCTATTCCACTCCCAACACTTTCCTAGACTTACATAGTTGTCTCATCTTAAGACAAATTCATAGTAAATGTATCTTGAGCTGAAGCTTGAAAATTTTGACTACACTAAGGAACTAAACCATAAATAAGATCTGCAATTATCACTTTAGGTGTCCTTTAATAGTTTTCACCCTTTGCATCCTACTTAGCCACTCTTTTAGGTTTTCAACTAGGTATCATACTACCCTAATGCCTTCATGGAATTTCAATAGATTAAATTAATTAAGTGGAAACATTTTATGGATTTTAAACCAACTTGGTCCCACTCCTAATGCTTAAGACTATCCTACCAAAGTGAAGAAAATTTGTGAAAATTGTAAAATTTTAAGTGTACAATACATACTGAGTAGGTGGTGGTATGATATGAATTTATTGAACCCGAGGTTGTTATAATTTTGATTCTACCTAAGATTTAGAAGGTGAAATTAGTGTTATATAATCTATTGGTTTAGGTTATGGTTGTCATTGGGTTTCTGGTTAGGACATAATAATAGTATTCCTCTACTAGATAACCTACTGAAGCTACTGAGGAGAAATAAATTGAGGTTTATCCATAAGTTTTGAAATGGATTATAAAGTTGGGATAAATATTGATTAAACATTTTACAGTCAGTTAGTAATTATTGCACCATAGTGAGCAATGTGCATAATGGAACTTGAGACACCATCATATTATGAATATCTTCATCTTGTGTGATGGTTATGAGTGCCTTGAAATTTTATACTTTGACCCAGATGTCTTAGGAGAGATATTTAATCAATATTCATGCCTATGTGTTTGAATGCCAACAAATGTGATATGCATAATCTCATTTTTCCAAGTCGATAAGTTTTACATGAAATTATCCTATGAATTAAGTAACTTCTTAAATGTGTTGTCCATTAAAGTAGAGTATCGAAATGATATTATATTATAACTTTGGATTTATCCACTTTATTGAATTTTGGATTGCCTTCAAATAATGAATTGGTGAGTTTATGACTTGAATTAAGCATTCCTTAGGTGATGTGCTTATATTAAATGATAGTTGTATCCAAAACTTGATCATATTTTTCTAAGATCTCACAAATTACCTATCTTTCTAGTTTGATGCTATTTTCCTACCTACAAGTGGATTAAAACTTTTGCATATCAATCTAGTGATTTTTTAGTTAGGAAAATAGGGATGAAAATTACTTATCTACTAACATGAATTGGTCACTTAGGACTTGAGTGAACAACGCATGTCAAGTGTTATTGATGAGCTAACATGTATTAGATAAATGGAGGTATAGGTATATGTTATCCTCTCATAGCTATAATACTTATTTCTCCAATGTTAAATCCTTATGTTTTGGAATTATAGATACTGAAATGATGGGTGACTTATTTTCCTTAAAACAATCCTTTAATTTTACTTATAATCCATGAAGCATTCAGTCACATACATACATTAACCAATGCATAAACAAACATATATAAAAGTAAATAACATAATAACAAAGGAGATATGTGGGAAAACCTCTTAGGGGATAAAACCCACTAAAAAATATCTTTGAATATATTCATATAGGTAATGAATCAATATTTAGTGAGGCACCAACCCCACAAGGAACACCAACCCTTCACTAGTCAAGCACCAACTCAACTAGGCCTTTAACAAGCACCAACATGCAAGGAGGCACCAACCCCCTAAGTAACTTAGCACCAACTTAGATACCTTGAAATTATGATCATGTTTAGACATATTTATCTCACTCAAATAAATATGACCACCTTATTTTTCTCTTCTCACTCTTTTATCTCTCTTAAATAGCCTATTAAGCCTTCTTACTCAACTAGCCCTTTTCTTGGAAGAATTAGGTCATATGACCTTGCTCATCACCTATATAATCATTTTTATAACATAATGACATATTAAACACACCTATATGATGATATTAAATCTGTATACCTATTTTTTAAACCTCTATATCATTCGCTCATGTCCTCAATATTCTAACTAGTCAATTAGGCCTATTATACCTTCTCTTTATACTTGACTCTTTATCTCACCCATCTTGGTTGTCTAAAAACATATCCATACTTATATAAAAAAATTAATAGATCAAAAAGACATTTAAAAAGTGAAACAACCACTACATAGTTCAGTCATTACCCTTAAGGTCCAAAACCATCATTATGCCTAATAGAGACCTAATGCAATTAGGCCTTCTCAAAGCACATGTCTCACTTCAGCCACCTTGGAACACATTAAGCCTCAAAAAATTGATGAAACACTTAATAAAAACTTAAATTATACCCATTAAAATCTCACCTTATTGCCCCAACCTCATTTAGTTCATTTTACTCCTTGAACCACACCATTAGGTCTACTCATAATAAGGCCTTCTCACTACAAGAAAGTATGTCTTGAATATCTCAAACACACACTTAACTTTGACATAAACCCATATAAATAAATCACATTAATATTACTTCCATGACCTTATTTTTAACACTAATTCCATTATCTTTCACCATATATCTAAATAAACTTCAAATTCATCTTCATATGCTCACTCAAAACTACACACGGGCTTCAAAACCCAGTCAAGAACCTTTGAATTTTCTCACCTTCATAGGAGTTTATCATGCATGAAGATAAATTAAAATTAAAATTTTATACCTATATAAAAAATTAATGTGCCTTTTATTCTTCATATCTATGCAAAAATATTTAGGAACACCATTCTCACTCACACATAAAAATTGTTTGTAGCTCCAAAAACACAGTCATGAAAACTAAAGATTTAAAACATCTATATGAACACTTTTATGAACATAAAATGGGTTTATATTATCTATAATCATCATTATAACATATATATATATATATATAAAGGTTCAATAATAATATTGGTATTATAGACCAATCTCATTCTTCACCCTACATAGACCTCACTATGTTAGACAAGTCACTTTGAGAACAACTTTTTACTTGTTTATGAGAATCACCAAAAATTATATTCAAGGGTAAAAGGTGATATAGGTATTTAAAAATTACCCCATGCAATTGGATCAATCCCTAATCTTGTTCTCACTTTTACCTAGTTTTCTCACTGTCTTCCTCATTAGGTTTGTTTAGTGATAGGTCAACTTACATGATTAGTTTAACATATTTAATGTCTAAAACATAATAAAAAAAATTACATTATCATAAAATATAAGTGTCATACATAATACTCCAATCATTTTCATACTTTGATCTAGTTGACCCTACTTGTTACTTCAAAAATCTGAGAAATAAGGGGTTTCTTGTAGCTTCCACTCACTCTTATTACAAACCAATACCACCTAGAGAAAATATATCTTATAATCCATTCTTATCCATTTCCAAAAATATATTTCCTATCAAGTCACTATACTAGTTTTAGGAGGGTTTAGACTACTTTCCATTCTTAGAAATCATTCATAAAGGATTTACCCTAAACTCTAAAACCAATGCCAAGATATTTAATCTATTACCCTTCCCTAACTACCATGAACTTATTAGATACTCATGTAAATTTTTCACATGCTAATGAGCATAATAAAATCATTCTTAGGTCTGTAACACCTCATTCTATGTACACAAAAAACCTCAACACCAATTTTCATGTTTTATCTTTCAAAATTTGATCTCGAAATTTGTAAAAAATCTTGACACAACTTCTCACACATTTTAAAATTCTCTTATGGGCTTTTATTCCTTCATAACTGAACTTGACCCCTCACTAGGCCACACTAGGTTTCTTTGATCATTAGGCCTAAACCTATAATCCATACTTAGACCTTGAACACACCTTAAAACCTATTTAACTACTCTCAATACCTAATCCTTATGTCATATAACCCCATACCATGCTCACGCAGTACCAATACTCTTACCAAACGTCCCATACTAATCACCTCAACATGCTACCAAGCCTACGCCTTTTCACTAGGTTTCTTCATGCAAGGATTAAGCCTTAATACTGACCTTATAACTCTTATAAAGGCTTCTTTTCCTATTTCACATGTTTACACAAATCTATATACTCTCTCATTCCTATATTGAGACAATTCACTAAGATTTACTATGATTTATGTATATACCTTCTCATAGGCCTAGACTAGGCTTCTCAAGACACCTAGTACTTAATAGTATGCTTACCTTATATATTGATCTTGAAACTTGTCATCAACCTCAAAAATGTTACTAGGTTCCATTGAAATTATCTCTCAAACAAGATATAATAGGTTGCCTTAATATTCTCTTTTTTCATAAGACTCCTTGTCATATATCACTTCACCATATATGGCCTCAACTCTAGCCTTGACATTAATGACATCCATCTTGAATTTAACATCAATGACTCAATACCAAAAATAAGAAAATATCTCAAAAATCTCCCCTTTTGACATTGATGACAAACACTTAATCAAAGTAGATCATTCACATCTTCCCAAGCTGGATCTTTTTCAAACTAATTTTTCTTCCAAACTAGAACTTTCTCCCCATTTGACATTAATGACAAAGGGTCATATTATTGTTAACTATTTGATCCTTAATCCTGAAACAACACACCTAATCTCATATCATGATTTTCTCCCCTTATCTCCATAAGATATTCAAATACTATCATGACTATGAATTGGTTTGGTCAAGTTATCATACAAACTCTCTGTGATCCATCTCTTGTTATCACACCTCCAGTAAACTCTTGACTAAACTTTAGATCTGAATGTTAATAAAGAACACAAATCTCCCCTTAAGACCAATCATCCTTCATGCTTATTCTCACCATATGAGTGCCTCCATGAAGCTTAATGGAGTCACCTCTACTCTAGGGTATTAGAATAACATAAACTCAAGAGATTCCTAGATCTTGATGTCTTTACTACACTGATCTTTCTTCAAGATCCTCTTTAGCTTGAATTATTCAATCTCAATTTGAAAAAAAATCTACCTTGGTTTATTTGTTTTGAATTATTCATCCACAATCAAAGATGATAGGGAGAATTCTTAACACTCCTTTACATCTAGACTATTCTCCATCATGGCAAATAGTCCACTTAGAATTGTAGACTGGTCATCATTCACCTTAGCTACCTTTGGTTTCCACTCATTGTCTTGTCTTCTTTATTGCATTATGGGGGTCTCAACTTTCTTGTTTTGAATTAAAAATCCATGCTTACAATAATTTGAAATATTATGAACATTTTGAAAATTAAAACACACTATTCCTTTTGATAGAAACACACCATGACCCATACCTCTTGATTGATGACTCTCTTCAAAGTTTCATGCATATTCGTTCTTGGAGGGCCTTCTACAATCCCTTGCTCTATGACCAAATTGGTTACATGAATAAAAATATCCCTTGAAATGATTGGAATACCTTATAACATTAGGTTTATTGATAGGATTAGTCTTTATTTTACTAGCACCATCATTTCTTGACTGACCATTGACCTTCTTGATCACATTAGTGTTCTTCTTTTGGTATCCATTAAAACTAAGACTTGTTTTGTCATTAACAGTCTTTTGACTACTGAAGATTTTGTCTAGATCATTGGTACTCTTTTCAAAATTCACAAAGGACTTAACCTTACTTGATGCATGTTCTAACTCAGTTCTCAATAAATCCACTTTAGTGACATACCTTGCACATTATTATTCTTTAGCCTTTAGGATTATAGTCACAATCTCAATTTGAGTCTCCACATGTTTGACTATTTCCTCTTGTTTCTTGGATTTGTTAATCAATCTAACTTCAAACAAGTTGACTTTATCTTCATATTCTTTGATAACAGCCTCATCACCCTATTGTTCTTCTTCACCATCTTTAGTTCTTCTAGAGTATTCATCAACTCAGCCTCAAAGTCCACCTCATCTTTTTCTTCATCTAAATCACCAATATCACTTCCAATCCATATGGACTCTTCTTGATTTGAACATCTTTCTTATTCAGACATGAAGAGTACTTCATTGACATTAAGACCATCACCTTCATGGTCACTCTCAAAATCACTTCTCACACTCTCATCAAATTAGCTACAATATTCCTTGGTGTAAAAGCTTCTTTTGTTCTTGAAAAAATTCTTCTTGTCAACATACTTTCTACATATTTCTTCCTCTTATCATACCTATAGGACTTTTTGTCATAATCATGAACTTCATTATTATCTCCATCATTTTTTTATTTATGCTTATGAGGTAACTTATTATAAAAGTGTCCAATCTCTCCATAATTAAAGCACTTGAAGGGTATCTTACCCTTGTATTTACTTGAACCTATTTTCAAATTTATTGCAAACATAGCTATTAACTCATCATCATCAATATCAAAATGATAATTATCTTTAAATTTCCTACCTTGTGTCTTCTTTTATTTTGACTTCATTTCTACCTTGAATGCAACTTCCTTTTTTTCAATTATTCCTTCACTTGTCCTCGTCTCATAGGTTGTTAGGGTGCCATGAATTCCATCTATCTCTAGCTTATATATATCTCGCATCTCTTCAATAGAAGACACTTTAGAATGAAACTTAGGAGTTTGAGATCTAAAAAACTTTTTAAAAATATCATATTCTTTTAATTCTTCACCTAGGCCTCTTATGATGTTGACCACTTCATCAACCCTTAATAAGTAAGCTATAAGGGTCTTATCTTCATTCATCCTTAGAATTTCAAATTATCTTCTATGGGTTTTCAACTTAGCCAACATGAATTTGTATTATCCCTCATGAATAGTCTTTAACTTTTCCCACATTTATTTATCAAACATACAGTGCATCACCTTCACAAGTACTACCTCTGAGAGGCCACAAATAATACCATTCATTGATTTTAAATTGTTGTCACTAGCCTTCTTACCTGCTACATCTGTAGGATGAATAGGAGGAGTAGTATATCCATATAAACTGATTTCCAAACATCATAACCTTGATAAATAAAATATGTATACATCTTAACACTCAAAAAATCATAATTAGATCCATTAAATAGTGGAGCCTTGCTTAAATAGAATCCACCTTGTACTTGACTAGCCATCTTTGCTGGCTTAGGATCTCCTTTAGGCTATTAATCCTCCAAAATACATGATATAATAAAAAAATTTGTAATTATAGATAATAAGATGGGGGAGAATAATTTTCCTTAAAATAATCCTTTAATTTAACTTATAATCCATGAAGCATTCATTCACATACATTAACCAATGCATAAAAAGGCATATATAAAAGCAAACAACATAATAACATAGGATATATGTGGAAAACCCTCTTGGTTGATAAAACCAACTAAAACAAAACTTTTAATATAATTCTATAGGTAATTAATCAATATTTAGTGAGGCATCAACCCCACAAGGAGCATGAACCTCTCACTAATCAAACACCAACTCAACCAGGCCTTTAACAAGCACCAACTTGAAATGAGGCATTAACCCCCTAGGAAAATTAGCACCAAATCATATACCTTGAACCTTTAGTAAAATTTGGACACATTTATATCACTCAAATTAATATTACCACCTTATTTTTCTCTTCTCACTCTTTTATCTCTCTCAAACAACCTATTAGGCCTTCTTGCTCAACTAGCCCTTTCCTTGGTAGAATTAGGTCATATGACCTTGCTCATAACCTATAGAATAAATTTTATCACCTCATGAAATATTCACCACACATATATAATGATATTAAATCCCTCTACCTTATTTCCAAACCTTTATATTATTTGCTCATGTCCTCAATATTCTAACTAGTCAATTAGGCCTATTAGACCTTCTCTTTATACTTGACTCTTGATCTCATCCATCTTGGTCAGAAAAAAACCTCTCCATACTTTTATCACATTTTTAATAGATAAAAAAACATGTTTCACAAGTGAAACAACCACTACATAGGTTGATCATCACCCTTAAGGGCCAAAACCACCATTAGGCCTAATAGAGACCTAATGCAATTAGGCCTTCTCAAAGCACATGTTTCACTTTAGCCACCTTGGAACACCTTAAGCCTAAAAAAATGTATGAAACACTTAATACACACTTAATTTATACCTTTTATAATATCACATTATGTTTACAACCCCATTTATCTCATTTCACTCCTTGAACCACACCATTAGGTCTACTCGCAATAAGGCCTTCTCACTGCCAAAAAGTCTATCTTGAATTTATTAAGTATATGCTTAACTTTGACATAAAATAATATAAATAAATAACATTAATATTACCTATATGACCTTATGTTAATCAAAAAATCCATTATATTTCACCATATAGGTAAAAACACCTTGAATTGATCATCTTCATATGCTCACTCAAAACTACACACAAGAACCTTTGACTTTTATCACCTTCATAGGAGTTTATCATTCATAAAGATACAATAAAATGAAATTATGATACATATATAACAACTTAATGTTCATTTTATTCTTAAAATATATTTAAAAATACTCAAGAACACCATTATCACTCACACATAGAAAATTCCCTGTAGCTCCAAAAACATAGTCATGAAAACTAAGACTTAGAACATCTATGTGAACACTTTTATGTAATTATAATGGGTTTATATTATCCATAATCATAATTTTAATGTGTGTGTGTGTGTGTGTGTGTGTGTGTGTGTGTGTGTGTGTGTGTGTGTGTGTGTGTGTGTGTGTGTGTGTGTGTGTGTGTGTGTGTGTGTGTGTGTGTGTGTGTGTATTATAAGGTTTAATATCAATATTGGTCTTACAGACCAATCTCATGTCTTCACCCTACACATACCTCACTGAGTTAAATAGGTCACTTTGAGAACAATGTTTTGCTTGTATGTAGGCATCACCAAAACATATATTCAAGTGGTAAATGTGATAAAATTATTTTAAATTGACCCAATGATTTTTGATCCATCCCTAATCCACTAAAACCCATCCCTAATCTCATTCTCACTTCTACCTAGTTTTCTCACTATCTTCCTCATTAGGCTTGTTTAGCGATAGGTTAAATTCCATGATATATTTAACATATTTATGGTCTCAAACCTAATCATAAACTTATACAATATTAAAATATAATTCTCACACATAGTCCTTTAATCATTTTCATGCTTTGACCTAGTCAACCTTGCCTGTTACATCAAAAAATCTAAGAAATAAGGAGTTTCATGTAGCTTTCACTCACTATTCTGATAGACCAATGTCACTTGGAGAAACTTGGGAAAGTACTATACATGATATAATAATAAAAATAGGTCATACAATCAATTATAATCCATTTCCAAAAATATCTTTCCTATCGGGTCATTATGAGGGTTTTAAGAGGGTTTAGACGGCTTTCCATTCTTAACAATCATTCATAAAGGATTGCCCCTATACTCCCAAACCAATACTATGAGATTTAATCTAGGACCCTTACCTAACTACCATGAACTTATTGGATTCTTTTCAAAAGGCTTCGCATGCCAATTAGGATAATAAAATCCTTCTCGGGTTTACAACACCTCATTATGTGAACACAAAAAACCTCTACACTAGTTTTCATTTTTTATCCTTTAGGATTTGACCTCAAACTTTGTCAAAAAAACTTAAAACAAACTCTCAAACCTCTAACAATTCTATTAATATCTCTATCACATTTGTAACTTAACTTGATCCCTCATTATGCCACACTAGATCTCTTTACTCATTAGGCCTAAACCTATAAGCCATAATTAGACCTTGGACACACCTTGAAACCTCTTGAGCTTCTCTAAATACCTCATCATTATGTCATAAAAAATAATACCATGCTTACACACTTATTATATTCTTCTCAAAAGTCCCATGCTACTCACCTTAACATGCTACTAGGCCTACGCCTTTTCACTAGGTTTCTTCATGCAAGGACTAAGCCTTAAAACTAACCTTAAAACTCTTCTGAAGGATTATTTACCTTTTTCACATGTTTACACAAATTTATACACTCTCTCATGATTTTAATAACATAATTCACTAGTATTTACTATGATTTATGCATACACATTCTCATAGGGCTAGACTAGGCTTCTCAAGACACCTAGTACTGAACAGTATGCTTACCTTGTATCTTGATCTTGAAACATGTCATCAACCTCAAAAATGTTACCAGGTTTCCTTAAAATTCTCTCTCAATAAAGATACAACATGTTTCCTTAAAATTATCTCTCTTCATAATACTCCATATTACATATCACTTCACCATGCATGGTCTCAACTCTAACCTTAACATTAATGACATCCATCTTGACTTTGAAATCAATGATAAAATCAATGACTCAATACCAATAATATGAACATACCTAAATAATATTCCCTTTGTTATTTATTATAAACACTTAATGAAATCTAATAATTAACATCTTCCCAAGTTTGATTTTCTTCAAATTGATCTTTCTTCCAAACTAGAACTTTTTTCCCCTTTGACATTAATGACAAAAGGCCATCTTCTTATCAACTATTTTATCCTTAAAATTGAAACAACACACCTACTCTTAGAGCATGATTGTCTCCCCTTATCTCCATGAGATATTCAAACACCATCATGACTATGAATTGGTTTGATCAAGTTATTATACAAACTCTTTGTGACCCATGTCTTGTGATCACACCTTGAGTAGACTCTTAAGTGAACCTTGGATTTGAATGTCAACAAAGAACACAAAGTTCCTATTAATACCAAGCATCCTTCATGTTTATGATCACTATATGAGTTCCTCTATGAAGCCTAATAGATTCACCTTTGCTCTAGGGTACTAGAAGAACATTAACTCAGAAGATTTCCAAATCTCCATGTCCTTACTAGACTGATATTTCTTCATGATCATCTTTGGTTTGAATTCTTCAATCTCCATTTAAACAACATTCTTCCTTAATTTATTTGTCTTTACTTATTCATCAACAATATGTGATGGTAGGGATAATTATTAACACTAGTTTGCATCTGTAATATGTTCCATCATGATAAATAGTCCACTTGGACTTTTAGACTGGTCATCATTCACCTTAGCTACCTTTTTTTCCCCCTCACTGTCATCTCTTCTTTCTTATATTCTAGGGGTCTCAACTTTCTTGTTTTCACTTGAGAATCCATGATTATAGTAATTTGAAATATGACCAACATTTTGACAATTAAAACACACTATTCCTTTTGATGGAAACACACCATGATCCATACCTCTTGATTGATGACTCTCCTCATAGTTCCATGCATATTCATACTTGGAGGGCCTTCTACAATGCCTTGATCTATGACCAAATTGGTTACATGAATAAAAATATACATTGAAAGGATTACCATACCTTATAATATTAGGATACCTAATAGGATTAGTCTTTATTTTTCTAGCACCATCATTATTTGATTAACCATTGACCTTCTTGATCACATTAGTGTTCTTCTTTTGCTCTCCATTGAAACCAAGACCCATTTTGTCATTAGCAGTCTTTTGAATATTTAGGATGTTGTCTAGATCATTGGTACTCTTTTAAAACTTCACAAAGGACTTAACCTTACTTGATATATGATCCAACTCAGATCTCAAGGAATCCACTTTAGTTACATACCTTGCACATTCTTCTTCTTTAGCCTTTAAGCTTGCAATCACAATCTCAATTTGAATCTCCACCTATTTGACTATTTTCTCTTGTTCTTTGGAGTTATTGCTCAGTCTAACTTCAAACAAGTTGATTTTCTCCTCATATTATTTGATAAGAGACCTCATCACCCTATTCTTCTTTTTCACCATCTTCAATTCTTCTAGAGTATTCATCAATTCAGCCTCAAAGTCCACCTCATCTTATTCTTCATTTAAATCACCAATAGCACCTCCAATCCATATGGACTCTTCTTGATTTGAACATATTTATTCCTCAGTCATGAAGAGTAATTCATTGACATCAAGACCATCACCTTCATGGTTACTCTCATAATCACTTCTCTCACTCTCATCAGGTGAACTACAATCTTCCTTGGTGTAAAAGCTTGTTTTATTCTTGAAAACTTTCTTCTTGTCATCATACTTTCTAAATATTTTATTGCTCTTATCATACCTTTAGGACTTCTTGTCATCACTATGACCTTCATCATGCTCTTCATCATATTTTTATTTATTCTTGTGAGGTAACTTGATAACAAAGTGTCCAATCTTTCCATAATTAAAGCACTAGAAGGGTATATTACGCTTGTATTTACCTGAACCTATTTTCAATTTTTCTTAAAAACATAGCTATCAAATCCTCATCATCAATATCAAATTCATCATTATCTTTGACTTTCATAACTTGTGTCTTCTTTTATTTTAACTTATTTTTTAGCTTGAATGCATCTTCCTTATTTATAGGTCGTCCTTCACTTATCCTTATCTTATAGGTTGTTAGAGTGCCATGAAGTCCATCCATCTCTAGCTTGTCTAGATATTGCATCTCTTCCATAGCAAACACTTTAGAATAAAACTTGGGAGTTATAGATAGAAAAATCTTTTGAATAATATTAGATTCTTGTAATTTTTCACCTAATCCTCTTGTGATGTTGACCACTTCATCAACCCTCAATAAGTAGATTTTAATGGTCTCATCTTCATTCATCTTTAGGCTTTAAAATTGTCTTCTATGTGTTTTCAACTTAGCTAACTTGAATTTGGAGTCTCACTCATGAATAGTCTTCAAATTTTCCCACATTTATTTATTAGACATACAGTACATCACCTTCACAAGTTCTACCTCTAACAAGCCACACATAATACCATTCATTGATTTTGAATTGTTATCACTAGCCTTCTTACCTACTACATCTATAGGAGGAATGAGAGGAGAAGTATATACATCCAAAACTAATTTCCAAACATCATTTCCTTGATACATCAAATATGACTACATCTTAACACTCTAAAAATCATAATTAGATCCATTAAATAGTGGAACTTTGCTTGTAGAGAAGTTACCTTGCACTTGAATAGCCATCTATACTTTCTTAAGATCTCCTTTAGGATATTAGGCCTCCTTCAAATGACATGCTATAATACCAAATGTTATAAGTACATATAATGATAGGTGGGGGTGAATCATTTTCCTTAAAACAATCCTTTAATTTGACTTATAATCCATGAAGCATTCATTTACATACATAAATTAACCAATGCATAAAAAGTCATATATAAAATCAAAAATATAAGAATATAGGATATATATGTGAAAACCCTCTTGGTGGATAAAACCCATTGAAATATAGCTTGGACTACAATTATATAGGCAATGAATTAAGATTTAGAAAGGCACCAACCCCACAAGGAGCACCAACCCCTCACAAGTCAAACACCAACTCAACTAGGCCTTTAGAAACCACCGACTTTAAATGAGGCACCAACACCATAGGTAACTAATCTGAGAAATATTTTAGGTGACAATTCAAGTGACAATTCTACCCTAATAGATGGCAAAACTTCTGGGAGCCATAACTTTTACACCATAGCTCTGTTTGACTCCCCGTTTGAATCATTGGAAATCTAAGAATGAGGGGAACATCATGAGATGGTATGAACTTTTATCAGTGGGTTTTGACCCTTGAAAACCAAATGGAAGTGCCCCAAATTTCAATTTTAGTAGTGCAGTCTAAAAATAGTAAGTTTTTAAAAATAGTAATTCCTCAAATTTTGTATTGTTGTAAATTACGAAAGTCCAACCACTTAATATCCCTAAATATTTGTGACATTACACATCCTCCTCCTACCTTAAAAAATGTATATAAATGAATATGTAACCTAAAATGGAAATTAGACATCTCTTCCTAGAGAGAGGCATATGTTGTATCTATAATTTTGAGTAATAGAACATCTCTTCTCAGAGATAGCATTATTAAAATTATGTTGTTTTTGTTTCTTTAATTATATTTCAACCAAATCTTCTAAGTTTTGGATTAGTGTTATCAGATCAGTTTGTCTTGAAAGTGTATGATCTAAAGGATGAGGTCAGGCTACAAGAAGCTTGGGTGGAAAATAATTGATCTTCCAAACTATCCACCTATTCACTCCAAATGACCTCAAATGGTAGGCAACAGTGAGACATCTAATCCTTTCAATAAATTGGTGAATGAATCCCTCCAACAATAGAAATTGTATATGCTATAACAATTCACCAAAATTCTCCAATAAATCTTGATGGGAAATTTTGGCTCCTCATCTACACCCCCACATAATTTCATTGCCTCAACACCCTTCAAGGTTTAGGTGAATTTTGATATCCCTACATTTGAAGGAAAAATCAATGTTGATGAAGTAGAAAATTGGTTGGATTTATTGTCTTCATATTTTTTGATAAATAAATTCATTGATAAAGAGAAGATCACTTTTGCTCTTTTGAAAGCATCATTGCCTATCAAAAATTAGTGGGAATGTATAAGAAGAGATTTATTATGGACGATATTGGCCTTGAGGAAGAACCTACATGATATGATTTCATAAAAATTGTAAAGGAAGAATACTACCCCATTGGAGCAATGATGATCTGTATATAGAGTGACAATAACTTCACCAAGGTAAGAAATAGTTTATTTAAGATTACACTGATATTTTTTATTCTCTATCTATGAGATTGGGCATATAGGAAAGTGATAAACACAAGGTTCTCAAATATCATGGTGTACTACAATGGTATATATGGGGGGAGATGGAACTCTTCAATTTGGAAACCCTTGGTGAGGTGTACAAGTTCATTGTGAAGATTGAATAAAAGCATGGAAGAATGAATATGAAGAGTCAGCCTTCAAAATGGAAAAGTGATAAAGAAGGTCAAAAATGAAGCCAAAATTGGAAGCAAAATGAAGGAAAGACTTAGAAATTGTGTGATTATCACAAATTTAGAATACACTCCAAACAAGAATGTCAATCCATCAAGTCCCTACTTTCTGAGTCACAATCTTCAACATCTACTACTTTACCTCATATTCACCCTGTATTCAAAGAGGATGAAGAAGATATTGTAGATGATGAGCTTGATGCCATAATTTTTTCATCATAGACCCATGAGGAGAGGCCATATGACAAGAAAATCTTGTTTCACTCTAAGTTATGGGTGAAAGGTAAGCCTCTGCATTTCATTCTTGATAGTGGGAATCAAAAGAATTTAATCTTGACTAATGTTTTGAAAAGCCTAAATTTTTCCATAAAGCCTCACCCAAAGCCATACAATATTGGATGGTTGAGTCTAAGGAGAAACCTTTGTGTCACCCACCAATGTCTTCTCTCATATGTAATAAAACCTTTCCAAGATGAGGTCTTATGTGATGTGGTCAATCTAGATGTTTGTGATGTACTCTTTGGTCAACCATTCATGTATGATCAACATCACATATATGAATCAAGAACTCAAATTATCACCCTCACTCTTGGAACATGGTACTATAGGGTACCATAGGTACCACCTTCTACATATGTCTCCCTGATTAGTGCCAAGAAATTCATTCTCATGGTGGTTAAGACACAGGAATCCAAAAAGGATAATATTACAACACTGACTACACAAACAACACAATAATAGAAGCACATAGATACCAAGATAAATAATTTCATGGTCTTCCATCCATAGACTGATGGTCAAATAGAAATGGTGAATAATCAAACCCTGCACAACTCCACAAAGCATAGTCCATTACAAGTATGCATCAGGAATCAAATCAAAATACAAGTTCCACACTTGATGAAAAATCTTGATGCAATGAGGACAATTTCTTCTCAAGGAGGGAGGAATGATCTTATCATTATTTTAGGTGACAATTTAGATGATGGTTTTACACCAATAGGTGGTAGAACTTCCAGGAGACATAACTTTTACACCATAGCTCCATTTGACTCCCCATTTGAACCATTAGAAAGATAAGAATGAGGGGAACATCATGAGATGTCATGAGCTCCAATAAATGGGTTTTGACCCCTAAAAACCAAATGGAAGTGACCCTAACTTCAATTTTAGTAGTGTAATTTAAAAATCGTAAGTTTCTAAAAATAGTAATTCTTCAAATTTTGTATTGTTGTAAATCATGGAAGTCAAACCACTTAATCTCCCTTGAGATTGGTGACCTTCCACATCCTCATCCTACCTTAAAAAAATGTGTATGAATTAAGATGTAACCTAAAATGGAAATCAGACTTCTCTTCCTAGAGATAGGCATATGTTGTATCTACAATTTTGAGCAATAAAACATCTCTTCTTAGAGATATAATTATTACAATTGTGTTGTTCTTGTTTCTTGAATTATCTTTTAACTAAAGATTATGAGTTTTGGATCAATAACTCAGCCCCAAATCAGCTACCTTGAACCTTCAATCACATTTAGACACATTTTTCTCACTTAAATTAATATTACCACTTTATTTTTCTCTTCTCACTCTTCTATCTCTCTCAAACAACCTATTAGGCCTTCTTGTTCAACTAGCCCTTTCCTTGGTAGAATTAGGTCATATGACCTTGCTCATCACCTATAGAATCACTATTTTCACTTCATGACATATTCACCACACCTCTCTAATCATATTCAGTCCCTCTACCTAATTTCCAAACCTCTATATCATTTTTACATGTCCTCAATATTCTAACTAGTCAATTAGGCCTATTAGACCTTCTCTTTATACTTGACTCTTGATCTCATCCATCTTGGTCAGAAAAAAACCTCTTCATACTTAGATAACCTTTGGAATAGATCAAAAAACACATTTAAATTTTTTAAAACCCACGACATAGGTTGATCATTACCCTTAAGGGCCAAAACCACCATTAGGCTTAATAGAGACCTAATGCAATTAGGCCTTCTCAATGCACATATTTCACTTTGGCCACCTTAGAACACCTTGAGCCATCAAAAATGGATTAAAAACTTAATAAACACTTAAATTATACCATTTTTATTATCACCTTAGTTCCCCAACCCTATTTATCTCATTTCACTCCTTGAACTACACCATTAGGTCTACTCGCAGTAAGGCCTTCTCACTACCAGAAAGTCTATCTTGAATATCTCAAGCATACACTTAACTTTGACATAAAAACATATCAATAAATCACATTAATATGACCTGAGTTACCTATTTTTAAACATAGATTCCATTATATTTTACCATATAGTTAAAAATACTTCAAACTAGTCATCTTCCTATGCTCACTTAGAACTACACACAGGCTTCAAAACCTAGTCAAGAACCTTTGACTTTTCTCACCTCCATAAGAGTTTATAATGTATATAAATACATTAAAATAAACATATGATACATATATAAAAATTTAACGTGCATTATATTATTAAAATCTATGCAAAAATACTCAGGAACACCATTCTCACTCACACAAAAAAAATTGTCACTACCATAAGGCCTACTTGCAATAGGGCCTTCTCACTACTAGAAAGTATGTCTTGAATTTATTAAGTATACACTTAACTTTTCCATAAAACCATATAAATAAATAACATTAATATTACCTATATGACCTTATTGTAAGTACCAATTCTATTATATTTCACCATATAGGTAAAAACACCTTGAATTGATCATCTTCATATGCTCACTCAGAACTACACACAGGAACCTTTGAATTTTATCACCTTCATAGGAGTTTCTCACTTATAAATATACATTAAAATTAACTTATGATACCTATATAACAACTTAATATTCATTTTATTCTTAAAATATATTCAAAAATACTCAGGAACACCATTCTCACTCACACACAAAAAATTGCCTGTAGCTCCAAAAACATAGTCATGAAAACTAAGACTTAGAACATTTGTGTGAACACTTTCATGAAATTATAATGGGTTTATATGATCCATAATAATCCTCATAAATTATTAATATATATATATATATATATATATATATATATATATATATATATAAATAATTTATGAGGATTATTATGGATCATATAAACCCATTATAATTTCATGAAAGTGTTCACACAAATGTTCTAAGTCTTAGTTTTCATGACTATGTTTTTGGAGCTACAAGCAATTTTTTGTGTGATATATATATATATATATATATATATATATATATATATATATATATATATATATATATATATATATATATTATAATTTTTAATATCAATTCTTGTCTTACAAACCAATCTCATGTCTTCACCCTACATAGACCTCACTGTGTTAGACAAGTGACTTTGAGAACAACTTTTTGTTTATATATGAGAATCACCAAATATTATATTAAATGGGTAAAGGTGATATAAGTATTTAAAAATTAACCCATTAATTTTTTAACCATACCTAATCAACTATAGCCCATCCTTAATTGCATTCTCACTTTTGTTTGGTTTTCTCATTATCTTCCCCATTAGGCCTGTTTAGCGATAGGTCAACTTTCATGACCAATTTAAAATATTTAAGGTTTAAAACCTTATAAAAAACTTAAATTATAATAAAATATAAGTATCACACATAATCATCCAATCATTTTCATGTTTTGACCTAGTCAACCCTACCTGTTACATCAAAAATTTGAGAAACAAAGAGTTTCCTATAGATTCCACTCACTCTTCTAATAGACCAATGCCATGAAGAAAAAATTGGGGGAGTCATATACATTATATAAAAATAAAAATATTTCATCCAATATATTTTGATCCATTTCCAAAAACATATTTCCTATCAAGTCATTATGAGGGTTTTAGGAGGGTTTAGACGACTTTCCATTCTTAGCAATTATTCATAAAGGCTTACCCCTCAACTCCAAAACTAATGCCAAGAGATTTAATATATGACCCTTACATAAATACCATGAACTTATTGGATCCTCGTGCAAATTTTTCACATTCCAATGAGCATAACAAAATCCTTGTCAGGACTGAACCACCTCATTCTGTACACACAAAAAACCTCAACACCAATTATCATGCTTTTTCCTTCAGGTTTTGACCTCAAAATTTGTTAAATTTTTTTTTACACAACCTATCACACCTATAATAATTATTTTGTGATATTTTTCACCTTTGGAACATGAACTTGACCCCTCATTAGGCCACATTAGGTTTCTTTACTCATTAAGCTTAAATCTATAAGCCATACTTAGACCTTGAACACACCTTGAAACCTCTTTAACTTCTCTTAATACCTAATAATTATTTTATAAAACCTCATACCATGATAAAAAACTACCAATATTATTCTCAAAATTCCCATACTACTCACCTCAATATGCTACCAAGCACATGCCTTTTTACTAGGTTGTTTCATGCAAGGAATAAGCCTTAAAACTGACCTTGGAACTCTTATGAAGCCTTCTTTGCCTCTTTCACATGCTTACACAAGTTTATATACTTTTTCATGCCTATAATAACACAATTCATGATACTTTAATATGCTTTATGCATACACCTTCAAATAGGGCTAGTCTAGGCTTCTCAAGACACCTAGTACTCAATAGTATGCTTACCTTGTATCTTGATCTTTAAACATGTCATCAACCTCAAAAAATTTACCAAGTTTCCTTAAAATTCACTCACAAAAAAGAGACAACATGTCTCCTTCAAATTATCTCTTGTCATAAGACTCCTTGTCACATATCACTTCACCATGCATGGCCTCAACTCTGACCTTGACATTAATGACATCCATCTTGACTTTGACATCAATGACAACATAAATACCTCAATACCAAAAACAATAACATACCTCAAAAATATCCCCCTTTTTCATTTATGTCAAACACTTAATCAAATTTTATCATTCACATCTTCCCAAGATGAATCTTCTTCAAACTAGTCTTTCTCCCAAACTAAGACTTTTTCCCCCTTTGACATTAATGACAAAGGGCCATATTCTTGTCAACTATTTTATCCTTTGAATTAAAATAATAAACCTAATCTTGGAGCATGCTTGGCTCCCCTTATCTCCATGACATATTTAGATACCATCATGAAAGTGAATTGGTTTGATCAAGTTATCATACAAACTCTTTGTGACCCATCTTTTGTGATCACACCTCCAATAGACTCTTGATTGAACCTTGGATATGAATTCAAAAAAATAACACAAATATCCCCCTAATACCAAGTATCCTTATGCTTTTTCTCACTAGATGAGTGCCTCCATGAAGCCTAATGGAGTCACCTTTACCCTAGGGTACTAGAACAACATAAACTTAGGAGATTTCTCGATCTTGATGTCCTTACTAGACTGATCTTTCTTCATGATCTTTTTTGGCTTTAATTATTCAATATTTATTTGAAAATCATTCTATCTTGAATTATTTTTCTTGACTTCTTCATCCATAATCTGAGCTGATAGGGATAATTCTTGACACTCCTTTGCATCTGGACTATGCTTCATCATGGCAAATAATCCACTTGGACTTGTAGACTAGTCATCATTCACCTTATCTACCTTTGGTTTCCACTCATTGTCTTGTCTTCTTTCTTTTATTATAGGGATATCAAATTTCTCGGTTTGACTTGAGAATCCATGCTTACATTACTTTGTAATATGACTATCCTTTTGACAATTTAAACACACTATTTCTTTTTATATAAACACACCATAACTCATACCTATTTATTGATGACTCTCCTCATAGTTCCATGCATATTCATTCTTTTAGGGCATTATATAATGCCTTGATCTATGACCAAATTGGTTACATGAATAAAAATAGCCATTGAAATTATTAGCATACCTTATAACATTAGGCTGCTTGATAGGATTAGTCTTTATTCTACTAGCACCATCATTCCTTGATTGACCGTTGACCTTCTTGATCACATTAGTGTTCTTATTTTTGTATCCATTGAAACCAAGACCTATTTTGTCATTAGCAATATTTTGACTACTTAGGATGTTATATAGATCATTGGTACTCTTTTCAAACTTCAAAAATGACTTAACTTTACTTGATGCATGATCCAACTCAGCTCTCAAGGAATCCACTTCAATTACATAATTTGCACATTCTTCTTCTTCAACCTTTAGGCATTCAGTCACAATCTCAATTTGATTCTCCACCTATTTGACTATTTCCTATTATTCTTTGGAGTTGTTGCTTAGTATAGCTTTAAAAAAGTTGATTTATTCATCATAATCTTTGATAAGAGACCTCATAACCTTATTATTCTTTTTCACCATATTTATTTCTTCAAGAGTATTTATCAACTTAGCCTCAAAGTCTACCTCATCTTCTTCTTCATCTGAATCACCAATATCACCTCTAATCTATATGGACACTTCTTGATTTGAACATCTTTATTCCTTAGTGATGAATATTGCTTCATTGACATCAAGACCATGACCTTCATTGTCACTCTCAGAATCACTTCTCTCACTCTCATTAGATGAGTTATAATCTTCCTTGGTGTAAAATCTTCTTTTGTTCTTAAAAACTTTCTTCTTGTCATCATAATTTATAAATATTTTCTTGTTCTTATCATACTTATAGGACTTCTTGGCATCATCATGACCTTCATCATGATCTCCATCATCTTTTTATTTATGCTTATGAGGGAACTTGTTATCAAAGTGTCTAATCTCTTCACAATTAAAGCACTTGAAAGGTAGCTTACCCTTGTATTTACCTGAACCTATTTTAAATTTTCTTACAAACATAAGTATCAATTCATCATCATCAATATAAGAATCATTATTATCTTTGACTTTCTTACCTTATGTCTTTTTTTTTTTGACTTATTTTCTACCTTTAATGAATCTTCCTTATTTTTATGTCTCCCTTCACTTGTCCTCATATTATAGGTTATTAGGATGCCATGAAGTCCAACCATGTCTAACTTGTCTATATATTGCATTTATTCAACATAAGACACTTTAGAATCAAAATTTAGAGCTATGGATCTAAAATCCTTTTGAACAATATTATATTCTTTTAAGTCTTCACCTAGGCCTCTTATGATGTTGACAAATTCATCAACCCTCAATACGTAGGCTATAATGGTCTCATCTTCTTTCATTCTTAGTCTTTCAAATTATCTTATATAGGTTTTCAACTTATCCAAATTGACTTTGGAGTCTCCCTCATGAATATTATTCAACTTGTCCCACATTTATTTAGTAGACATACAATGCATTACCTTCACAATCTCTACCTCTGATAGGCTACACATAATACCCTTCATTTCTTTTGAAATATTGTCCCTGGCCTTCTTACCTACTGCATTTGTAGGAGGAATAGGAGGAGCAATATATCCATCCAAAAATAATTTACAAACATCATGACCTTGATACATCAAATATTTATACATCTTTACATTTTTAAAAACATAATTGGATCCATTAAATATCAGAGCCTTGCTTGTAGAGAAACCACCTTCTGTTTGACTAGCCATCTTTATTTGCTTAGGATATCCTTTAGGATATTGAGCCTCCTTCAAAGGACATGATATAATACCAAATTTTTTAAGTAAATATATTGATATTTAGGGTGAATCATTTTATTTAAAATAATCATTCAATTTTACTTAAAATCCATGAAGCATTCATTCACATACATACATTAACGAATGCATAAACAAGCACATGTAAAAATAAATAACATAAGAACACAAGAGATATGTAGAATACCCTATGAGGGGAAAAAAACCATTGAAACACATATTTTAATATAGTCTTATAGGTAATTAATAAATATTTAGTGAGGCACCAACCCCACAAGGAGCACCAACCCCTCACTAGTCAAGCACCAACTCAATTAGGCCTTTAGCAAGCACCAACTTGAAATGAGGCATCAATACCCTAGGTAAATCAAAACCAAATCAGATACCTTGAAACTATAATCATGTTTTGAATATTTTTTCTCACTCAACTTAATATTGCCACTTTATTTTTCTCTTCTCACTCTTTTATCTCTCTCAAACAATGTATTAGGCCTTCTCCCTCAACTAGCCCTTTCCTTGGCAAAATTAGGTCTCATGACCTTTATCATCACCTATATAATAACTATTATAAACTAATTACATATTCACCACACCTATTTTATTATATTAAATCCCTATACCTTCTTTCCAAACCTTTATATCTTTTGATCATGTCCTCAATATTCTAACTAGTCAATTAGGCCTATTCGACCTTCTCTTTATACTTGACTCTTGTTGTCACCCATATTGGTCAAATAAAAACATCTCCATACTTGTATAAAATTTTAAATATATCAAAAAATTCATTTCACAAGTGTAAAAACTGCTAAATAATTTTTTCATTACCCTTAAGGTCCAAAACTACCATTAGGCCTAATAGAGACCTAATACAATTAGGCCTTCTCAAAGCACATGTTTCACTTTGGTTACCTTGGAACACCTTGAGCCTCAACAAATGAATTAAAAATTTCATAAAAACTTTAATTATACCCATTTTAATCTCACATTAGGTACTCAGCCCCATTTATCTCATTTCACTCCTTGAACCACACCATTAGGTTGACTCGCAATAAGACCTTCTCACTACTAGAAAGTTTGTCTTGAATAGCTCAAGAATACACTTAACTTTTATATAAAGCCATATAAATTAATCAAATTAATATGACATAGATGACCTCATATTCAACACAAATTCCATTATTTTTAATTGTATAGGTAAAATACCTCAAATAGATCATCTACATATGCTCACTTAGAACTACACACAAGGTTCAAAACCCAATCAAGAACCTTTGACTTTTCTCACCTTAATATGAGTTTATAATGCATAAATATACATTAAAATTAAATTATGATACCTATATAAAAAATTAATGGGCATTTTATTCTTCAAATATATACAAAAATACTTAGAAACACCATTCTCACTCACACAAAGAAAATTATTTGTAGCTCCAAAACCATAGTCATGAAAACTAAGACTTAGAACATCTATGTGAACACTTTTATGAACTTTAAATGGTTTTATGTTATCATATATAATAATTATAACATATATATATATATATATATATATATATATATATATATATTACAAGGTTTAATATCAATATTAGTCTTACAGACCAATCTCATGTCTTCACCCTACACAGACCTCACTATGTCAAGCTGGTCACTTTGAGAACAACTTTTTGCTTGTATATGAGCATCACCAAAAATGATATTCAATGGATAAAGGTTATATAGGTATTTAAAAATTACCCCATGAATTTTTATCCATCCCTAATCCATTGCAACCCATCCCTAATCTCATTCTCACTTTTGCCTGGTTTTCTCATTATCTTCCTCATTAGGCCTATTTAGTGATAAGTCAACTTCAATGACCATTTTAGCATATTTAAGGTCTAAAACTTGATAATAAACTTATATTATAACAAAATATAAGTATAACACATAATAATCCAATAATTTACATGATTTGACCTGGTCAACCCTACCCATTACATCAAAAAGTTGAGAAATAAGGGGTTTCCTATAGCTTCCACTCACACTTCTGACAAACCAATGCAACCTAGAGAAACTTATAATATTCCTATACATTATAAATCATAAAATATTTAATCCAATTCATTCTAATACATTTATAACATGATATTTCCTATCAGGTCATTTTGAGGATTTTAGGAAGGTTTAGACTACTTTCCATTATTAGCAGACATTCATAAAGGATTGCCCCTCAACTCCAAAACCAATTCTAGGAGATTTAAGCTAGGACCATTCCCTAACTACCATGAACTTATTGTATCCTCATGCAAAGGTTTTTCATGCCAATTATCATAATAAAATCCTTCTCGGGTTTGTAACACCTCATTCTATGCACACCAATCTTCATGCTTTCTCCTTTAGGATTTGACCTCAAACTTGGTCAAAAAACTTGACAAAACCTATCACACCTATGAAAATTATTCTTATGAGAAAAAAATTTGAATCCAAGGAAAATTTATATCATATTTGAATCCTTATTTGAAGTATTTGGTAGATGATGTAGGGACATCCCATAATGATTGACTAGTTAGTTGAAGCCTTAGTTGAGAGACATCCTTCTATGCACCTCCCTTGATAGTTTTATATCTTAGAGCTATGAGAAATTTATATTTTATCTCAATTATTTTAACCATATTTTTGGTTTTAGACACTTGTAGTATAACTTCCTATTATACTATGCAATTTGATGTTAAAAACATATAATTATATGCACAGTGTTGGATGTAGATGAGTAATTTCTAGCAAAGATATAGAGAGAACAATGACAAAACATGTAGGTGGGGAAACCTCCAATGGATTTAAAAACCCCATACTAATTTATATTCAATATTTTATAAATAATAATACCCAATACAAATCCTCTTCCTCTTCTCACTCCTCAATAGCCTTCATAGATATTTAATCCATGATATTTTACAATAAGTGTTTGCTTGAGATCCTCAACACCAATTTCCATGATTTTTCCTTCTGGATTTGACCTTAAAATTGGTAAAAAAAATTTACACAACCTCTCAAACTTACAACAATTCTCTTATGAGTTTTGGCACCTTGGGAACTAAACTTAACCCCTTATTAGACCACACTAAGTCTCTTTAATCATTAGGCCTAAACCTATAGGTCATACTTAGACCTTGAACACACCTTGTAACCTCTCTAACTACTCTAAATACCTCATCCTTATGTCATACAACCTCATACCATTCTCACACACTACCAATATTCTTGTCACAAGTCCCATACTACTCACCTCAACATGTTATTAGGCCTATGCCTTTTCACTAGGTTTCTTCATGCAAAGACTAAGCCTTAAAATTGGGTTGGAAATTTTATGAAGGATTATTTTCCTCTTTCACATGTTTACACAAATTTATACACTCTATCATGCTTATACTAATATAATTCGCTAGGCTTTACTATGCTTTATGCATACATCTTCTCATAGGTCTAGATTAGGCTTCTTAAGACACCTAGTACTCAACAATATGCTTACCTTGCATCATGATATTGAAACATGTCATAAACCTCAAAAAATTTACCAGGTTACCTTCAAATTCTCTCTCAATAAATATATAATAATTTTCCTTCAAATTCTCTCTTTTCATAGGACTCCTTGTCACATATCACTTCACTATGCATGGCCTTAACTCTGACCTTGACATTAATGATATCCATAATGAATCTGACATCAATGCCTTAATACCAAAAATAGGAAGATGCCTCAAAATTATGCATTATTGATTCCAAAAATTTATTTTTGCCTTTAATTTATTTACTCTATCAAATTTGAGAAACATCTACAAATGCTTCATGCATTGTTGTACCCAGAACCAAGGTGGAATTTGTAGTTGGGATAGTTTCCTTATTAATCTATGTCATGAGAAGAGAAAAGGTTATGCATTTGGTGGATGATGTAGGTACATCCCATAATTATTGACTAGTTATTTGAAGCCTTATTTGAGAGACCTCTTCCTACACATTTCCCTTGACAATTTTCGATCTTGGAGATGTGGGTAATGTCTCTTGGCTCTCAATTATTTGAATAATATTACTGGTCATAGACACTTATATTATAAATTCCTATTATTTTATGCATTTTTATTTTAAAAATATATAATTATATTCACAGTGTTGGATCTAGAAAATTAATTGCTATTAAAGATACAGAGAGAACAATGACAGAACATGTATGTCAAAAAACCTCTAATGAAGGTAAAAACCCCATAGTAGTTGATATTCAATATTTGAGAAATGATAATACCCCAATACAAATCCTCTTCCTCTTCTCACTTCCTCTCATTAGCTTTCATAGATACTTAATCCATAATATTTTTCAATAGGGGTGAAACCCTATTTATAGTGAAATGTGAAGGGAGGTGACCATTGTAACCAATGGGTCCAACCATCCCAAAATACATTTAATATTGATAAGTATTAAATAATTATAATTTTATTATTTATTTACATGAGGTTTTCATCTTGTGTTAATAAATAATATTTTATTATTGTTTAATTAACTACCAAGGTAGGCTAAGGGGTAATTAAGCCCACTTAGACGTTAAATGATATAACACTCCCCCTTAATGCTAAGTGGGGATAAAATTCATAGTCACTTTAAAAGAATAATTATACTATTTATATAATTGAAGGATTTAAAAACATTCATCAAGCCAAACATTACATCTTGAAACAAAAGGAGCTATAATCCATAAACTACTTGAAATTAAGTTTAGGCTAACATGATCATGAGACTACATCTCACAGTGCCTCATAACTAATCAACTAAGAATATTTAGAGCCTTTTATAACATAAGGACCTCCATTACAAAGTATGAGTTTAAGTATTAGGGTACAAAAGTGAAACTTCCACATGATGTTTACTTAGATCACATAACTTTAACATGAAGTTTACAATGCTTTACATTGAGAAAAAGTATAGAGAAGAAGAAGAAAAACACATGTCCACTCCCTCTCAATGGTAATTCTGAGATGCCCAACATTGCATGAAACTAATATAATTTGGTATTACCAAGTGATTTTTTGAGGATATCTTCCAATTGTTCATCTGTAGGACATAATTGCAAATCAATATCACCATTAAAGACTTGTTCTCAGATAAAATACATCTGAACTTCAATAGTTTACTTCATTGGTGTTGCACTTAATTTTTCTCCAAATCGATACAACTTTAGCGCCTACACAAAACTTAAATATATATTGAGAATTAGATACATGATAACAAAGTATGGTTAACATCAAAAGAACTAAATACATAAAGATAAAACATGACATATGTTTATCTATGGTAAAGCACATTTTAAATAATCAAGTCATGTTTTAAGAAAATAAGTTCACTACTTTGATTACAAATTTAGTGACAAACATAAATTATTGTATGCAATTCATTATTGGACATCTCCAATATTGATAAGATGAACATCTATAACTATCATGTGATGTACGTATAATTTTAAAAATAATATGATACTAAGTTTAGCCAAACATTAGATATCTTATTATCAATAATTCATTTTATAGTTTGAGTCTTGACAAAACTTTACAAGTTTAATATGCTTCAGTTTTCCAATGATATAGAATTGGATTTAACAAAATATTTAGGTACGTAACCTCTCATACATTAAATATGGATAATTTTAGCATGATATACAATCATCTAATCAACAAGATATGAGACTAAAATAAATTATTTCATATATATATATATATATATATATATATATATATATATATATATATATATATATATATATATATATATATATATATAATTCTTAGTAAAGTAAATGATGAAGAGTCAATTAATAATACAAACTCCATTTACACTTTGCATTTCATAACATATCTTATTATAGAATAAAGCATATAAGCATGTTAGCATGAACTTGACCCACTAATAAAATGAAAGAATCTTTAACAATTGAAACATAAAAGATCCAAAATGATCTTCTTACCAAATGCAATAACTAAACATGATCATCTTTGTCAAATTAATTAGGATGTTATGCATATAATGTATTTCAATGCTAACTCATATGAATTGAAAATATAATGTCAGTATATTTTATTTGTTTTCTTATCTAATAAAAAATATATCTATTACAATATAATTTTAATTAGAAATTAACAAGAATTGAACTAAATAGTTTTACCAACAAATATATATGTAGTTGAAATATTATCAAAATAGTTAGTACCAACAAAACTATTATAATGGTAAATGATAGACCATGAACATACATGTATTTTGGTGTAGAAAAAATGTAAATATTTAGTAGGGACCCTACTCAAAACATGAATAGTAGTATTCATGGCTTTGACCCATTAAAAATTTAGGAACATTTATAAAATGCAACATTGTTCTAGCCATCTCAATAATGGTGCAGGGTTTCTTTTCAGCAAAATCATTTTGTGTAGGGGAATAGGGAATCGTTAGTTCCCTTTATAGAACACAATTTAAATAAAAAATAATCAAACTCTTTATTAATATATTCACCATAATTATCAGATCTTAATCTCTTAATATAAAAATAGAAGCATTTTCAATAATAGTTTTGAATTTCTTGAATTTAGACTATACTTCATATTTATTTTTAATGAAATATAACCAAATCATTATACTATAATCATCTATAAAAGTAACATAAAATAAATAACCTTTAAAATATCCAACTTCAAGAGGTCTTACATCACTATGAATTAATTTTAAAAGATGCAAGAAATTTATATCATTATTCTTGTGAAAGGGGTTAGTATGTTGCTTACCACATAAGCAACCTTCACAAGTTTCATAATGAAAAGATATATAAGGAATTCCAAAAAAACATTATGATCAGACATATCATGTGTTGAGTGAATATTTTGTTACTGACATTTTACATGTTGAGTAAGAGAATTTTATTGATATTGCACATTTTGAGTTAGAGAATTTTCCCAATTTTATATATGTAATGTCAGATTTTTTCTTTGATCTTACACATGGGACCCACCACCCATGATAATTAATAGGAATTAATTACTATGTTATATATTATGCTTGGTAATTTTTTATTTTTACCATTTCATGTCTCCCTCCTCACCATTTTCAACCTCTCTTGCATTCTTTCCATCATCATTTCTGAGCTCAACAACACACCTCTTATTATCATTTTTTCAGTTCCCCTCATTTATACATGGACTCCCAAACACATTTTGCAAGTAGGGTTTTCATTTTTTTCTTTCTTATTCATTTAATTTATTATTGATCAATTGACATTACCCAAGTTTTTAGTTTATTATTTTGATTTATGTTTCATTTTAATATGTTTTGTGACATGTTTTAAGACCTAGGCTCCCCTCTGTCTTCATGTCCCAAATCTTTCCCCCCCCCAAATGTTTTTATTTTTTTACAAGTGTAACTCAAATAAATTTCTCTGAGATGCATCTTTGTCCAACCTACATCCTATGCATCTTAGAGAATTTTCTCTGAGATACACCTAAAAACATTTAAAACTTTTTGGTGCACTTTAGAGAATTTTATCTAAAGTACATTGTTTCTCATTCCTGACCTGTGCACCTTGGAGAAAATTATCTGAAGTGCACTAAGCCAACATTTGTGCACTTCAAAGAATTTTCTTTGAGATGCACCATGAACCCAAAACTAGTGCAGGTTGGAGAAAATTCTCTGACCTACACCAAGGACCACATTCTAGTGCAAGTTAGAGAATTTTATCTGACTTACACCTTATCCTAAAATTTTACCAACTCCCATGCAATTTAGAGAATTTTCTCTAGATTGTACCAAAATACTAGTTTTATCCATATCCAATGTAAGAGCATAGATTTTTTTCACTCTTGTATTTTCTCTAGGATGAATGAAAATGCTAACTCTAGTATAATAAAAATTTCTTACAGTTACTTAACCAATGTTAGATGATTCACCTGCCAAGAAAATAATGAAGTACAAGTTCTAGGGTGTGTTTCCAATATCTATAATGGAATCTAATGTGGATGGATCAAATTAGATATATTGAAATGATAGAGTTCTTACATAGGTTAGGGAGGAACCCTATTGCTTCACACATGAAACCTAATTTAAATAGTGAGATTCATTTGGTAGTGGCATTTCTAATGTTAGCATAAGATCCAAAATTTGTTTTAACAGTTATTGCCCACTTTGATACAAAAACTAGATTGGTTAAGGCTAGTAGTGGGAAGGTGGTCATTCATTTGGATGCTGAGTACTTATATTGATCTGAGCAACATTTTAGGTGACAATTCAGGTGATGGTTCTACCCCAATTGGTGGCAGAACTTCTGGGAGCCATAACTTTTGCACCATAGCTTCGTTTAACTCGTTTGAACCATTATAAAGATAGGAATGAGGAGAATACGGTGAGATGGAATTTATATCTTCTCAATAGATTTTTACCCATGAAAACCCAATATAATTTCCCCAAATTTCAATTTTAGTAGTGCAGTTTAAAAATAATAAGTTTCTAAAAATAAAAATTCCTCGAATTCTATATTGTTGTAAATCATGGAAGTTGAACCACTTCATCTCCCTCGAGATTTGTGACCTTCCACATCCTCTTCCTACCTTCAAAAAATGTATAAATTAATATGTAACCCAAAATGGAAAATCATACATCTCTTCTCAGAGATAGGCATATGTTTGGGTCTACAAATTTAATGAATAAAACATCTCTTCTCAGAGATAGCATTATTGTTATTGTGTTCTTCTTATTTCTTGAATTATATTTCAATAAAAGTTTTTGAGTTTTGGATCATAGATAAAGTATTTCATCTATCATACATGAAAGAGTACTTGGATATAAGTATAAATTCAGCCTAGGAATATTATGACAAGAATTTTGAAAAGTGCAAAAGGGACATCAATACACATTGGCTCAGGACTCCTAGACATTCAATTGCAAGATGGCCTAAATACTTATATCATAGTGAATTCTTAGAAGAAATGAGAGATTTGATTACTCTCTTAAATAGATTTAAAGTTCTTTCAACATCAAATATGTTCCAATAATGGATGTACCATTACATCTTCATAATCAAGAAGGACAAGCAAAGAATTTAGTAGGGGAGTCAAATCAATAATGTTATATGTCACCAGTTTTCAGAGGTGACTTATTCCCTAAAGTTTTATATGAATTATTATATATTTTATGTTGTATCTAGCATGAGATCCTTCCTAGAATTGACCAGTAGTGGTGAAAGGAAAAAGGTCCCAGTTCAAGAGTACTATCCACAATTAACTCTCAAGGAAAGTATCAAACATTACAGGAGAGTTAATGATGCTTTCTTCTATAAATTCATTTGCATCTTTAAGCAAGATCTCAAGAAGAAGAGATTTTTAGATCAGGCATGGGCAATGATAATTGAAATTGGTTGCATCTTTTTATATTTTCCAACCTTCACCTACATCAAGGTAGGGGGATTTGATGAGTAATTGTACATGATACCAAGATATCCAAGTGATAAGTTAGTATTGATGGAGATGTTCAAGAAAATAATGAGTGTACATAAAAATAAATCAAATGCTCACAAATTAGGCTTTAAGTTTCCAAATAGTATTGAGTGATATACTATTGCCACTAATCCAAAGGCTAAAACCATGGAAACTAAACTACAATGGATAAATCTTAAGAGATTTAAGAGTAGATGAGATTTTGATTACAAGCTAATGAAGGAGAAACTCAAGCATAATTTCACTCATGTACATAGGATTGAGGATATATAGGTAGAATGTAGGAATGATGAAGATCTAAGGAAGCTAAATTCTAGTCATCTTATTGCTAACCAAATTGACAATCTAAATTTGGTTGATATTCTAATAGATTTTTCAAATGATGAGGTTGTATTAGACCCCTCATATGAGGTTAATTAGGTAGCTTCTACTCCTGTCCCTCTAATCCAATGGTAAATCCAAGAATATACATCAATTGGGGATAGATTTAAACCCATTCTAGTGAGGACTAATGCTTGGTTAGAGTCCAAAGGTATTAATATGAAACATTTTAAAACTAGTTCTAAGGAGGAATATGATGAAGATACTTCCAAGAAACGAGAGGAGCTTAGGACAAATAACAAAGAAGAGGCCTCTAATGCCATTAAGAATCCAAAGTTTGTATTTGTATTTAAAGTTTAAAATAAAGATAAAAAAATCCAGTCCCAAAGAAAGTGCTCAAGCAAAAAAATAATAAAATCCACCTTCAAGCGAGGCACCACCTCGACCAATAACTTCACAAACACCTTAGCCAGTGATTCAACAAACTATATAATTAGAGGTTCCTTTAGTTGAGGTTTCTCAAACCATATTTTTCTAGGTAAAATTTTTCACAATTCCCCCTATAGATAAAACTATACCAATTTTTTTTTCTCCCCCTCAAGTTATTCTTTCATCTCCCCCTTTGCCTCCTAGTGCCACACATTTTTAAGTTCCCTCACAAGGCACTTGTTGACCAAATTTGACCCCAAGTCAAATTTGGGTCAATCCATACTATTTTTAACTTTGAGTAAATTTTCATATGTCTTATGGGGTCTCCTATTGTCCCACATATCTCACTTGCCCTTCCCCTAGTCCTTGTTGAAGTTCATCCTCCTTATACTGACCTAGTCAACAAAAGTCAACATTGGTCAACCATGGAAAAACTTATTCAAAGGCTCAATATATTTTTTAAATGTCATAAAATGGTATTTTATAGGTTTAAATGTGTTTACAATTCATAACTTGGCCACTTGTTAGGTCTCATATGCTAAAAGGGTCATTTGGCCACATTTTTAGTTTAATTAAATGACTTTTAAGGACTTTTTAATTAAAATATTTATCACCAAGGTGGATGAGAATTTTGATAAGTTCAAATCATGTTAGATCATGTCAGGTTGTAGTTACAAGTTAAATATATGTAGGAAATGATAGCTTCCCTTGAAAATAGGCCCATTTGTAGCACTTGTATGGCAAGTGCACTTACAACTAAAAACATGGTGGTGTGGCTCTTCACCTCCCCATAGGTAATATACACATATAGATTGAAAATATTGCATAAAATTTTTCATTCCTAACTCATTTTACTTCATTTTCAATTGGCAAGATAAGGAAGGGAAATTTTAAGCACTTGTTATGGATCATACAAGTGGATTCAGGGAGAATATTTCTACAAGTGGATAGTAATATGAGTTCACTTCACATCCATAATAAGAAGTCTCATATTGGTGGCTCACCCTTCATGAATAATCACTTGCACCCCAAACAACCTTTTATGGAATTACATTCAAAAGGGGTATAAGTTTGCATATGTTTCTTATTTTTAGAAATCAATGGAGTTATGTGAGTTTGATTAAGTATTTAAAAGTTTAAATATGCCTCATCCCTGGTTTTTCCAACATCAAACCCCTTCTCTCTTTATGTCCTTAAAAGGTTTTTCTCAATTGTGCTTATTTCTCAAAGTTGGTAGTCATGGGTTTAACCTGTGTTTATTGCAACATGAAAGAGGATCCATGAAGTGTTTAAAGTACTTGGATTCATGTTTTCAAAGTTATTTAATTTCAATTCCATTGTGATATATCAAATTAGCACTCTTTCAAGGCAAATTTTTCATGTTTACCTTGTCCAATGCCTTGTTTACTCATAGTTAGCCTCTACAAGAACTCAAAGAGGTTTGTACAGAGGTGTTTTTGGTGAATATACGATGGAGTTCATGTTTGAAATTATATCATGACCAAGGATAATGTATTTCATACCATGAAGGATTATAATGCTACACAAGCAAAATTTTCCTTCAAAATAATGAGTTGACTGTATTGGTTCATCTACCCCTAAAAGTGGAAAATAGAGATCCCAGAGATTTTTTGGGATAATGGTTTCCATAATATAATGATTTAACAATTATATTTATTGGTTCACCTTGTATCCCTATCTACATGTATTTATTATGTGAATTTTGAGGTCAAAAGGAGGAGTGAAAGATGGTCATTGATCCCTTAAAATTTGTCAAAAAATCATTGAATTGTGATATTGATATCTACAGGGTATGGATGGAAAAATGGTCTTGCACTTAAATTTTTTACCAAGTTAAAACTATTCCAAATGGTCTAAATGACATTCCTAAGCTAAAATTATAGATAAAAAGTGTTTTTTTATGTTTTGGCCTCCTAAGAACCCTCCCTTGTCCATACACACCTGGGAATACTAACCTAAGTAGGCCTTAACAAGATTTTGCCTCAAATTGGGAAAATAGTGGTCAAAGTTAAAATTTTGAAGTGAATTTAGTACATGAAAGGAATTATACCTAAATTTAAAATATTATTCCATTAACCACATGACCTAGCTGATCTCAAAAGCAACTACAAGCCCCTAAATTCATGAAAACATAGTCATGTGGGATACCTTGGAAGTAAGATAAAAGTTTCAAGTTTGAACTTGGTTTGGAGTTATTAAAATTGAATATAGGTAAAATTAATGAATTTTAACCTTAAATAACTCATTTAATACCTAAATAAAATATCCACAAGGCCTAATGCTTGACAAAATGCACTAAATAGGAGTAGAACTATGACTGGGATAGTCAAGATAGTGGCATTCTAGTTGAAGATCCAAAGCATGAAATTGGTATGATTTGAAGGATTTTAAATAAATTAAAACATGGTAATGGTATTTTTACCTAAGTATCATGATTAATATATCCAAAAAAACAACTAAATCTCAAACTAACCTACAACCAACACCCATAAGCTTGTCTTAATCCACACAAGCAATGGCCTAATATTAGGATGAGGGATGCATTGGTACAAGGGGTTGAACTTAAAATTGTAAATATGATGATAAAATAATAAAATGATCTTATAAACATAAAAATAATTCTTTATTGTGTACACAAACATAAACCAAGCTTAGAGGTCACCTATAGGAAAGCCTAAACAATGATCTCCTCTTAAGCAATTAAAGACCTAGTCCATAACTCCAAAGGAATAAGAAGGTATTTGAGGGGTAAATAGTCAGTAAATGGTTTTAATAATTTATTATAGGAATTAATTATCCTTAATTATCATAATAAATCTCAAATTCAACCCATTAAACCTCCAAACATAGTCCATCCCCTACCTACCTTCTTAGTTTGTCTCCTTCATAAAGTCTGCCTAGTAAATTGGAAGAGTTTGGTGGTCTAATGGAGGATGTAGAAGAAAAAATTGGTAAAAAAAATAATTTTGGGTTTAATAAGGTGATAAAATCATAAATTTTCCAAATATAATAGTGCAAACCCTCTCTATTTTGTCTTAGAGAAGGGGCAGTTTTGCCATGCATAAGGAGACCGTTTGAAGGGAAAATGGTGAAATGATGAACAAAAGGAAAATAAAAGAGAAAGTTAAGGTTTTATAAGATATAAAACATCATTTTAGACCTAAAACACCCTGATATAATCCTTTAATTAAATACGGTGCCCTACACAAGGAGGTTTGCAGTCACCATGGCAAGGAATGGTAAGGAAGTAGCTTGTAAGGAGGGTCATTTTCAATTTGGAAATTAGTTAAGATTACTGAGTGATTTTATAATTATTAGGTGATAATTTTATATGTTTTAAATCATTATAATATTAAAATAAATCCACTATATCCTCAATTTTGGCCCAAGGTGTAGATAGGCCTATTGATAAGGTCTAAGCCTAGTCTCAAAACAGGGTCACCCTTCATTTCTAGTTCCAAACGAGCCATTATGGTTGTTTATGAATGTTTATATGGTGATTATAAATTTTTATGAACTATTTTTTTATATTTATATCCTTTAATAATCCATTTTTGGTTTAAAAACATTCACAAGCCTCACAGAATACACAAGAAGAGCTCGAATGCCAAGTTGGAATGCTCATAACTTCCATGACCAATTGCATGGGACCATGATATATTTGGATAAGTTGGAATAAGTAATTTAGGATAATTAAGTGTCACATTTAGGTAATTATAAATTTACATCTTCATGAACAAATGTTCAGAGGGCTAGTCACTCCAAAACCCTCTCAAACCCTATTTTGTGACCCGATGGTAGAAATCAAGACAAAAGTGCCTCCAGATGGATGAATTTGACCATGAGTATAAAATAGAAGTTGTTACAAAATATATGAGGGTAAAATAAATTGTATTATATTGTACATAATCCATATAAGTGGAGCATTAATAAATTTTTCTTGACATTTTCTTATGTTTTAAAGGTCCTAAAGATGATCAATGGATGCCAATAACTTTGGGAGGTAGTTTGGGATGTAAAAAAAATCCTAATGCAATTTTTAGACCTTTTAAATATTCATAATTTCCTCTACTAGGTCTATAACTTTAGCTTATCTAAACTAGCATCTAGAATGACATAGTGAAGATTATGGTAACTCAATTTTGGTGGCTCTTTATAATGTTTATGATGAAGACAAGAAAATGAGGTGTCCTAAAACCTGCCACAAGACCCCTAGTATGGATCAGTTAGGGGAGATACAAATATTTTGATGCCAAGTGTCAAAATATTCCTATTGGAGAGTGATCATGGTTGCAAGGTCAGGATGAGCTTGTGTAAGAGAATGTCATGATGAAGAAAAATCCCAATGCAGATGGAATAATTTTTTAACTCCCTCTTCTCCTCACATATGAGACATTTTTCCACCACTTACCCATGATGAAAGTAGTTTCCAAAAGGAAGAATGATTGAGAGGATTGCTATGCCATACTTGGAAGAGGAGGCTAATTTGGGATGTGATCAAGTGAAATTTAGTTTCATGACTCTTATTACACCTCATCCACATGTATTTAAATTGATTTACATCTTTGACACTTGTCTTTATGCCTCTTCAAGTTCTCTCTTCTCTCTCTTCTCGTAAATTCTATAAATGTAAGCCATTTTGGCTATTAAAAAAACACCACATCTGGTATGGCAAAGCCCTAATGGAATAACATTATACTTTGATTTTGAACATGGAATTCAAGTCTAATTTTGAGTTATGAACATTTTTGTTTAAGTTTGAGAGAGATGAATAGTGAAGTTAAGTGATAATATCATCCTTGCTTCCTCTATCCTTCATGTTTAAGAAAGAGTTCTAATATAATAGGGCATATGAAGTGTAGTTATGATTTTAGGCTCCTCTTCAAGAAAGTTATTATCTCTATGGTGTGTAATTTTCCTCTAGACTAGTTGTCTTGTTGATTATCTCATGTATGTTACCTTCACATTGAATCACTTATTTTAGGATCCTTTAAGTCTTAGATTTGGTCTTAGAAAGATTTGTTACTTAATAGAACTATGATAGTTTATGGGATATCTCTTGGTGAATCACCACTTTAGTGTAGTTTTACTTCTTAAAAACTTCTAACTCTTTCCCTATAAGCAAGCATTAGAGTATTTTACAAGCATTTTAAATAATATCTAGGGAGCTATCCCTCATAATAATAGAGATTCATCTCTCTTACAAGTTCCCACAAACTTGAGAGATGATTTGATGTTGCATAAAATTGTAAGATCTTGAATAGAGTATCCTAAGGTGTAAAATTTAATGCCAACAACACCTTGGATCAAGTTTTTTACTCATTGTCAAATTTACCCAATCCTTCAAAGTTATTGGGATCCCCAACTAATTTATACTTCACTCAATAGGATATAGACAAATTCATGTCTACATCTTCCTCCAAAATAAAAACCCAAAACCCTATCACTCCAATGTCCAAAATACCATCAAACCCCAAATTATCATTAATGCTAACCCAAACCCCACCAATCATAACCACTATCCCATTGGTGTCAACTTCACTTTCAGATACCTCCACTATTCCACTTTCCATTCCACCTACTTCACATACCATTGTTCTTCCCCAAACATCATAGTCCCTAGTTTCCTCTAGACCAAAATATTCATCTCCTCTTCTTCCTTGGCTCATGTCCTAAACCCACAAAAGGAAGAAGTAGGTTGTGTCTCCATATGATTTTGGTTTTGATCAACTTGTGCCGGTAAAACCCAAAACAACAAAGAAAGTTAAAACTATGTCGAGGGTAATTTTTGAATCTAGGCACAAGTATGTTGAAGTTATAGTGCCTTTCAAAGATAAAAGAATTAAAGATATTCAAGTGTCTAATTTTACAGTTACATGGATAAACTTAGGGAAGCAAACACATGAAGCTGCTAAAGAAGATTTTCAAGCAAATATGGCATCTTTGTTAGAAAGATATGACAAAGATAAGAAGATCATGGATCAGCTCAAAGTACAAGTAAAATAGCTAACCTCTATTTTACTAAAGATCACTCAATATTATGAGTTTATTGATCCTATTATACATGAAAACACTGAAAGGTCAATTCAATAGGTAGAGAAAATTGGATCTCAAGGTCAGGTGGTCAATGCCTAGATTGAGAAATTAACAACACAAGGTACTCAGCGGTTATGTTCTCCATTGAATTTTTGAAGAACCTAAATGAAGTGAAAATAAAAATTTAGTAAAAAATTAAAACACTCACTCAAAATATGGAATTTATTGAGAAAGACATTGATACATGGACTCAGCTATGTCAATTCAAGTTGGATCTCCTAATTGAGCAAAATGTCATTCCAAATAGAAAAATGTTCATTGAGTACAAGGAATCCATGAAGAATAAAAGAAAAATTATCAAGAATATAGTTAAATGTCTTGAATAAGTTGAAGACATATGTAATATTAAGATTTTATATCTTACAAATAAAATTGGAGAGCTTCCTTGTCAGGTTAGAAATGACTCCCAAGAAATTCTTCTTATAGAGATTGGGGTTCAAGAGTTTACATCTTTGCTCCAAATAGAGATTGAAATAGGAAATTTCACATTGGATTCCATTGACAAATTGATTGAATTTCAAGTCATTATGGATAAAGTATAAATAATCTTGGACAAAATCAAGGATTTGTCAGTTAACTTAGAAGATTCTATCACAAGGGTCTTTGTCATCTCCAAGAATACATCAGGCCCAGATAATAGTGAGTTCCAAGCTACATTAAAGAGATACAAGGAATATTTAGAGAAAAATAAAAAAAAATAAATTCCTATGTTTAAGGAAACTTAGTTTATTTTTGTAACTTTTCATATATAATTTTGTTTGGTGTAATTTGCACGTAGGAAAAGTACACAGTCCTAAGTCAAATTGGACTCTATCAATGAATACGTCAATGTATTTATGTATTTCCCATTTTTTTTCATATCTCCTCTCTATAAATATGAGTATTCTCTTCATAAAAATGATCACCAAGAGATATAGAGGTTAAACATTGTTGAATTGATAAACAATTTTGAAACTTTGTGTTCACATTGTAAATCTTAAATTCCACTCAATATAAGAAAATCAAGTGATCTTTAAATATTTGTGTTGAAATATACTTGAGGTGTGTTGGATATGTTCTTATGTATTTTTCATTACATTTTTTTGTGCTTTGACTAGATTGTGGTATGAAATTTCTATAAAACAAAAGGTGTCAAGATATTGATTTTAGAGTATTTCAGCTACTTTTTAGTTACTGAGTTTGTGTTCATCATTAGAAGTGACTTACTATGGAGAATTTGGGCTGAAATTAATTATTATTTGGATATTTTTAATCTTTTTAAGAAATAAGGTGAAGATTTTGGACTGCATTTTATTCCATCCATTCACATTACTTAGCTGATATTATTCTAGTTATTCTTTCAGCTAACTAATTTGAATATCAGTTTCTATTACTCCATCAAGTGATTTTACATTTTCTTAATATATTTTAGAGAAAGGAAGAAAGTTTATTAGAAAACATCAATTATGAAAAAAGACAATTAGATGACATGATAACACCCACTATGATAAAATTAGTGTAAATAAATGTAAACAATAGTTTGTTGTTATAATTAGCAATACAAAGGGAGCCTCCCCTTGTCTTAAGGAGAGATTTTATCTCATCACATTGTGGCTAAAATAACCATTTTTCTACCATTGTGTCACTAACAAAATATTGAGGAGGCAAAGGGGGAAATGAAAGAACAACTTGAGGGGGAGCAAAAATAATTGGTACAGTTGTATCTACAGGGGGAATTATGAAAAATGTTACCTACAAAATTATGGTTTGAGAAACATCAACCAAAGGAACCTATGATTATGTAACTTTTTTAATCACTGGCTGACGTGTTTTTGAAGTTTTTGGTTGAGGTGGTGCCTCACTTGTAGGTGTATTTCCCTCTTTTTCTACTTGAGCACTTTCTTTGGTGCTAGCTTCTTTATCTTTCTTTTTACCTTTACTTACAAATATAAACTTTGGCTTTTGAGTGGAATTAGTGGCCTCTTATTTTTTATTTGTCCTAAGCTCTTCTCATTTCTTGGTAGTATCTTCATCATATTCCTCCTCAGAACTAATTTTGAAATGTTTCAACTTAATACCTTTGGACTCCAACCATGTGTTAGTCCTTGCCAGAAGGGGTTGAAATGTGTCCCTAATTGATGTAGATTATTTGATTTACCATTAGATTAGAGGGAGAGGAATATAAGCTCCCTAATTACCCTCATATGAGGGGTCTAATACATCCTCATCATCTAGCAAATCTTCTAGAATATTAGCCAACTTTAGATTGTCTATTTGGTCAACAGTAAGATGACTATAATCCAACTTCCTTACATCTTCATAAATTCTAAATTCTACCTGGATGTCCTCAATCCTATGTACATGAGTGAAATTATGCTTCAATTTCTCCTTCATTAGCCTGTAATCAAAATCTTCTCTACTCTTAAATCTCATAAGAGTTATCCACTATAGTTTAGTTTCCATGGTTTTGGCCTTTGGAATAGTGGAAATAGTATATTGTCCAATACTAATTGGAAACTTAAAGCATTATTTGTGAGCATCTGACTAATTCTTATGTATACTCATTATTTTCCTACACATCTCCATCAATACTAAATTATCACCTAGATATATTGGTAGCATGTATGGTTGTTCATCAAATCCCCCTACCCTAATGTAGGTGAAGGTTGGGAACTATAAAAATATGTAACTAATTTTATTTACCATTGCCCATGCCTGATCTAAAACTCTCTTCTTCTTGATATCTTACTCAAAGATGCAAATGAATTTGTATAAGAAAGCATCATTAACTCTCTTGTAATGTTTGATACTTTCCCTGAGAGTTAATTTTGGATAGTACTCATGAACTAGGACCTTTTTCCTTTCACCACTGCTGGTCAATCTTGGGAAGGCTCTCATGTTGGCTACAACATAAACTAGATAAGAAGTCATATAAAACTTTAGGGAAGAATTCACCTCTAAAAGTTGGTGAAATATAGCATTACTTATTTTCCTCCCCTAGTAAATTCTTTGCTTGTCCTTCTTGATTATGAAGATGTAATGGTACATCCATTATTGAGACACATTTGATGTCAAAATACATTTAACTCTACTTAAGAGAGTAATCAAATCTCCCACTTCTTACAATAATTCACTATGATATAAGTACTTAGGCCATTTTGCACTGAATATCTAGGAGACCTAAGCCAAGGTGTATTGATGTGCCTTTTTCACTTTTCAAAATTCTTGTCATAATATTCCTAGGATAAATTTATACTTATATTCAAGTACTCTTCAATGTTTGAGACATGAAATATTTTATCAAAATACTCAACATCCAATTGATTGACCACCTTCCCACTAGCATCCTTAACCAATCTTGTTTCTCTATCAAAGTGGGTAGAAACTATTAAAACAAATTCTAGATCTTGTGTTAACACTAAAAATGTTGCTACCAAATGAATCTCACTATTTAAAATAGGTTGCATGTGTGAATCAATAGGGTCCCTCCCTAACCCATGTAAGAACTCTACCATGTCAACATGGCCAAGTTTAGTGTCTCTAATCTGATCCACATTAGATTCCACTACAAATGTTGGGAACACACCCTGGAACTTATACTTCATTGTTTTATTGGCAAGTGAATTTTTTGACATTGGTCAAGTAACTAAAATAAATTTTCATTATACCAGAGCTATAATTTTCATTCATCCTAGATAATATTCAAGAGTGGAAAAAATCTATGCTCTTGCATCGGATATGGATAAAATTGGACTCTTGGTGCAATCAAGAAAAAATTCTCTGAATTGCACGAGAGTTGGTAAAATATTGGGATAAGGTGTAAGTTGTAGAAATTTCTCTGACTTACACCAAAATGTGGTCCTTAGTGTAGGTTGGATAATATTATCTGACCTATACTAGTTTTGAGTTCATGGTGCATCTCGAAGAAAATTCTCCAAAATGTATCAAAGGTTGGCTTAGTGCACTTCGAAGAATTTTCTTTGAGGTGCACATGTTAGGAATTAGAAATGGTGCACTTCAGAGAAAATTCTTCAAAGTGCACCCTAAATTTTTAAATTCTTTTAGGTGTATCTTAGAGAAAATTCTCCAAGATGCTGTAGGTTAGATAGAGATAAATCTCAAAGAAATTTCTTTGAGTTACACTTGTAAAAAAAAAAATCAATGGGAGGAAAGATTAAGGACACGAAGATAGAGGGGAGCCTAGGTTTTAAAACATATCATGAAACATATTAAAATGAAACATAAATCAAAATAATAAACTAAAAACCTAGGTAACATCAACTGATCAATAACAAACAAAAAGAAGAAACAAAACAAAAATGAAAACCCTACCTATAATGTGTGCTTGAGAGTCCATGTACAAATGAGGGGAAATATGAAAATGATAATAAGAGGTGTGTTGTCAAGCTCAAAAATGATGATGGAAGGAATGCAAGAGATCTTGAAAATGGTGAGGAGGGAGACATGAAATGGTAAAAATAAAAAATTACCAAGCGTAATATATATATATATATATAATGCAATAATTAATGCCTATTAATTACCATGGTTGGTGGGTCCCATGTGTAAGATCAAAGAAAACTTTGACATTACGTATATAAAATAAGTAAAATTCTTTGACTCAGCATGTACAAGTTGGTAAAATTATCTGAATGTGTGTGTGTGTGTGTGTGTGTGTGTGTGTGTGTGTGTGTGTGTGTGTGTGTGTGTGTGTGTGTGTGTGTGTGTGTGTGTGTGTGTGTGTGTGTGTGTGTGTGTGTAATGCAATAATTAATGCCTATTAATTACCATGGTTGGTGGGTCCCATGTGTAAGATCAAAGAAAACTTTGACATTACATATATAAAATAAGTAAAATTCTTCGACTCAACATGTGCAAGTTGGTAAAATTATCTGACTCAACATTTTCAATGTCAGTAAAATTCTCCATCTCAACATGTGTAATGTCAAAAAAAAATTCCAACTCAACATGTGTAATGTCGGTAAAATTCTCCACCATTACACCAAAAGAAACAAAGTTTAGTTTAGATAAAATTCTCCAAACTGCATGAGATGCAAAATTACCTCAAAAGATCAACTTTTTTGGGGAAAAAATGTGAGGTAGTAATCAGCCTCATTTTTCATGCTTAGAGATAATGGGCTATGAAACAAATCGATTTTGTAGGTCCCTTGAACTGAGCCTACTAAAAATCTAGGATAACATCATGTAAAATTATAAAATTAACATGTCCTAATATTTCATGTCATTATCGAGATTCATTATTACTATGAGATGAAATAAACATGTAGAAGAAATGAAGAAAATGTTTAAACCATTCTATTGAACACTTTTAGCAATAAAATAACTAGATTGATTTATAATGGACTAGTTATCTTTAAGTAAAGTTACAATGAATTTATCATTCATAAGTTGATAACAAGTTAGTATTTTTTCTTAAGTTTAGGTACAAAGAAAACATCATTAATTAAAACATTTGTAAATTTTATTTTTCCTTGTTTAGTTGCTTCTAAAATTGAATTATCTTTTAAGTAAATCTTTCTATAGATATCTCTAGAATCATACAAAATATTAGATAAACAAGTCATATGGTGTGATAGACCACTATACAAAATCCATTCATTATCATTTGAAGAAAATAAAGTAGAATATAAAGCAATAACATTAATATTTTGATCTTTATTGTTATTATATGAAAGGAGAGTGACCATTGTAACTAACGGGTCCAACCATCTTGAAAGAGATTTAATATTGGTAAGTATTAAATAAATATAATTATATTATTTATTTACATGAGGTTTTCACCTCATGTTAATAAATAATATTTTATTATTATTTAATTAACTACCAAGGTAAGTTAAGGGTCAATTAAGCCCACTTAGACATTAAATTCTCTAACATCTACTTCTTCATTCGATTTTGCTTCCACTTTAGCCTTAGTTTTGTCCTCTACTTCAGCCTTAGCCTTAGCTTCTTCCTTAGACTTGGCTTTGGCTTCAACTTCAGCCTTATCCTTGGCTTTGGCTTTAGATTTAGCCTTAGCCTTGGCCTCTTCCTCAGCCTTAGCTTTGGATTTAGCTTTAGCCTTGGCCTTAGCCTCTTCCTCAGCATTAGCTTTAGTTTTAACTTTAAGTTTAGCTTTAGCTTTGGATTCCTTATCCTCGATCTGATTCTTAGCTTGATCCCCTTGAGTGCACAGAGCTTTATTGGCCTTGTGCTTCTCTTGAGCCTTTACAAGTCCCACTGCTTCATCTTTATTTTGGTGTGTAGCCTATGCTTCTTATTTTTCTTTTTCATACTACTTATTTGATGTTTATTCTTATTATTTATTCTTTTCCTCTACTTATTCAGCTCTTTTATTTTGAGTCTCTAATTCCTAAACTTTTTTCTTGCACTCCTCTTTAGCATGTTGTTGCCATTGTTCCTCCTACTCAATAGCCTTGCACTTTGCCTCTTTTTTATTTTTCTTCTTCTCTTCTTTCACCTTCTTCTCAGCCTCTATTTATGCCTTTGTTTTTTCTTCTTATTCTTGTATAGCTTGTTGTGTTGTGACATATATTTATTTAGCTTACTACTCAAGCTATGGAAAACTAATCTCTTTAGGCTTCTCCATGGGAGTCAGTGAGATGAGCATTGTAAATGATTTTGAATCTTCTAAAGAGGATTATTCCATAATATTACCTCTTCACATGATAGTCTTATTTATTGAATATGGATAGGGAGTGAGGGTCTTCTTTGGCCTCTTCATAGTTTTGACGTGATCCTATTTTTTGGATCCTTGTGATTATTATAATCCACCCTTTGTTATTAGGTTTGCAAAGGACACCATCATGTCCTTGAGTTTTGGTGAGATTTTAGGTGAAGCATGGGTCCTTAACCTACACACAAGGGTAAGAGGTAGAATTTATTGTGTCAGAATATGCATTTCATGTGAAGTAGAGGATCTTGTAACTAGATCCATCTTAAAAAATTATAGTTTAAATCATTGGCATGCTACTTATTGTCCAATAGTATCTACAATGATGGATTAAAAAGGTTGAGTTATATCCACCCACAAATCTAACCTTACCTAATTCTTAACCTAATAGGTGTGCATTACCTTCTAAAAAATAACTATTTTCCTCTTCTTACTCGTAAACATCATTATTGATTTATATAACATAAACTATAGAACTTCTTCTTCCTCAACTCCTAACTCTATCAGGTCACACTTAGTAATACTCTTTAGAAAGTGCTTATTATCTAGCCATGAATTTTTATGATGTGTCCTCTTTTTAGGTGGTTTTGGTGAGGTTCATCACATTGGTGCCTTCCTCTTACCTTTCTCAACCTATGAAAGAGCCACTTCAGATTACATTGGTGCCTATAATTGAACTTTTACATATGTAGGAATAGTTTATTATTCACATATAGGTATGGATAATAGAGGTTATAACAACATAGCAACTAGGTATTTATACCATAGAACTTATTCTTGAACATCTAACATAATGATGAAAAAGGGCATCAGGTTTGCAATTACTTTGGGAAGCTCATGAACTTTGATATAAATGTTATTATGTATTTTTTTCATCATCACATGTTGCCTTAAGTACTACATAACATCCATAGGTATTCATGAATATGATATGATCATCACTTGGATATATAGCCACCATGCATTAAATAAACCCAGTTATTCATAGTACTACCATGTCTTATTTCAAGTAATGTTGGTGAACACAATGGTAGTCCAAAAATATCTAACTTGATTCACTAGTCCCCTTGGTGACTTCCATTATGTAAAACAAATGATCAAGACTAATAATTGATACTTAAATTCCTAAAATGCACTAACAATAACCTTATAAATGTTAATTGTTAGCTCTGAGGCTTAAAATTCAAGCCAATTGAAGTCTTCATGCAGTTGTATCATGTGATACACAATGTCCACAACACCTTTGGTTCCTTAGTTGGAAATTTTAGTGGTATACCAAAATTATTTGGTGATGTATTGAGAGAGAATGTGCACCAAATTATCTTTAATAAATTTTATGGGAATTCTCCTGCCTATCTTGGTATATTTTTCCCTCATGTTTGGGTGGATGGATGGAGCCTTAGATTTTTAAGGTAAAATGGATTTGCCTTGAGTTGTAAGTCTCATTGTTCTTACCATGGTTGTAAATTTGATAAATATTATAACATCTTGATAAATATGAATAGTTCCCCCATTATATTTACTCAACAATGTGAACATTACCTCATCCAGTTACCCAAAAGTAAGAAAATTAATAAGTCACTCTCCATCAAAACCTTGCATAGGGTGTTAAAAAACTAAGGCTCCTACTTATGCTACCTCTAAATGATCAAAACCAAAGAGAGTGGCTTCTACAACATCAATGAAACCAAAAGGATTCATATTATTGTACCTAACTTTCTTGAGTGATAGGCCAATTCTCATTTATTCCTCCTATGCATCTATGAGTGGAATTAAGAGTTGTGCATGATCTATGTTTGTAGGTGTAGATAGAATGGAACAAGTTCTTTATTTGTAGTGGTGATAATAATAAATCTAAAAATAATTAGTTGAATTAAACATATATCATAGAGCTTCTTTGTTTGAAAGAGTGTGTAATGTATTTTTTTTATTTTCACCCTTTTTTATATAGTGTTTTCCACTCAAATCCATCTAGCTGATGAGTTTAAATGTGTTGAGATAGTTGTGTATGATTTTAACTAAGAATTAATGTGAAATAGTTGATTTTGATATGATGGTTAACATCTTTTATCTAAAATCATTGATATATCTGATGGTAGATATTTGATGTGGCATACCATCTTATCATCTATCTAATTTCCTTTATTGTACATCTCATTGTTCAGACATATGATCTACTTTGGGAAAAATGTAATATTTTAAGTGTATCATCATTAATTATTTTTAATTGCCATTTAATGTTCTTTATTCATACTTGAATTATCAATGCCATGTTCTCAGACTTAATTAATGAACCTTATACACATGTTACCAACTATCTTTCCTTTGGGATGAATTTGTTCATATATTACACTCTACAAATTTGACTTATAATTATAGTTTTGATGTTTTTTGATATATAAATTTCATTTTACAAATACATAGACTAAAAAAATAGAAAAAAAAAACATTAAACAAAAACCCTAAACTACATGGTGGTACTCAACACCCTTTCATAATTGTTTCAATAAATGATAGAGATTATTTATGGTAAGGATTAATCTTGTAGTCATTGAAACATCCTATAAAAATGGATCCCTAAATATATTTTAGGATAATTTTTCCCCACTAAAAAACATCATGAATTATATAAGGCCATTTCCATCTAATGTGTGGCCTACCTATAAATTCTCTAAATTTATTATCATATAGTAAGTCTACTTATTCTAGATAGAATTCTCTAGATAATAGGTTACAATCATGCCGTGCGATCTGAATAAGCTTGTTAATTTCATGTGTTCACTATGATCATTGATTATTTTCTTCCATTTTGGTTAAATCTATCAATCGTATCTAAAGATAATCTCACTCCTCAAGTCTCATTATCATAGCAATGTTCAAGATAGGAACTATATATTCCATAAGCATCACTACCTCAAGTACATAGACCATTTAAAATGGGGTAAATCCTATCACACACTTATAATTCATTATATTCCTAGATAATCACAACAATTATATCTTCCCAATAATCTTATTGAACATTGCATATTTTTGTTAGCATCTTACCTAAGACTTTATTTGAAGACTCAACTTATCCATTTGCCTACAGGTGATATGTAGTATTTTTATGGTGTGATATCATAAATTATTATGTCAGAGTTTTGATTATATTATTCAAAAAGTGTGTTCCCTTATCATTAAATAATTTGATTAGACATTAAAATCTTTTAATGATATTTCCATGCAAAAACTTGGTTGCATCTTTGGCACTATGACTTGATGTCGCAACAGCTTCAACCAATTTTTTAAAGTAATATGTCATAGTGATGATATACCTTGCATGAATACAACTACTTAGTGGGCATATATGCCCCACAAAATCAATACCCTGCTACTCAAAATATTATTTTATGAGCATTGGGTTCAAAGGCATCTCTTCCCTCTGATTAGGTTTTCTCATCCTTTGGAAAACATCATAGTTTTTTACAACTCGATATGAATCTTGGAATAAATTAGGCCACCATAGACCAATTTGTAATATAATCCTTATAATGGTTTCACCTATGAAAATCCCTCCTATAATTCTTTGATGTGCCTCTTCAATAAGTTGGGGTTGCTCATGCTCCAAAGCTACTCTTTGCAACACTTCATCTTTACCCAACTTATACAAAAATCCATTTATGATAGCATACAAAAAATCTTGTGTTATCAGATAATTTTTGTCTCTCTCCACATAGTGCACTATAAAAAATACTTATTCGATAAATTTGGCTATATTTTTCATGTTTTTAGGGATCACAGAGATTTTGAATAGATGAGTGTCTAGTGATTCATCTTATAAATCTTCAGGTTCTTCCCCATTTTGTATCTTCCTCAAATGGTTGGGTCCCACCTTCTCCCATCCAAGTTTAACATTGATTTTAAATTTAAATTATTATAATAACATTAATCATATAGAGATCCTTCCACCCAACACATGTTTTTTAACCAAGTATTTCAAGGCCTGATGATCAATAAATAACTCAAAGGGCATTGAAATAAGATAATGCCTAAACTTATGTAGTATGAACACCATTACTAGTACTTCCCATTTTATTTTAGTATAATTTTTTTGAAGTTGATAGTTTTCTATTTGTGAAGTGGGATGGGATAGTCCAGTCCATTATATCCTGGTTGTATTAACACAACACCCACCATAATACCTTAAGCATCTACATTAACATGAAATGGCTTAGTCAATTCAAGAAAGACCAGTATGGGTGTTTTAAATAACCATTGATTTAGTTCAAAAAAATTGATTGACACTCTTGTGACCATTCAAACCTTGTATTCATGCAAAAAAAAAATCCAAGGGCATAAATCTAGTTGTGTAGCCTTTAATAAAAAATTTGTAATGTCTTAATGACCTAAAAATGCTTGTGCTTTTGTATAACTATTTGAAGGTGGCATTCCAACAATGACTAAAATTTTGGCTTGATCAACCAAAATTCATTCACTACAAACTACATGGCCCAAAAAAATACTAAATAGTGTGAAAAAAAGCATTTTTTAAAATTTAATGTAATTCACAAAACTATACAATGCTCTAACATTAACCACAATTTGGATTAGTGATATTTGAAAAAATAAAATATAGCCCAATCATCTAGATAAACTTCTAGGAAATCATGAATAAAATCCTTGAAAGTAGTCATTATAGCCCTAAAAAATATGGTTGGAGTATTCTTTAGACCAAATGGCATTACCTTATACATAAAATATCCCCATTTAGTTGTAAATGTTATCTTGTCCTGATCTTTCTCTATGATAGGAATTTTATGATAGTGACTGAATCCATTTATAAAGGAATATACTTCATGTCTTGTAACTGATTCTAGAACCTCATCGATGAAAGGTATAAAAAATGGGTCATTGATGCAAGCATCATTTAGGCTTAATAATCTCCACATACCCTAATCTCACATGAATTTTTAGGTTTTAAAACCATAAGACTAACCCAATATGCCTTTTCAACTGAGTATATGATACATGCTTCCTACGTTTAATCTAGCTCAACCTTCACCTTTAACTTCATGTTGGGATTCAATCTATATGTCCACTTCTTAATAGGTCATGCACATTCTTTGACTTAAATGTGTATTTCCCCCAATTATGGATCTAGCCCTTTAACCTCTATGAATTGCATGGGAAAAATATCTTGATAGTCCCTCAATAGCTAAAAACCTTCTAAAATTTCATTTTGCATCCAGTAATCTCCCAAAGTTGCAAAATTTGATGTAAATTCTATTCTAATATTCTCAACAATTTTCTTTAGTGACTCCTAGTATGTCTTATTAAATTCACTAAGAATATATTCTTTTAGAGTTATTTGTCCTTCCTATTCTAGAATATTGAAATCTTGTATCTTTTATTCCTTAGTGTATTTTGTGATTTCACCTTCTTGTGGCTCAACTTCTCATTCTAGTTCAAAAAATCCATTCAAATCCAATTCCTCATTGCTATCATTATACTTTGTCACCTCATGTTGAGCCCTATTACAAGGTTGTATAAGAAATTATTCCTTATTTTTATTAACCTTATAGTTTTGTATAGCTACATTCAAATCATATGTTACTTCTTGATGTGATGATGAGTCTATCAAAGTACTCAGGGCTTCTACTTGCCCATGACATAGAAACATTTTCAATTTTTGTAGTGAAAAAATGTTTGAATAAAGTCTTATTGAATCTTCAAACAAAAATGTTTGAATAAAGTCTTATTGAACCTATGCCCAATTTTTAGTTTCTCAATTTCACTCTTGATGCATATACCAAGCATTTTGAATTATTTCCAAATTGTATCTAAAAACATACACCTAATACTTAAGTTCAATACCCTACACAGACCATATGTCTATGTACTAGTGTATATGAAACTCTGGGCATTATCCTTATTGAAAGAATGGCCAATCTATTGTAATAGTGCTTGGTAGCTGAAATTCTGCTCACAATAATTCAGATGCTTCATCCCATGGTAATTGAGTTTGTATATGAACTACCCACCATGTCACAACAGTTCCCTTTAATGCATAATTGAGTGCATTGACTCTTTACTCCATATTAGGTACATGTTGCTACAACTAAAAGATTAACTAATTGAGATCTTTAGTTGCAAAGTATTGTGTTAGTTGACATTTAGTAATGAATATCATTCATAATGGGAACACCTCATGATGCCCTCAGACCTAATTCAACATATGCTTATCTAAGTTTCTATTTATTAAAGATATTTCTTCCTAAGATAAGATACCTTTTAGAGTAAGCTCTATGTAATCTATAGCAGTCACACATATATTATATAAAAACTCTACATATGATCTCATTGGATATTTCATAGAGGGTGACTTACATTATTTGATATAAAACTAGAGTGTTGGTGACTTTCTTATAATTGGCTTGTCACTTGATTTTAAACTAAATATGATTATTTTTGATATGATAGTTGTGTCTTAAGTAATTGATATTCACAAGCTCATAAAACATTCTATTTATTATCTATATTAACCTTAAACCAATTGTTGTCCCCATAAACATAATGTGTCTTTGGTTCAATAGGAATGGCATATTACTTATGCTCAACTTATTCAAAACAATCACAATTACCTTATCTCCTTGGTGTGCTTCCAATTGATTTTGAATTGTATTGATAATCATTTATCTATCATAAGCCAATTTATTACCAATCAACATAGGATAATGAGTCTCATTTATTTTCATATCAATTACCTTAAAATCTCCTTGCATACTTAAATCAACAACCTTAATTTTTACATTTTCAAGCTAACCAATTGGTTCTACTCTCCCATTATCTGTGAGACTGAGAATAATTAGGCTATAACTCAGTGATGGTTAAATTATATCCTCCCATGTATACATTGGTATCATGTTTATTGTGCTTCCAAATTCAAACATGGCATTAGGTACCTCATAACCTACAATTTTAATGTCTATTCGAGATTCAACATCCATTGGATTTTTAATTTTTACAACCAAATGACCTTGTTAGTATTTTTTCGTCATTGCACACACTCAAGTAGATTATGTAGAATATTTGTAATATTTTTTAAAATATCTTCATTTCTCAAAGTGCTCAATAATTTCAATAAATATGTCAATGTAGTCACTACTCCTTATCACATTATGTAAACAATCTACCCATACATATGTGCATCAATAGTTGTAGCAACACCTTATAACACATGTTGTTATTGTATGTTTTGTAGGACTTATGTTAATTGATATATCGATCCTTTTTATATTACATGATTATGATACTTATCTTGTTGGACCTTCCTAATTCTTTGATCTGGTGGAATTTTTAACGATGGCAATCTTGCTCTACACATTATTTCATGGTAATTACTTGCATGAATACATTTCCCATAGGTTTCAAATTTATTGTATTTATATTCTACACAAGGTTTTCTTTCATCTATTTTTTTCTAAAATTGGATAATCTTATGTATGGTTTTATCCTGCAATTATACAATATATAAAGTACATTTGTCTTTGAGGATTAGTTAGGCAGTTTTGTGTGTATTGGTAATATTATCCACATAGCTAACATTTGATTGGTTGACACACTTAATGGTTGTCATTATTTTGACCTCCCTAGTATCATCCATGATATCCTTCCCTATATCCTCCTTGGTTTTTTTGATAACCTCATCCTTGCAACTATTGTCCCTCAAATCACCCTAATTTTGTTGTTGCACATCATATCTACCATATTGTTACTGAGGTGACATTGGAGCCAAATTTCATTATTGATTTTGAGGAATTGAAGTGTTCCACAAGGATTGATACTGATATTGTATAGATGAGAACATCTATCCATCTAGACCCTACGGTTGATATTGAGGTAAAGAAGACATCCACCCATGACCACCTTATGTTACACTAGTCATTCCAAATTTGGACCTAAAATTCCCTGCTTTGAAGTAGGTATCTATTGTGTTGTGACTACAAAGACATTATTGGTGATATCTTCCTTTAGTTCCTATACATCATGAAAATTTTTCTCATCATAGATAGTTAATATATAGAAATTACAATACAAGCTTTATGGTTTTTGAATATACTATTGTAGTAAGTAGCACTTTGAAGTTGCATGTCCTACTATTTTTCATATGTCATAGAATTCAATTTTGATTCTAGGATAATCATTATTATGATGTCCTTTTTTACCACACTCCATACACCATAGACCTAGCATGGGCTTATTTCTCTCATGAAGCTCATCCATCTTTCTAATAAAATCATCTAACTTTGTTTCAATTTTAGAAGTAGTTGATAGAGAATATCCATAATCTCCAATTTATTTTACCTAGAGTGAAGTTGATTGAGCATTAGACTTAATCAAAAACTATGACTATGTAATCACAAATCTAATTTTTTATCACATCCATTGTACAAACCAAGAAACCTTATCTTTATCTAATATGATAATTTAATATTGTTTATTATATCTAAAAATCTATTATCATAGTCCTATATTGATTCTCCACTTCATTGCCTAATCTCTTTAAGATATTGAATGGTCTTACTCAAACACTACTTCATCTTAAATTTTGTAATTAATTGATCCTTAACTTCTTTGATACCTAGGGAATTAACATCCCTTTTACACAAGAAATATAAGGATCAGCCTATTAAGGATCTTATGAGTTTACACTTCACATCTTTAATGGTCACTCCCTTAACCTGTCATTTCATATCAATGTTTAATAAATATTGTTCAAGGTTAGAATACCCATCATATGGAGTTAATTTAATAAACATTCCTACATTAAAATCCATGTTTGGTGCATTAGTAATTATGAGTATGGGATTCTATGTACTGGTTTTTATGAGTGTCTTAAAACTAATTTTGAAAGTGAATCAAGCCTCTTCTAAACTCTTCTTGTCTATTAATTTCTTAGTTTTTACGCTAAGTTTACCAAATTTATCTGTAAATGATCCAAACCATTTTATACTTATCCCTTCCTTTGTACTTTGATTTCTTTTATCTAATGATAAATTGAGCTCAAGGGATGTGTACTCTTGAAATGAATGATCTGTGTCTTCAAATTATTTTGTCTATGATCTTAAACCTATGATACTTTTGTGATTATGCATAAATTCCTCTGAGAATAATCCTTCCCTAATCCAAACAATATATTTCCTCTTAACTACAATCTAACCTTATCTTTTAATTACTTTATTATTATCCTACTTTCCTCTTTCCCTTCACTTTGATCCATATCCTCTGTTTCCTAATTTGTGTCTTCTTCCTTCTCAAGCCCTTCCATTCCTTGCTCTACATAATATCCACATTATATAATTTTATTATCTTGCATAGCCTCTCTCTAGGATCCCCTCTCTTCAAAATCCTTTAATTTATTCCTACTCTTATTCCCAATTAAATCTAGATTATCTAATTTATTCCATCTTCTTTGTTGTCATAGTTCTCTTTCCAATCTTAGAATTTTCTTCTCACTTTGGCTCTCTGCATTTTCAATATTTTGGATTCATGTTCAAGTTCTTCTGCTCAACTCTGCATCATTCACTCCTACATCTCATGTGCCCTCATAAGTCCTAAAGTGACTACTCTATGTTGGTATGAGTAGGCACCATGGATTTTTAAACAACCAATATCTTGATTATTGTAGGTAGTCATTAAAGGAAATTCATAGGATCCCTCTCACAAACAAGTCTTGTGTAATTTCAAAAGCCAAATATGCTTATAGAATAAATTTTATGATGTAACCATTAATGGTAGTCTTATCCCAATGATCTATTGCATGAGTCCAATCAGTATCTAGAGTTCATAATAAATTTAGATTTTCTTCCATCCATACTATAAAATCCATCTTTATTAGTTAAAAATAATAATACTCTAACCTAGACAACCACATAACTAGCCATCTCAATAATTCACACTAAAAAATCAAATTTTCTTCATATATATGTTCTTGAAAAAAAAATTCATAGTCTTCTTGATTATTTTTTATTCTTCTTTAGCAAATTTGAGGACTCTTTAATTCAATTATCTTTCCAAATCTCTTTTCCCCAATAGCCATCTCAACATGTTTCACATAAAAGGTCCACACTCATCGCAACATTGTTAATAGAGGTTCCTAGAAAACCCATTAGAACATGTTAATATAGGGATAGCTTGTATGATACATGATATATGAATACAAAGACTGTAGATCATATTAAACTTATTACTTAATTAACAAAATAGGAATAAAGAAGTAGAAAATGTAAGCCTATTAGGTACAAAACATTTGATACGATACATACAACTAACATATTTAGAAAATAGAGAATTATTATGCATAGAACAACCATAAAATATAAGAGAAACCATTGTGTAACTATATATTAATCATTATCACATTGGAACCATTTCACAATACAACTTAGTGTTTTATATATATATATATATATATATAGTTTCACAAAGTGTTGTCACTTCATATTCCAACCTTTCACTACATCCATAAGAAAGATTATTTGCATTATGAAGCCTATTTTTATTCTTAAAAGGGCCAAATACATACAAAAAGGTATACAAGAGATAAAATAGTGTAAGTCTCACATGTGCCCATCAATTAAATTTTGTGATTTTGGTAGCCCTAATCTACCCCAACACCACACTACTCCATTTCCTATCTTTGGTATATTAAAAATGATTATCCAACATTTATAACTCAAGGTCTTGGTGTATTGGTGAGGTACAAGTAGTTTTTACTCATCAACCCAAGTTTCATTCCCACTGAACTCATGAGGACACTTTAAACAAAGTGGCCATGTGAATACCTTGAGGTAAGGGTTGCATTTTTCCATGTGGACCAAATAGAACACAATGTGTTACTTCAGATATGGATCGCTAAGTGGACATTACAAACCTAGGCCCACCCACATGTCCCACTTTTATATGTTGCCTCCATAATACTCTAGTTTCTAGTTCTAGTATATTAAAAGTGATTACACAACATTTAGAGCTCAAGGTCTTGGTGTCTTAGTGAGGTATAAGTAGTTTGTACTCATCAACCCAAGTTATGTTCCCATTGAACTTACGAAGACACTTTTAACAAAGTGGCCATGTGGACACCTTTAGGTAGGGGTTGCACTTCTTCATGTGGATTAATTAGAACACAATGAGGTACTTTGAATTATATCACTCAATGGACATAATAAACCCAATACCACCCACATGTCCTATATCGAAAAGGTAGTTCCACACTAATCTAGTTCCTAGCTCTAGTATATTAAAATTGATTACCCAACATTTTGGCCAATGAGATTTGGGTGAGTTGGTTAAGTGGTTCAAGCACCACCCAAGTTTAAATTGTAAGAAAGGCATATGAGGTCAGTTGTGGGATTGGTTAATCTCAAGCTAGTGATGGCTATTTTTGGTAGTAGTTGGTATACATCTAGTAATATTTCATAAACATGTGGTATTTAAGTGGCTAGTATATCACATGGGGATCTAGGCCCCTAATTATATCCCAAACCAATCCATGATCTAGTCAAAAGTCATTACCTAGTAAATATATATATATATATATATATATATAATAGTATGATATTAAAGTGGATATTTTAAAGTGAAATAATGTAAATTGGTAATTGTGTCACACCTAAAACTCATTAATGGTGACCTCATCTCACATTTTGTTCATAAATTATTAAGAAATAGAAAAATTGATATTTTTTATGAAGATGACTATGAAAAATTAGTTTGTGTTCACCTTGAAATGTTTCATTTTTTGTATGGATTTTCTCTTCCCCTCCATATGAGGTCAATAGTCATGGGTCTCCTGAGACACAACTATCAGTTTACATTTTTTTCTGTAATCCTCAAAGAATTTTTTACAATCATCCTATGTCTAATATTGATTGTGCCCAATGAGAATATTGATTAATTTATCACAAGCTAGAACAATTAAGTTCTTGAGCGTTCCCATGAGCTATGAGTCTGTAATGACTAGTCTAAAGGAGAAGGTGGCTTCAATAATGACCATATCAAATGAGGAAATTTAAATGGAAAACATAATAGTCTATGCACTTAATGACACTATTAGGAGATGAACAAAGAAGGATATGTTCAAAGAGACTTTTATTTCACACATGAGTATGAACTTGAAAATGTGCAACAATATATACAAGGTAGAGGCATAAATCATCTCTAAAGGTGTAATTATTGTTGAAGAAATAAACAATAGTAATCAGCTCTCATGATGCCTTCAACCACCCTTGATAATAGAAAATGACCAGTCAAATATGTTGACTCCATGTAAGCTACAAACCCCTTTACAATGGTTGAAGGGCGTGTAAAGTATTAAATTTATTTATTACAACTAAGATTCATACACTAAAAAAAGATTTATTTTTATGATTTATTTTTTTCAATTAAAAGAAAAGTTGAGTATTAATGCACATGAATGAATCTAATATGTAAATGATAATTATAGGCAAATTGTGCCTAGAACATGGTATATTTAAAAAGGGTTTATAATTTTTAAGTCTACCAAGATGCCATTAGTTAGTCTCATGGAGAACAAATGGAATGATTTATATGTGATTTGAAAGTATCTTGTTGGTAGTGAATCATGTTTTAAGTCATTTGAATCAAAATGTATATGTGATTTAAGGTTTGATGTTTAAGGCTTTAGGCAAAATAAGGCCTCATAATTGAAAAAATTAAATTCAACATATCTAGATGTAGCATTGTTTTCTACCTACGTAAGATTAAAATAATAAGGCTCACTCATGAGATTTTGATGTGGAGAAACTTACAAGATTTATTAAATGAAGATGAGCCCTAGACTCCAAAGGATTAATGACATGGTGATGGTCTTCCCTAAAAGAGTCTTAACGAAGAATGCATATATAGTTTATTTTTATTGACATTGAAATGTCCCACTTAATGGTAATAAATCATTTGTATTGTTATAGAGAATTAGCTTATGAATATTAAAAAAGAGAGTAAAACTATCAACACGTGGAAGATTAAATTTGTTCATCATATGAATGATCCAACACACCACCTATCCTAGCAATGCATATTTGTCAAATATTTTAGGCTTCAGGGGAAATATGGTCTCATAATGGAAAATATTAAATTCATCTTTTCTAAATATGACATTATTTTTTACCTGCATAACTTTAAAATATTACATCTCACTAAGTAGTTTTAGCATTGTACAAAATCAAAGTATATAATAAAAATAGTTTACTATATACCTTCATTTTATAAAACCTTAATTTACAAAAATAAAAAATTACATCCCTTACATCTTGGTAGCATCTTTGATTGGTTATTTTTTGTTGTTAAGGGTGGAAAAAGATGTCATGTTCATTTATTTCATTGTGATAGGGCTCCACATCTGATGAGTGGCTTGAATCTACATTACAATGTTATTTATGTGTGGACTAGACATTGAGGTACCAGAGTCTATCATGTATCTTATGTTAATCCATGTTGAGAATATATAAACATATAGAGTAATTAAATCATGCCTAAAAACATACAAAAAAACCAAACTCAAACACTTGAAGCAATTAAATCATGCCCAACATCTAAATCAATATATATGGTCAATCATCAATCGAGTTCCCCTCATCTATTATGGGACCTCTCTCTTGGCCTCAAATATATATGGTAAGTGTATATATATATATATATATATATATATATATATATATATATATATATATATATATATATAAGAGTGCCCTATATAGAGAGAGAGGGGGGATAACAAACACCCACAAGTGTTCCCACTATATTATATATGCCCTATCCATATCCTAAATTGATAGAAGGGCATAATGGAAATTGTTCATGCATCACTCACATATTAATCACTAATGACTGATGTTATATATTTGATATCAATAAACCTATAGGGTTAGGTGTGCCACTATATATATCAAGTCAATCTATCACTTAATTTATAAACCAATTTAGGGCCTCTATTTATATATGGGCATTTGGCCACCCCTATCTTTATCCACAAAGGACAAGGCCCCCTATCTATAAATAAATACTAAATTAATTTATTATATTGATAGAGGGTGAATATATATATAGACACTCATTTATCCCTATCTATATCTAAGGAGGGTAATGGGTGCATAGGGTTTGAACCTATTGTATTCAAGCTATGGGCCTAACAATTTGACTAATTACTTCACCCCATTTTATCAAATATGGGTATGACTACAATGAAATAATGTCATAGCCATATCCCATATCTATATAGGATAGGTCCCCACCAAGTGAATGAATCAATGTGAATTATATTATATACATAATATGATTAAATCATTTGATTATAATAAATAGTAATGAATGATATGGCGGTGACATGTTTTGTCAATGAATAATGATAAGATCATGTGACCACCACCCACTATATAGATATAGAGTTTCATTAGCATTATCATAATTTATAGTTTAATAAGTACAATAAATATTAGCACTCCAACCCCACATATGAATTTAGATATATTTAGAGTGAATAGAGATAGCAGATCAATTATATCCAGTTCACTCTATCTATTAAATGATCTATCAATGATCAATGCTACTACATTATATATGCGATATGTATGGTATGACCAAAGTGAGGCGATTTGCATAATTCCCAACATAATATGAATGATTTTTGTGATGTAATACATATCCATGTCTATAATAAACCAAATTTTTTATCTATATATAACATGATGTTGATGTGATAGATAATGTAATGGGTGTAGGTAACATGATGTGATGGATAATGTCTATCCTATTGATACAATAGTTGGTTTCAACTACTTGACATCATTTAGTGTGATTCATTATGTATGGGTTGTATTGATGTGGTGGTCCCATTTAATATTGTTATGCAATTAACAATAACTATACACCATAGCCCTTATCTTATCTTGAAACAATAACCATGGCTCATGACTCACAAATAACTCATCTCATGTGTGTGTATCTCATATATACATGTGGCATGATAGAGGAATAATAATTATAGTGTGGCACCATATAGATATAAGGGGGTTAATAGCTCATGTTGATTGTTGAGGCACACTTTAGAAATATCTAGTCCCCATAGTTTAGATAAGATTTAATATTGTGTTATGTTTGGCCTATAATCCACATAATCTCAAATAAAAATGGCATAAAAGGAGGTTGGATATATGTAGGTCACCAATGTAACCCATTTTTTCCAAATCATACCAATTTGTATTGATTTCAAAGTGAATTTGGGTGATCACATGTATATGTGCCCCAAATAATCTTCATTTATCTTGGTCATAAGTGGATATGGTGATGTTTTGTGTATTTTAACATGAGAGTATTAATTACATTGGTGGCCCAATAACACAAAACCAAAACCTATATCACCCCATTCACATTAATTTATCCTAAAAAATGAATTAGTCTAATCATGTATAAATGTGTCCAAAATTTTCATCATTTTCCATAGTCACAAGTGGATATAGTGTCAAGTTGTGTCACTTTTAGAATATAAGGGATCTAATAAAAATTAAAAATGGAATAAATGGGTGGTTGGGTGTGTTAATGTCACCAATAAATCATATATTTCCTAAATTATACCATGTTGGCTTGGATTCAAAGTGTATTGGGGTGATCATACATAAATGTGCCCAAAATTATCCACATTTTCCCTAGTCACATGCATATGGTGTTGTTATGTTACATTTAGCTTATAAGGGATCTAATTATAAGTAAAATTAGAATAAAAGAGCATTTGGGGGCATGTAGATTACCAATGGGACCTACATTTTCCTAATTACACCAATTTGACCTCAATTCTAAGTGAACTACGTTGATCGTGCATGAAGGTGTCCCAAATTAAGTCAGTTATCATTGATAGATAATGTGGAGTATTTAACAATTTTTTCTAAGAAGATAAGCATGTTGAGATTTGTGACTAAAAATAAAATTAATTGACAATAGATATATATAAAGGAATAAATTAAATAATTTTATGGTACTGTAGATGAGAAGATGGAATAACAAGAAATAATGTAATAAGCGAAAGTTACAGTCAAAGAAAAGTCAAAAATTGGAGTGAAAGAATGTGAAATTCAAGGGGGAAAGAAAGATTTTTTTTTTTGACTTGTTTGTTTCATTTTTATGTCTTTTGAGGGAGGGGTAAAATAATAATTTGACAGTGACCACCTTGGAGAGCAGTATATAGAAGGATAATCTCAAAAAAGAAGGCAAGGTAGCATTAGTCAAGAAACAAAAAGGACTATGTTCCACTCATAAGCCTTAGGATCTAGGAGGAAATGAAGTTAAATAGATGGAATTAATAATAAATATATTTTGAGAATAAAATTAATACAATCTATCTAAAATTTCATGGAAAGTTTCTTTTTGCACCTCAATAGTATGATGCAAGAGCATCCTTACAAGGATGATACTTGTCCTATGCTTGTTTATACATTTTGGATTAATCAAGATGTTTAGTGGTAATTTAGAATGTTTAGGATGTTTTAAGAGGATTTAGGAGTCATATTTCACACTTAAAAATCTTCTCCAAGTGTTAAAGTCTGTTTAGAGTGGCTAGAATTTGACATTGGCATTTTCCTACCAATTTCACTAATTTAAATTTTTGAATTTCTTGTCAAATTTTGGAGTCCTTATTCATGTTGTAAGAAGATTCATAATGTGTATTTTTTTTATTAGGTCTCAAAGTGGTAATATTAAATATCTACATACATTAATCATATAATGAGTCATATAAGGAGTCCTTTATATATGTGTGCTAAGAGTTAGGACAGCTTTGAGTCTTTCAACATTCTTAAAGGGATCAAGAACCATTGGATTAGTTATAGGGAATATAAAATTTGTAAAAAATTATGATTTTGATATTTTTTTGATGGATTTATATTATTAATGATTTTAAATTCAATAAAATATAGATGAAAACCTCAATTTTGAAGTAAAAACCTTGGCAGTTGTCATACTCTATATTTTTATGTTCTGAATTTAAAAGATTGTGTTTATGAGATGAGAAAGGAAACATATCATAGAAAACTTGTTTGATTGTAAACATGTAAATGAACTATAATTTATTTAAGTGTAATGTATTCTAATTCTAATAAAATTAACATAAATTTTTTTCTGACAACTAACTAGTTATGCCCTACGTTCATGTATTCTTTATTTAGGACAAAAGCCTGAGTATGCATCAATAGTGAGAAAGATTGTATGAAAATTTGTTCGATTGAATATATAAATTGGTAATAAATTTTATCAATTTTATTAAGGTTATTATATGTTTCTTTATTTATTTATGTTTTTCTTTATGAGAAGGTATATCTAGTCCCTCTAGGTGACAATCCTAATTATGCATAGTTAGACTCAAATTAGTGTATAAACAGACAATAGAGAACATTTCAGACATATTTAAACACTTAAGAACTTGTGTAAAGTTATAATAGATATTAAACAATCATTATAGTAGTGAGAAATTCCTTTTAAATCTTGAAACAATAAATGGTATCCTCTTAGGGTCACATAGTTAAGGTAAACTGTGAACTAGGGTTTAGAAACTCAAATTGATATAGAGAGTGATTCTATTAGTAAAAAATGATAAAAAATAAGTATTAGTTGGATATTATTTGGTATAACATAATTTTGAAGTTTTTAACTTGAAAATAGTATCTAAGTATGGATTTGGTAGACTGTGTTCAAAACATGGGTAAAGAGACCTAGTTAGGTTTGGTCAAGGTCTAGAAAGTGCATCTAGGAGAGTAATTGGGTTAAGAAACTTCATTGAGTTAAGGTAAAGGGAAGAGGGTGTCATAATATTTTATTTTCCAAATATCAATCAACACCTATCTATAAAATTAAAAATAGTAAAAAAAAGGCTACTAGAAGGCTTGAATAAGGACAAGAAGCAAATAGAGATGATAGAGTTAAACTTAGAGGTTATGTAGATGTATTAAGAGATCAAATACAATATGAATGAGTATGAAAATGATCATAAATATAATAAATAAACTCTAAAATTTGTGTGGAGTTATTTTTCCTATAATCCTTTGTCAAGATATGAGATAATTGAAACAAGACAAGTGTGAGTTGTTTATAAGCTTCCTCTACTTCATTATCCCTTAGGTGTGGGATTATGTGTGTACAAGGGTGAAATACAATATATGACAATGTATGTAGTGATCTAGATTTTAACTTGACAAATATGGCTCATGGTCTATCTTTTAAGTGATTTAGAACTATAGTATGACTCCTCCTATGATTGATAAGCAAATAGGAATTAATACAGTAGAATAGATTACTTGTGTGCTTTGAAATTCAGTAATATGTCTAAGCTTATTTTTTAAATGGTATATGTTTTTTAAATTTCCAAATAAGTTAGATTTTAATTATATTTATACTATCTCTTTTGAAATAATCCTCACATAAGGGTTAATGACATTCTTATACTAACCCCTACACTTTGAAAGATTTTAAAATTTGAGTGTTTTTAAGGTATAAACACTTGTGTTGGAGTAGGGATAATAGTATCGATACTATTGTTCTACCTTAAATGTAACTATTTAGGATGAAGGAAATTTTTTGAGGTTTTATGGCTATGATTAATATATATCATTTTTTAGGTATTTTAAGGTTGCATGTGATCTAGATAAGTAGAATAATTAGGGTTGGACTAAGAAGTAATTAGACCTAGTGAGGTGGTGAGTGTGAGCTTTTTGAATACAAATAAGGTCAAACCAAAGGTTAGAGACTTGATATATATTTTTCAAGTTTACAAGACTAGTTTAATATATAATTCCATATTTAAGCATCTACATTTTCCCCCTTTTTAATCTAGTAATCCATAAGGATGAAATTACTTGGTTAAATGAAATAAAGTGTATCATGGTGTGTAGAAAACACTTTGTAATTACTTGAGCCCACTTGAATATTTGTATGTGAATGACCTACAACTAATAACATGTTATAAGTGTAACTAGTGCACACAATCTTAAAATTAAATAATTATTAAATACTTGAAAGAAAGAGAGAAATGAAGGAGTACACCTATGTGTTGATGCAACCATGTTAACCCTTAGTAGTTTGTCTTATTAAAGATATTTACTAGTTGAGTCATTGGAGAGGGTTTCACAACTAAAACTTGGATATGTGAAGAGGGAAATTTGAGGGTGATCATACCCCAAATTTGGTATAAGTATGAATTGTGCCAAGTCTATTGAGGGCACATAACTAAAGTGTAAATCAATCTACCCAATTTAGCCAATTTATCAAATCTCACCCAAATAAAATGGTGTAACCATATCAACCTAAAATAATAGAATCATAATTAAAATTACATAGAGGGTAAAAGTATCAATTGCACTAATAAAAAAGAGCCAATTTTTATAGTAGATAAAATCCCAAATGGAGCAACTTGATAAGTTTAGTGCATAATTATATGTATAATTTGAAAGTGTATATTTAATTTGGTGAAATTACACATCTAATATGTCTCAATATTAAGTATCTATCAAAATTTAACCTTTGTTTGGTAACATATATATAATATGTATCACAAATCTGAAAATATATGTCCCAAATATGTGTCTAATACATAGAATTATGTCCCAAATGTATATCTAAATCATGTAAATTGTGTAAACTAAATCAAATTATGATCATTGTGTCAATTTTATGTAATTGTAATCATGTATTTTATTACATATCCCCATTGATATGACCCCTTTTTAAGGTGATGGGGTTGTAAAAGGGATAATAACCTTATCTCAAAAAGAATAAGGCAACTATGTTATATCTATATGAATCATGTAGTAAAGAAAAATATAATAGCATCATGTTAAATTAAATGTATCAATGAATCACATAGTATGCATACATAAAAATCCCTAATATGAATTATAAGAACCATGAAAATGTATATAAGATAAAAAACTCAACAAAAAATCAAACACACATACAAGAGTACTCAAATTTCACACAAACATGGGTCTAAGGAGACTAAAATTAAGGGGCATGTTCATATGTCACACACTCAAGTGGAACACATGTAAATGTACACACACAAAATAAATAGCACTCATGGCACTATGGCCAATGAGCAAATGAACATGTTTAAATGTTCCATAAGTAAGATGAAGAAGAAAACAAGCACACTCAAGTAAGGTAAGGTAAATTTATGAAGCAATGAGATATAAGAAACTGGCATAATCATGTCATACTAGTCCCTACATACATGTTGTATAAAATCCATTTTTATCACTTTTATGTCAAAATTTCAAAATAGAATGACTTCATGTAATTAGACACAAACTAGTCTGAAATCATATGTTCATCGAACATACGAGATTAAATTCACCTTAGGGCATCTATAGGTGGGATAATTCACCATATTATGTTTGTTCAATTATCATTATGGTCATTTTCTCTTGTCAATTATTCTACTCTAATCAATTCACTAATTCTCCTTCATCAATAAATTAATGCAATTAATTCCCATTCTCTAAATCATTCTTCTAATAAAATTCCCCATAGTGTATTAATTAAATTGATCTTTGATTAATTTAATTAAAAATTCTTATAATTATAATTTTATAAAAATGGAATTATAATTTCATTTTAGTTAATAATTTTTTATTTTTCTTTTTCTTTCTAAGAAGAATTTTTATTTAAAAAATATTGAGATCCTATGAAATATTTTTTTGTGAGCCCGCCATTTTATAAAATTAATTAATATAAAGGATTATTATCCACCCTTCATCTTGGAGATAAGATAAATGGCCCTTAATGAATCTTGTTAGATATTTTAGGGATCATTCTCAACATTTCATCTTGAAAGTACGATGAAGGGCCCACATAGATTATCCATGTGCTTTCTTGAGAATGATTATCCACCCTTCATCTTAGAAACAAGATGAAAGGCCCATATTAAATCTCACAAATATATTTTGAGGATAATTCTCCACTCTCCATCTTGAATCCAAGAAGGAAGGCTCATATTAATCCCCCTTTTATATTTTCAAGAGCCATCATCTTAGACAAGACTAATGGATCATGTTATCAATGCATGTGATGATCCATGTGCCTTTTTGAATATTCAATTTCAACCATTCATCTTGGAGTCAAGATTAAGGGTCCTCATTGATTTTAAATTGCTATAAATAGACCCCTTCCCTTATTAATTTTGGGATGCTCAAGTTTGATAATGAAGTGTTGTCATATTCTTAAATTTTCTTTTGCATCACATTCCACTCTTCATCAATTCTACTACTCAAAGTTTCAAATGAGATGTTTCATCATTAAATGGCATTGAAAAAGACCTATTTAGACTACATCCAAACCACATCTACTTACAAGGTGAACAATATTTAATGGAAGGTAATCATTGTTTTTATATTTCCTTTATTTTAGTTTTGTTTAGATTTATTTTATGTTCATCTAGGTCTTAGGCTCAAGTTTTAATATTTCCTTTTTTTTAAGATTTATCTAACATTGTGAAACTAACACTTGTGAACAGTCCTGTGGATACACATGTTAGTAGAATGTCATTTAGAATAGCATATCAAATACATTGTATAAGATAGCAACATGAGTATAAGAATGTGTAACATATATAATCTCTATAAGATAATGGAAAATGATCATAAAATAATATAACCTATGTCAATTATGATCATGTAGAAGTAATATTCCCCCAATGTAGTGTATCATGTTGGAAAAGGAAAGGTCCAACATATGTATGTTTGAGATATCATGGGTCTAAAGTACCTATGAAACATATTTATGTATATAATTTATATGATATATAATAACATAAAGTCAAGATCATATGTAAAATCTAGTAAACATGTGAAATGCTAAATATTTTGTCTATTTTTGAATTATTTGAGTGTTTTTGTTATTTCCTTGAACATTTGATTTTTTTTAATTTTTTAAATGTTTGGAAAGAGAGTGATATTTGATGATCCCATGTAAAGTAGTATCATAGGGTGATTTATACTATGAATGTGGTATAATAAATAAGTCATGATGACAAGAATCATGTATATATTCCAAATTTGAAACTGGAGAAATTATAATACTCTATGTATGACTCATACAACTCTATGGTGGTGAAGTAATAATGTAAAGTGTAGGATTTCATGGAAACCATTTTTTTAGTGTTTTTTAATTTCATAAATGTAATATTGGTCTTTTTACCCATTTTTAAATATGGTATTCTCTTATAGGTAAACGACTGTGTCATGGAAGTGTGAATGGGGATCTCAAAGAGTTCATTATAGTTCATTAATGTAAATGCATCTCAAGAATGGATCACCTAGGAAAGGGGATTTATTTTTTCTCACCATTTCACACATGATTAATCTTATTAGGTTTTATAATCAATTGTCATGGAAAAAAATTTGCCCATTATAAAGGATGATCATATGAAATCCTAGAAATGACAATGAACATATTAGCATGAATATATTTAAGACAACCATGCACTATGTAAGGTAAAAAATGGTGCTTATATATCCAAATACATCCCAATATCATATCAAATATTTGTGTATGTGGTATAACCAAAAATGTGGTAGTCATATGTGTTAAACCAACCTAAATAAATATCACCAAAAACATGTTGTAGCTTCCCATCAAAATATTTTATAATTTTAGTCGAAGGTAATAAATAATCATGTATGTATCCAAAATGTATGAGTTATGTCATGGTATATACATTATCACTCACACCATTGTCAATCATAGCATTATGTATAAGCTTATGATCAATATATACCCTAATAAATAAAGAATGAATATCTGAGTCATAATACATAATCTCACTATCAACAAATGATATCTAAGGTCTCAAAACCATAGGAGGTATCTCACATATAAAATTACCAATAATCACATATAATTAGTTCCCATAATGGGATGAAGGAGGATGTGTATGATATGGCATTTTCACTTTTGGAGTTGTCTTAGAATGATCTAATAATAGATTGTTGAATATATTTTAATTTTGATGATCATTTGGTTGTGATCCTTAATCTATAGGATAATCCTAAAAGGTAAATTGATCACTATCAATAAGGTTATGTATCATGGTCTTTAGTCTATAACATCTATTCTTATAATTCCCCATACATTGGTGGTAGTCACAATAGGCATTGACATTATATCCTTTTGTTAAAGTTTGACCCATATCAACCACCATAGGAGGAGGAAGAGATATGATGTAACTCTCTACTAGATTAAAAAATACCAAAGGTTGAGACTCTGTTAATCATGTAAATTATCTCTTAGGTGTGTTAGATAATGTGAGCTTATTATGTTGTTGTGACACTATATTTATTGTGGTATTTTTTTCCTTTTAACCTCAGTAGGTTCTACCTTATAACTTAATTTGATATGAAACTTGTTAGTGGATTTATTTGGTGTGTTAGCTACATACATAAGCTTGTTTATTGTACTAATTTTCATTTCTATATCTCTAAAAAAATGACATAAGTCATCAAAAGATTTCAATTTCTTGAAAATAATAAAATCATGTAAAGGAGATAGCAAAATTTTCATGAATGTCTTAAAGTTCTTTATCTACCATTAGATTTTTCATTTTGGCTTACATTGTCTTATATCTCAATACATATTAATAAATTGGTTCATTTGTTCCTTTTTTTATCTTGAAATTTTGTGCCTATGACATATGTATAGTAATGTTGATTGAAAAATGTTCTAAAAATTGATCAACTAGGGATTTGAATTTTTTTACTAATTATATTGGTAGATCATAGAACCATCTCAAATAATAGTTTTTTAAGCTTCTTGGAAATAATATGGTCAAAATTTTATCATTAGAAGCATAATAAATGGAAATATGAGACCGTTCTTGGAAATAATCTGGTCAAAATTTTATCATTGGAAGCATAATCAATGGAAATATGAGACCATAAGGTATAAAATACCTAGGGTTTTCTTGTGTATAATTTAATTATCAAGTTAACTATAATTTTTTAATTATTTTGGATAAATGTGATCTAAATAAAGGAAAATCAGTGTAAATTCAGATTGTGTAAAATATTATAATGATATCCTAATCTAAATTTGAGAATTGATGATAGATATTAAATTTATAAGATTAGAAATTGATAAATTAAGAGAGGAGAGAGGTACTTATATTATTCATACAATATGTTTTTCATAACATTAATTACTTATCTTGAAATCATTTTGTAAATTATTTACTATTACTTGGATCAAAAAAATTTAACTCAATCCCTAGTGAGATGTTGTTGGCAATAATGAGACCCTTATGGTGAATCATACTATCTTGCCTCTATTATAAGTGTCCCTATTGATTGTGAGGTTTGTGATGATTTTGATCATTGTGCATGTGAATATATATTTTACCTATGTGTATACTCACCTTCAATCCTATCCATTATTCTTTTTATCCTTATCCTTCCATTGAATCCCTAATCTCACCTTCATCCATAAGGTGACCCTTTAAAATTTGATTAGTATGTTGGGTTCAATAAATGAAACACTATTTACTGAGTTACTAGATGTTTAATATGTTTTGATACTCTTAATTAGACTCAAACTACATGTAATTCTCCCACTTATGTTTGTGTGTTCAATATTATGATCAATCTAGAATGGAATAAAAATGTTTGGCTTTCAAAATTTGGCACCATAAAACTTTGACCTCTATGTGTATTTAGGAATGGATATCTGGATACTCCTTTGAGGTATTTTCATATTTGTATGCATTTATGATAATATTTCAATATATTTATAATTGATTTATAAATGTGATTTTCAAGTAGTGACCAAGTTACAAAGTGAGTCTATCTTGAGGATTTATTTTGTATTTATAACTAAATATTTTATATTTCATGCTATGGCCGACCCTTTAAATGTTTATATACTAACTTAACAAAAAAAAACCCAATTTTAAATATTTTTTTAAAAATTTCTTGGATGCCAATAGAAAGTAGACATTTTTTGTAACTGTAATCATGTAACTATTTTGAGTATTATCTTTGGAGTGAAAATTGGTGATTTGGAATATGACAAAGGTATATTTAGGATTTTGGAATTTCTTTACACAAACAAGGTTGATCCTGAATGAGTATATATAGTAGATAATATTGGCTAAGAAAAAATGTGGGTAGATGGAGAGGGTAAATTTTTAAAAGATTCGTATGTGTATGTAATGTCCAAGTATGGCATAGTGTTCTAAAGTTGATGTTGCCAAAGTGTCTATTACCAAATTTATGTGTATGCACATAGAGAGGTTTAAAAGGCATCATGGAAAGGGTTTATTAACATGTGTTTTTATAATAAAACTATTTCAAAGATATATATTATATATATTTATATTGTTGGTCCATGCAATATATCCACAAAATGTCCTCAAGGATTTGATTCACTTATTTATTATGACCTTTTGTCTTAAGGTGGTAGGAAAAACTAAAATTAAATCTAGTTCCTAGTGTAGCTTAATTTTTTTTTAAACCTTTAACTCATGCATACATCTTTATCTAAGATGATATTATTTGGGATTCCATGCAATTAAAAAAAATATAGAATATACTCATCTAAAACTAGTGTTTCATTTGTTTAGTTGCCTAAGATGTAACGGGAAAGTTTGGTAAGATTTTACACCACAAATAAATTCACATTGTATTTACTTTTTGACATTAGAAATACCTATATAAATTCCATTCTAATTAACTCCAATTTACTCTCAAGAATATCATGTGGTTATAATAGTCATGTTGGTGCACATGTTTGACCTTAACTTATTACACTTTATTCACTAATCTACATACATGTTTTCTTCCATCTTGAGTCCTAACTATTGAGAAAGTTTTTTTAGGTCAAAAAAATCATATTCACCCCTAGATTACATGAATAATGCACACTATGCACCTCTGAAAGAACTACAATGTTCACACTACCATGGTTGGGGACATGTATTTTTCCTCTAAACCTTAGAAACTCATATTTCTCTAACTAATAACCCCCATACCTATGGTCATAAAAATAACTAATTAGACCCACCTTGACCTTATTGTATAATTTATATACAATTAAATGTCCTAATATCTTCTCTCTGAAGGTGGATCCCATATTATCCATGGAAGCTAGGTGTCTTCATTGAATAAGGGTTTTAGTTACTCTATTTTATTTTCCCTTAATCTATTTAATTTCAAAATCACACTGTAAAAAAATTACAACTAATATATTTTCCTATCATTGAGGTTTGATTGTGTAAAGATTAAATTGAGCCCTAAAATTTATATTTTGAGATAGAAGAGATTTCTTAATAGCAAATGCCTCCACACCCACAATGCATAAACAATCCCTACCAACTCCAAGTCATGAGAAACATAGTTAAACTCATACAGATTGAGTTTGTGAAAATCATAGGCAAAAAATTGATCTTCCCACAATAATAACCCACCTAAACCTTCACTTGATGCATCAATAATTACTATAAAATTATGATTTGTGTTATATACTCTTAGTACCAGAGCTAAATTAAATTTTCCTTAAGAATTTGGAATGTTTCCTCACGTTTATAGGAACATTAAAAATTATATATTTTCTATTACAATAAATTAATCGTGTTAGATATTTTTGAAAAGCCTTGTATAAAATTTCTATAATATCCATGTAATCCCATAAATTTATGAACCTCTTTCACGTTTTGAGGTGAATTCCAATTTTTGATTACATGAATATTTATTGTATCCACTTATGTCATCCTATTAGATGATGTGACCTATATAATTCAATTTCCTCTATAATAAATTACATTTTGAAAACTTTCTATAAAAACTTATGCTTATTGAGTTGTTGCATTAATAGAAAAAATTGATCAATATTATATTCTTTTTTCATGAGTATATAATATTTTTTTATAATAAGATAATGACAAAGTTGTCTAACTAACCTTTAAACACATTTTTCATGAGGTTAGTAAAGGTTTCTATTGCATTCATGGGTTTAGTGACTATAACATGTCCTAATTTTTTTCTTAAGGTTATCCTCTTCATAGTTCTTAACCAATAGTACCATTCCCTATAATATATATTTTAAAAATATAGCCTCCCTTTACATGTGATAAAAGAGATCATCAATAGGGATATGAATACTTATTTTTAATTATTTCCTTATTTAGCATCAATTATTCAATATAGAGTTGGATGGTTCCGTCCTTATTCTTAAATAACACCATAGGTGTGCCCCATGGTGAAACACTAGGGTATATAAATCCCTTATATATCACCTTTTTAAACTATGATTTTAACTCAACAATTTCAATGTTTTCCATTCTATAAGGATCCTTGGAATTAGGCTTTGATATAATTACAATGTAAATTGAGAAGTCACACTCCCTCTTCAGGGGAAGTCCAAGAAAATAATTTGGAAAGAGATCCTAATATTTTTGTAAAAAAGGATAGTATTTTAAGGTAGGCTACTTATAATCTCCTATATCATATATGTACACTATTTTTAGAATGCATCCCTTCTTGCATGAATTCTTTAGCTATATATATATATATATATATATATATATATATATATATATATATATATATTAGGGTAATTGGTCCCTTGACCTACTATATACTAACTGAGTTCCCTAGGTCATTTGAGCATGTCACAATTTTTGAAAATCAATTAACCTTATCCCTATGCTACCATATCCATTTCTCCCAAAGTATTACATCATAATAATATAAAAAAGTTAAAAAAAGGTTTACTTTAGTGGAAATTCTAAGTATCCATATGTATTCAATAATAAATTAATCAATCTTTTTCTCAAACTAATTACTATATTACATTGTCTAGGTCTTAGCCACATAACCAACTTTCCTAGGAATATTGCTCGCAATTTTAAGAATCACGAAGGATTTTTTTTATCTTTTCTTAAAAAAATTAGTTAATAGATAACTAAAGAGTGTACTCGATGCCTTTATAGGCATGATTTGTTGGCCATGTTGGCATTTTTTATAGCTACATAGATTCTTTGTTGGAAGACCACTAGATTTTTAGGTAATGGATGGGGCATAATGTTTGTGTTTTATCCCTTTTGAGGATAATTATCGGTGTAATTATCACCAACATAGATATTATACTGTATCATAACTCACTTATTTTCTAGTTTCCATCCATTATTCCATTTCCATTTCATCATTTAGGCTGATTATCATATTTTGGATAGTTTAAAGTTTTTTGTATCTTAAAATTCTTACCATTAAAAAGGTTATTGAAGTTCCCTCCCTTATTCCAAGGTTTATTTTTTAAAGAGGGGGATATTTAAGTATGTTGATATAATTTAGTCTTCTCATTTTTTCCTTCCTTTCCATTACAAGGGAATGGCACTTCTAATCTTATTTGATTTCCTTTTCAAACACCTAATCTAATGTGTTATGTCCATACATGTCCTCATTTGTCCTAATCTAGGGATCAAGTCCTAAGATTAAATTCCTAATTTATAATAATTCATCCATTTAAAATTATGGTACATATTTGAGTTTTTTATTAAACTAATCCTAATAATGGGTCACTGATAATTATCCATGGTAGAGGTTTTGGAACTTAGTCACATTCCTATCAAAATATAATTAAGGAAACCACCTCTTCTTGAATAGGGTAACAAACTGATCCTAGGTGTTACTATAAATACTAAGTCCCATAGTAGTCTTCTTTTCATCCCACCAATATGAGGCCTCACTATAAATTTTATAAGCTCCCTAAACCATCTTGGTTTCTTTAGAATAATTACATAGCTATAAATATATATTCATTTAAATGAGCCAAACTTCCACTCCATCAACAAGGATAATTATCATTTTTTTGTGGAGATATACTTTTCAAGTCCTTAACAAATTTTGTCTCTAACCAAGAACTTTTTTCCCATCTAACCATTAGGGTTCTCATGGCATATCTCATCTTTGGGTCCTTTTCCCCTACCCTTCCTATCATCATTTTGATTCTCATTATGATCCCCATTTGCATTCTCTTTATGATCTACATCATCCCAATGACCATCCTCCTATTTTTACATATTATTATTTTTTCATAAAACTTCATGTTTGAGTGTGGGTATGTTATCATGTGTTTATACGAGCATTTATATATTTTGATCGAGTCTCCCACCTTATTTTCACTCAATATTATCATTACCAATGCTTTAATTAACCCTAGTGAAAATGAATGTGCATTAAGTTTCACATGGTTAATTTTTTTTAACACTTATTATATGCCAAAATACTTGAACGTTGAAGCTAGGATATAATACCACAATGTCACAACCCCTTTGAATATTCACCATCAAACATGCAATGTTTTTTTTCAACTTATTATCTAGATGAGTCCACAAAGTCCATGCATCAACCCACCACATTGATGTTATAAATCATTTTGAAATAAAATAATGGAATGATAATTTAATTTTTTTTACTACAATATATTAATTTAAGGAGAATTACCATTCTATAAATAGACCATCCAATATAATATGAATTCATTTCTTAATGCAAAAAATGATATGATATCATTAAGTTTTTCAATTGTCCACATGTAAAAAATTATCCCATAGTCAATAATAAATGAATTAAAATACATATAAATTCATCAATAAAAAATATTGTGGGGGAATACTACCCATTAGATCATATGCATATGGTTAAAAACCAAGTACATTTGTCTATTGTTGGCTAACAGATTTGTCCTTATCTAAAAATGTTTTATTTTGACTCCATACCCTTCTTTCAAGAACAAATATGTTAAACAACAAATAGGTAAACTATCAAGACTAGTTTCCCTCTGAATTAAGGTACAACTCCCTTTAATATTTTCAATAAATTCAAATATTCATATACACTTTTAACCAAAACATGTTTAAAGGCAAACTAACATCCATACATCATCATGTTATGAATGCGATATTTTATAAAAGCAATGGGTAATAAAATACATGGATTATATCTTCAATAACAATTAAATAGATAAACATATATATTGTTGAACCACTAAAGAATGAAACACATAAAATGAATTGTCTAATGGAAGATTAATCACTATATGAAAGATGGTTTCACACAAAAAACCCAATTTTAAATACTCAAATGCATAGATCTAAGTATGAAACAATTGGTTCTCCTTTTCATTCACAAATGAAAAATGTTTTAGACAAACATCACATATATTGTCAACAACAGTGGTCTAGTTCTAAAATTTTCTAACTCCTTTTCCTTTTTTTTTATCTTCTCTATCTTCCCATCTTTTTTAATTAAAAATATATATAGTTTCCATAACTAAACCACTTGTCAAACTAAACTAGAGTTAAAATAACTCTGACCCATACGAGATTTAGTTTTTTTTACAAATTCAATAAAGATCAAGTTTTGAATTAAAAAGCAACTGAATAAAAAAAAGTATGTAAGTAAAATCATTACTGAAGTGACAGAATAGGATCTCTAGATCTGCCATGTTTGATTGGGTAGACACGTTGAGCTTTCCACTCCTAAAATGTTGTAACAAACTCTTAAATTTTTGAAAAATTGGGAATGCTGACATGTTTTATCCTTGCTTTCTAGATATTTTCTTCCCTCTGAATTTTCCCCATCTTTTCTGTATGTTCTAGGAGAGTGTCGATGTAGTGACAAAGAAGTGAATCTACCTTTGAAATTTGATAAAAATCATCATTTGATAAGTTTTCACTTTATTTAATGATATTTATCCTTTCCCTAAAGGATTGAATCATAATATTAATGTCTTTTTCTAGTTTTCCATCATCTTTTATGAATTTGATATCAATACTTTGTAGATCATGTTGTAATGACTGAATAAATTTGATTATTTCCTTGATCATTTTTATGATTTCCATTCATCCTTATCAGGATACTAAATTTATCCATTCAATATTTTTCTTACTTACATATAATACATCTTTATCTAGACCTATCAAGTTTTTTTCTGACAAAAACTTTGTTATTCCATACTTTAATATTTCATCAATCTGGTTCATCATGCTCATCCATTTTCCTTCATATTTTATCCACAAGGCATTTTATGTCTTCAAATCTTCAACATTAATTATGGTTAGATCATACACATTCTTCAATTTATGGATGTATTTTGTACCTTTCTAGATGATGCTATCCAACCAATTATCAAATACCTTGGTAACCATTTTGCCTCTGTGTATCTAGTCTAGCATCCTTTGATTGATAGGTGAATTTGGATCAAAATAAAGGGGTGATTGGGTGATCAATTATGGATCTGGACTATGAATGGTGTCAATGTACTCTACCATTGACCGCACAATCTATTTTAATTCTTTTTTATATTTTTTGTCCTTCCAGGTTCTGCTGACTATCCTTTTGGTGGATGCTTCAAGGTGATGCACATCTGTGGCACATGATGCAGTCCCAAGATTTACCTTTTCAATTGTAAAATCCTAAATTATAGGGTCTTAAACTTCTTCATTGATTCTTGGCCTAGATATTTTTGCATTCCAGTTCCCTATATTAGGATTGACATCTACCTTGGATGTTGTTTTTAACTTTTTAGATTTAGGATATTTCCCTAAATATTTACTCACCATATCTTCTAAGGGCAAATAAAATGGTAATATTTTCCTTATATTGCTAATTAAGCTTTCTAGCCACTTGGGTGTAGAGGCTGAGGCTTCTTTATCAGGATTTAGTTAATCAAAAGGTACATTTGAAATAATCATTAGTTCAGTAGAATCAGAAGGAATCATTATCTGTTGATCTGCACTAAACTCTTCTACCATTGGTGAACCAAATTTTTTATCACCTTTGGCTTCTCCTAAATCTTCTTCAGAATTCAAATCCATAATTACCTTTTCAAAAATATAACTCTTTCTCTTGCTTTGGATCCTTGATCTGGTGGCATAAGGAGGTAGAGTAGTTATAAGGGCCTTCTCAGATTCTTTGATGATAGGATCCCTTCCATTTTTTACTCTAGAAGTACCTACATCACAAATATCAATAAGCTGGTTAGAGGAGCCTATTGGGAATGGTGATTCAATTATTGATGTACACTATTGGGAAGCTATGTTTTAACCTCCCTTAGTTATTTCTCTCTCAACCATTTATTAGTTCTCCTTATCACTAGGAGGATCTTAACCTCCATTCTATCTTCATTTTTCTCCCAGTCAATTTTTGGAATAGGTGATTATTTTATTTGCTCAAATTATGGATCAGTCACCTGTTCATCATTGTCAAAAATTCTAGAAATGTTCATATTTAAATTGAGGGTAATAATTTTCCCTAAGGAGAACCTAGACCACAGTCTTCTTCTGACTTTAAATTCATCTAAACAATCCTCCCAATAATCCTCTAATTGAGGAACATGTGAAAACCCTGTTCCAAGATCCAAGTTATCTCTGACAAAATCTTTACTTTCAAATCGTGATTTGGCTATGAAGTATTAAAAATTGAATTTCTTAAGATCTAATTCTAGATTCAAAGCATCAGAGACTGACTTACATGAATAACATCCAAGTTTGATAGGAAAAGATATATCAAATTTCTTTTTCATTAGGAATTTTTTATCTACATGTGCTAATTATCTATAGACTTCTATTAACACAAATCAATCAAAAATATACCTAGGTAACCTCAAAGGCTCACCATCAAAACCCCAAACTCTGATATAAGTGAACTTAGAAAATTGAGTGAAAAAACTACCATAAATGTTGATTAGTTGCATACCTTCATCAAACAACCTTTTATTGATGTTGTTTGATAATTCAAAAGTCAATTTCCTATTAAAAACATCATTAATCCTCTTGTAACTCTCATAAAAATTATGCATTAGTAATTATGAGTAATAATCATAAATTTTGTTGTCTTCAACCAAGGCTGCATGAGGTAATCCTACACATTGTCTCATAGATGCCAGACAATAGAAGAGGTATGAAGACATATAAAACTCTTTATTTCCCAAACAATTACTTAAACTTAGATGTAAACATTCAGCTACAATCTCTGCCCAATCCAAATATTGCTCTCCTTGGAGGATCACTTGTATGAAGAAGTACATCTAGTCTTCCCATTAATATGCATGAGCATTGCCTTTTAGTCTGTGTAGTAATACTATAATATCTTGTACTTCTATAATCATATGATTTCTTGTTAATGGTTTGGGTAGTCTTGAACCTCCTTTTTGGAATTTCAAAATCTAATTCCTTGCAATCACACTCTTGTAAATTACTTTCTTTAATGAAAAATAACCATAAGAAGAAGTAATACTAAGGTTAGAATATGGTTCCTTGGGAGGAATTCTCATCACAGAAATTAGGGTTTGTCTATTTATATGTAGTAAAACATTATCATCTATAGTTCTAATACACCTGCTCTGAGGTTCATATTTATTCATACATTCAAAGACTAATTCAGCGTATTGGATAGCCATGGGAAAGGCCACATCTTCAACCAAGCCACTTTCTACTATCTTCTGCATCATAGGATTTGACACAAGATTTCTAGCCCTTCCCTTAAAATCTTCCAAGTCATATTGGACCAGAGAAGTGTCCCCAATTTTAGGAGGAGAACATATGAGACTAGGACCATGTTCATAATCAAGACATGCATATTTCATGGCTACAAGTTGGAGGATATAATGAAATAAAATGTTTTAAACTCCTTAAATAATGTCATAAACTCAAAAGGATCCTTCTTTCTAACCAAGTAAAGGAAACAGCTTATAGTAAGAGTAAAACTCACCTTTAAATCTATCTAAAATCACTGTGAATTCAAGCAATCAAATATATTATACCACCTATGTTGTTCTCCTTTGTATCATCCAATATGCTTGTTTGCTAAATTTAAATTATTCTCTTTTGATACAGATATTAACTAGATCGAATAATTAAACCAAAACAATATATGTTAATCATGATTGATAAGACACGCAGTCTAACATATGCATTAATGGTAAGCATTTTTTTACGTGCAATTTTGATGAGTAATGATTATCTATAACCTCATGAAAATTCAAAATTTTCCAATTTAAAATGAGTTTCAGATATATTCTCCTCTAAATAGTTCACTAATTTTAACTTAGAAAAAGCCTCAAGGCAAGATAAGAGTATAGTCATTGAACTATTGAACCATTGAACTTTTGAAAATGTGGTTCAACTTTAGGGTTTAATGATATGAGATGAACTACATAGACCAACCAATAGTCATATGATCTTTCCAAAAACTTTAAACTTTGAAACATTGAACTTTTGAACTCCACTATGTAGGTTCAAATGTTAGGTTCAAGTGATAGGTTCAAATGGTAGGTTCAATGATACATTAATTTATACAATGGAACTGAGTGAACATGACTCTTTAAAAAACATTGAGTATTAAACTTTTGAACCGTTGAACTTTTGAACTTTGAAATAGGGTTTAAGTTCAACCGAAAGGTTCAAAGTCATAATTGAAATATATAAAAGGACAAATAGTTTGCTTTGAGAAAATTTGAACTTTGAAATAGGGTTTAAGTTCAACCGAAAGGTTCAAAGTCATAATTGAAATATATAAAAGGACAAATAGTTTGCTTTGAGAAAATTTGAACTTTGAAACATTGAACCTATTGAACCGTTGAACTTATTGAACTCTTGAAATTTGAGAAAGGCTCAAGTTCAAAGGTTCAATTCTTTTGAAAATTCACACACAAAAGGTGATAAGCAATTGAACTTCTTTTATGGCAAAATTCATGAAAATTTTGAATAAGGGTGACTCAAAAGGTAACATTGGCTCTGACTAGGAACTACATTTTATGAAAAAATGTAGAGAACTCAAAAACTTTGGTTAGATAGACCAAAACACAACAATGGAAGAAAAGGAGAAAGACAAACCAAAAATGGGAAAATAAAACACAAAATATGACAATAAAAGAAAGGTTATGTACAAAATAGGGGACACCTATTTCACAGTCAATACAACTTAAGATCCTGTCCATTATAAGACAGGGGTAAAATAGCTCCATCTAGATATTCCAATTTAAAATAATTAGGACCAAGTACCTGACGAATTTTGAAAGGCCCTTTTCAAAGTGAATCAAATTTTCCATGTGCTCCTTTAGGTTCTCTTCTTTTATCCCGTAGCAATACTTCATCTCCTTCCATGAACTTTCTAGGTCTAGTTTTCTGATCAAAAATCCTTTTAACCCTATTTTGATGAGTAGTAATCTAGTCAACTAGTTCATTTCTCTCTTCCTCAATCTTAGTTAAGTACATAACTCTTTTTTCTAAAGAGTGTTGAAATTACTGATCTTCAATAACATTTTATAATTTAGCCATAGATAATTCTAGGGGTAATGATAATGATGCTCCTATCCCATAAACCAATTCAAAAGGTGACATTCATATTGCTCTTTTTGGGGTTACTCTATCAGCCTAGAGTGCTTCGTATAGTTTCTTATGCCAATCTACAGGGTTTTCACTCACCAATTTCTTCATGATGGCTATCAAATTTTTATTATTGGACTTTGCATGTCCATTCCCTTGAGGGTAATAATTTGATGAGTGAGAAAGGGAGATACCATGTTCATAGCAGAATGAAGTAAGTTCCATTGAAGAAAAAATGGTAGCATAATCTACCACAATCTTCTAAGGAATACCAAAATGTATCAGTATATTTTCTTTGAGAAAATTACATACCACTTATGAAGTGGTTCTCTTCACAGGGGTTGTTTCAACCCATTTCATAAAATAATCAATTATTGTTAAAATGTGTGTATGACCAGCACTTGATGGAGGTGAAAGAGGCCCAACAAAGTCTAATCCTCATTATTTGAAAGGTTCTTCAATAATGATAGGTCTCAGAGGTAATGTTTCAAGTTGTGGTCTTCCTGAAAACAATTTGAATTTTTCATAGTTAGCTACCCATTTATATGCATCTTTGAACATAACTGGCCAATAATAATAATTTTTAAGGATTTTGAATGTTATGATCGAAGAAGAGAAATGTCCACCACAAACTTCATTATGAAAAACTTCCAACAATTTGTATTTTTTTCCTTATCTACATATCTTAGAAAGGTTCCATCTAGTCCTTTTTTATATAGGACATCACCCCAAATCAAATATTTTGCTGATTTTAACTTTAGATTCCTTTTCTCCTTTAGAGATAAATGACTAGGATAGTCTTCATAAGTAAGATAGTGTGCCATGTTTAAGAACCATGGATCTTGTAAGCTCACCAATAGGATAGTAGGACGTTCTTCTTCTTCTTCTTCTTCTTCATCACTTCTAGCTATCAATTTGCACAAACCTTGACCTCTAACTAATTTGGTTGGCTTAATCTCTAGGTCATATTATTGAACTTTAGCAACCCATGTTGCTCTATATTAGGAACAAATATAACTAAATGAGAATGAAGTATATAATATATGAATTGTTTAGCAGCGTTCACTACAGCAAAAGCTTATTTCTCAGCCAAATAATATTTAAGTTCATGATTCTTGAGAGGAACACTCATAAAGGCTATTGGGGTTTCTATATTTAACTCATTTTTTTATAACAAGATACCAGACATGGTATCTTCCGAAGCATAGCAATAAATAACAAAATCTTTTTGGAAACTGAGATCTACCAAAGTAGGTGTTTGTGCAATCACCTCTTTAATATCTTCAAATGCTTTTTTGCATCTTTATTCCATTTGAATGCTTGTTTTTCACTCATTATAATCTCAAAAAAATTAGGAATGAATCTTCTAAGAAAATTAATCTGACCAAAAAAAACTTAACTCCAGTCCTATTAGAAGGAAGACTTAATTGTTGTATTGCTCTAACTCTTTCTACGTCAATTTTGATTCTACCCTTTGAAACTAAGTGTCCTAATAATTTCCCTTCTATAACATATAAAACTAACTTCTTAGGATTAAGAGATATTCCATGACTCAGGCATCTTTGTAAGACGGTCTCCAAATCCTTCATATGATCTTCTCTTTTTCTAGAGAAAATAGTCAAATCATCAAGATAAATGATAATGATTCTATCTTCTAGATCTTTAAAGGATGAATCCATTGCTCACTAAAAAGTTACACCAGCATTAATCAAACCAAAGGGCATATGGTTATAAGCAAAAGTTCTTCAAGGTGTAGTGAAAGCAGTTTTATGTTGGTCAACTGTAGCTACACTTATCTGATTATAACTTGAGAACCCATCTAACATGGACATCATTTTTGACCCAAAAATAGTTTGTAAGATGTGATCCATCATAGGCAAGGGATAATTATCTTTTAAATTAGCTTGATTCAAATCCCTGAAGTCAACACAGATTCTTATTTCCCCATTCTTTTTGCATACTAAAGTAATGTTTGCCACTTAAGTGGAGTGATGAATTGGATAAATAATCCTAGCCTTCAACAACTTGTCAATCTCTTTAAAGATATCTTTAACAACTTTTGGGTTATAATTTCTTAGCTTTTACCTGAAAGGAGTTGCATTTGCTTTTAAAGGAATATGATGCTAAAACTGCTCACATCTAAAATCTTTAAGATCATCATAGCACCAATCAAAGACATCCTTATACTTAATCAATAGATTAATTAATTTATTTTTCTCTTCTTGTGAACAACACTTACCAATGGAGATCCATTTGGAGTTAGTCTCACTTCTAATGTTTATTTTTTCATAACCCTCTATTTTGTTAAGATTTTGAGCAAGTTTGCCTTTAGTATATTCATCTTTTCTTGTGAACAAATGTTCTAGAGAGACCAATCCTTTAGATATTTTGTTTCTTTTTAATTGAATTACATCATCTTTTGGATTGATGCCTAGATCAGGACTAAATTCTTTACATTCTATTTTAAAACCTTCAAAATAAGTCTCCAAGAACATATCAGCATTCTCCAAAAAAATTCTAATATGCTCATTATTCTTAAAAACTTGCCAATTTTTAGTATTATCAAGGACATTAGGATGATAGACTAATTTTATTCTATATGAATCCCTTTCAAAATCAGGGTGTGGGAGAAGAAGAGAAGCTGATACTATTAGAGAATCTACCTGAGTTTTCTAGTCTTTGGGAATTGCTTCAATAGAAAAGGCATCAAAATATTCTATCTCATCCCAAACTCTATTTTTGTAATATCTTAATCTATCATTTTTAATTGAAAAAATGCCTCTCACTTGTTTGAAAATTAATTCAATGTCTCCTTTTCCCTTGAGTATCTTTATACCTATTTCTTTAGCTTCATTTAACCCAAGCACTAAAGCTTCATATTCTGCAGTATTATTAGTGTTTTTAAATTCTAGCTTGAAAGAGTAAGGAAAAGTTTCGCCTTCAAATGAGATCAACACAACTCCTGCTCCTAAACCAGTGGTATCACAACTACCATTAAAATCCATGGTCCATAAATCATCTGAATGAATATAATTTGGGATAGATTCTTCCTTTAAATCTTTAAAGGAGAGAAAATAGTTACCAAATTCACATTCTTTAAATAGAATCTGAGAATTAGGATCATCAGAAGGATATACCATAAAATTGAATTTAGGTTCAGGTTCTAGCTTAAATTTTTACTTTCCCTCTAGAATTGTGGCTTTTGACCAATCTAATTTAATATTCCCTCTCAAATCTTTGCAAAAAGTCCTGGTCAACCACATCCCATAACTAGCAAGAATATCCACTACTAAAATAGTCAACTTCAACTTTTTATCAGGATAAGTTGCAAGAGTAACTCATGCATCTTTAATTTTTCCAAGCAAAGAAATATGTTTTCCATCCATGGAATAGAATCTACCAAATATTTTTGTAAGGGATAAGCCTAAAGCTTTGGCTACAGAAAAAGGCATTATTTTATTAGAAGCACCTGAGTCTATGATACAATTGCTAAGTTTATGACCATTTATGAACAAAGAAACATAAAATAGGATGGGTTTCATATCAACCATATAATAAGTATCATCAGATGAATTAAGGGTCATTCTATAAGTATGAGTGGGTGATTTAGGTGAAGAAGTAAATAATTGGGTGATAAGAGACTTAGTATTAAAATTTAATTAACTTTTAGGTTCAACTTGTGTAGGGCCCTTTTTGACATATTTAACTAATTTATCAAGTTCTTTGGGTTTAAACTTGAGGTATTCAGTGGGGGATATTTAAATTTTTTTAGACTTACAAAAATATAAAATATCAAAAGAAGTCTCATAATCATTTCTATGTAGCAATTTACTTTCTTAGGTCTTCAAATTAGCATCAGAGTTTTTAGAAAAAGGTTCCTTACCTTTAACAGGAACTTTTTGAGTATTAGAGAATCTCATATTATTTTGACTTCTATTAAGTATAGCACATGAAGTATCATCAAGAGTAACTAATATTTCACCTCCTCTTCATGAATCTAAATCATATTCTAGGAAGTGTATTTCAAAGTCGCCAGGTCTCTCAAAGCTCCTTTCTTCTACAGTAATCTCCCCTAAGACATATTGAGTAGCAATCATTTGAGTATATCTAAGCATCTTTTAATAATAATTTCCATCATGATCAGTAGTCAAATGAAAGACACACATGTTACTTCTTCTAGGAGGGGCTTCAATAGTCAATCTTGGTTGTGTTGATGCAAGTGGTAATGTCTTACCAATATTTGCTTATTGATTTCTCCTATTAATATCTTGATATGGTTATTATAATGAAGTTTTATTCTTAGGTAATTGTCTTTTTAAGGAAATCATATCATTGAATATCCTTTGAACTCTAGGATCCGTAGAGGATGAGGGATGATCATTAGATAATTGGGCTTCTTTCTTCCATTTCCTAGCCATAATAAGATCATCCTCTAACTTAACTGACAATGATTATGCATCTATTAAATTGACAATTATACCTCTTATGAGATGAAAAATTATATTAGGAGGCATAGAATTAATAAATAAGCATTTTTGATTCTTAGTAGTCAGTCTTTTAGCAGTAGGAATCTTGTACATAATTCTATTGAATTTGGCTATAAATTCCTTCATAGGTTCATGTATCTCTTTCTTGATCTGATTCAATTGAGCAAGAAGAGAATGTTCATATTTTGTGCTTTTGAACCTATTTTCAAACATAGTTTTCATATCATTCCAATTTGTGATTGAGGAATTACTTAGATGATATAACTATTGTTCTGCAATATCAGTTAGAGTTTGCACAAAAAGCCCTATGGCTACATCTTGATGTTGCACACCTAACACACCACATGATGTTGTAAAGGCACTCAAATGTTCCTCTGGTGATTGTATACCATCTCCATTAAATTTGGGTAAGTTTTCCCTTACATTTTTAGTCAAAGGATTCAGGTTGGCCCCTAAATGTAGAGGTCCTATGGCTGCGCCCCAAGGTTGGGCCATTAGAAGAAAACTTATGGTAGAAGGAAAGATAGTACCAGAAAGAGTTAAGGCTTGAAAAATAGAGGATGTAGAGGGTTTAGGAGGGATAGGAGGTCTACTTCTATATTTTCTAATGTGGTTCGGAATATAAGGAAAATTTAAGCATTGTAATGCTTAAAAAGTAGAATCCTCAATTCTTTCTCTTCTCAAAGACCTTGTATATCTTCTAAAATCTAGCTTATGATATTATAATTATTAACTTCATACTTTAGGGGATTTGATTCCTTGTTATGTTTTATACTTGTCTTCTTTGCCTGAGTAATAGAAATCTTATATTATCAGCTAATTCTTCTTATTTTTCTAATATTCTACTTGCTATCCTATAATCATCAATATTTCAATGAGAATGCCAAGCAAGAGTATTTAACTGACTAATTATATCTTCTTGTTCATCTTGAAAACCAATATTAGGTTTCAAAATAGGAATTATTTTTTTGTGTGGAATTACCATTGTTGTCTCATATTAAGTGACAAATCTTTCATTAAAGATTTCAATTTTTGATTCCCCAGTGAAGTCACTAAAAACTGTTGGCTAACAGATTTGTCCTTATCTAAAAATGTTTTATTTTGACTCCATACCCTTCTTCTTTCAAGAAAAAATATGTTAAACAACAAATGGGTAAACTATCAAGACTATTTTCCCTCTAAATTAAAGTATAACTCCCTTTAATATTTTCAATGAAATCAAATATTTAGATACACTTTTAACCAGAAAGTGTTTAAAGGCAAACTAACATCCATACATCATCATGCTATGAATGTGATATTTTATAATAGTAATGGGTAATAGAATACACAGATTCTATCTTCAATAACAAAAATAGATAAACATATTTATTGTTGAACCAGTAAAGAATGAAACATATATAATGAATTGTCTAATGGAAGAGAAATCACATATGAAAGAAGGTTTCACATAAAAACCTAATTTCAAATTCTCAAATGCACAGATCTAAGTATGCAGCAATTGATTCTCCTTTTCATTCACAGATGAAAAATGTTTCAGACAAACATCACATATATTGTCAACAATAGTGGTCCAATTCTAAAATTTTCTAACTCCTTTTCCTTTTTTATCTTCTCTATCCTCCCATATTTTTCAATTAAAAATATATATATATTTGCCATAACTAATCCACCTGTCAAACTAAACCAGAGTTAAAATAACTCTGACCCATACGAAATTTAGTTTTTTTAATAAATTCAATAAAGATCAAGTTTTGAATAGAAAAGCAATTGAATAACTGAATAAAATAAAGTATGTAAGTAAAATCATTACTGAAGTGATGGACTAGGATCTCCATATTTTTTGTGTTCAGTTGGGTAGACACATTGAGATTTATACTCTTGAAATGTTGTAACAAACTCTTGAATTTTCAAAATATTAGGAATGCTGACATGTTTTATCCTTGCTTTTCAAATGTTTTCTTCCCTCTAAATTTTCCCCATCTTTTTTGTATGTTTTGGGAGAGTGTCAATGCAATGAGAAAGAAGTGAATCTAAATTTGAAATCTAAGAAAAATATTCAGTTGATAAGTTGTCACTTTATTTAATGATATTGATCATTTCCCTAAAGGATGAATCACAATATTGATATCCTTTTCTAGTTTTCCATTATCTTTTATGTATTTGATATCAATACTCTGTAGATCATGCTATAATGACTAAATGAATTCAGTTATTTCCTTGATCATTTTTTGTGATTTCCATTCATCCTTGTCAAGATACTAAATTTTTCCATTCAATATTTTTCTTACATATAATACATCTTCATCTAGACCTATCAAGTTTTTTTTTGACAAAAACTTTGCTATTCCATGCTTTTATATTTCATCAATCTGGTTCATCACGCTCATCCTTTTTCATTCATCTTTTATCTATAAGGCATTTTGTGTCTTCAAATCTTAAACAGTAATTGTGGTTAGATCATACACATTCTTCAATTTATGGATATATTCCATACCTTTTTGGATGATGCTATCCAACTAATTATCAAATACCCTGGTAACCATTTTACCTCTATGTATCTGGTCCAACATCCTTTCATTGATAGGTGATTTTGGATCAACATACAGGTGAAATTGGGTGATCAATTATGGATCTAGACTATTAATGATTTCAATGTACTCTACCATTGACTGCACAGTCTATTTTAATTCCCTTTTATCTTTTTTGTCCCTTTTATGTTCTACTAACTATCCTTTTGGTGGGTGCTTCAAGGTGATACACATCTACAGCACATGATGCAATCCCAAGATCTACCTTTTCAATTGTAAAATCCTAAACTGTAGGATCTTGAACTTCTTCATTAGTTCTTGGCTTGGTTATTTCTATATTCTAGTTCCCTGTATTATGATTGATGTCTACCCTAGATGTTATTTTTAACTTTTTGGATTTAGGAGCTTTCCCTAAACATTTGCTCACCATATCCTCTAAGGGCAAAGAAAATGGTACTATTTTCCTTTTGTTTCTAATTGAGATTTCCAACCACTTCAGTGTAGAGGTTGAGGCTTCTTTATCAAGATTTGGTTGATTAGAAGGTACATTTGAAACAATCATTATTTCAATAGAATCAGAAATAATCACTATTTGTTGATCTGTACTAATGTCTTTCACCATTGGTGAACCAGATTCTTTATCACTTTTGGCTTCTCCTGAATCTTCTTTAGAATTTAAATCTCCAATTACCTTTTCAGAAATTTGACTCTTTCTCTTGCTTTGGGTCCTTGATCTGGTGGTACAAGGAGGTAGACTAGTTATAAGGTCCTTCTCAAATTCTTTGATGATAGGATCCTTTATAATTTTTTCTATAGACGTACCTGCATCACAAATAGCAATAAGCTAGTTAGAGGAGTGTATTAGGAATGGTGATTCAATTATTGATGTACATTACTGGGAAGTTATGTTTTGAGCTCCCCCCAAATTTTTCTCTCTCAACCATTTCTCAATTCTCCTTATCACTGGGAGGGTCTTAACCTCGATTTTATCTTCTTCATTTTTCTCCTAGTCAATTTTTGGAATAGGTGATTATTTTATTTGCTCAAATTGTGGATCAATCACCTATTCATCATTGTTAGAAATTTTAGAAATGTCCATATTTAAATTGAGGGTAATAATTTTCCCTAAGGAGAACCTGGACCATAGTCTTCATCTAACTTCAAATTCATTTGAACAATCCTCCTAATAATCCTCTAATTGATGAATATGCGAAAACCCTATTCTAAGATCCAAGTTATCTCTGGAAAAACCTTTACTATCAAATTGTGATCTAACTATGAAGTATTGAAAATTGAATTTATTAAGATCTAATTTTAGATTCAAAACATCAGATACTGACTTGCATGAATAACATCTAAGTTTGAGAAGAAAATACATACCAATTTTTTTTAATTGGGAATTGTTTATGTACATATGCTAATTGTATACAAACTTCTATTAACACAAATTGATCAAAAACATACCTAGGTAACCTCAAAGGTTCACCATCAAAACCCTCAACTCTGATATAAGTGAACTTGAAAAACTGAGTGAAGAAACTATCATAAATGTTGATTAGTTGCATAGCTTTATTAGATAACCTTTTATTGATGTTGTTTGATAATTCAAAATTCAATTTCTTAGTAAAAACATCATTAATCCTCTTGTAACTCTCATAGTAATTATGCATTTTTAATTGTGAGTAAGAATCATAAATTTTGATGTCTTTAGCCAAGGTTGCATGAGGTAATCCTACCCATTATCTTGTAGATGCCAGACAATAGAAGAGGTATGAAGACATATAAAACTCTTTATTTCCTGAATAATTACTTAAACCTAGATGCAAACATTTAGCTACAATTTTTGCCCAATCCAAATATTGCTTTCCTTGGAGGATCACCTGTATGAAGAATTACATCTAGTCTTCCCAATAATATGCATGAGCATTGCCTTTTAGTCTATGTAGTAATATTATAATATCTTGTACTTCTGGAATCATATGATTTCTTGTTAATGGTTTGGGTAGTCTTGAACCTCCTTTTTGGAATTTCAAAATATAATTCCTTATAATCACGCTCTTGTAAATTGCTTTATTTAATGAAAAATAACCATAGGAAGAAGTAATACTGAGGTCAGAATATGGTTCCTTGGGAAGAATTCTTATCACAGACATTAGGGTTTGTCTATTGATATGTAGTAAAACATTACCATCTATAGTCCTGATGCACCTGCTCTGAGGTTCATATCTATTCATGCACTTAATGACTAATTTAGGGCATTGGATAGCCATGAGAAAGGTCATATCTTCAACCGAACTACTTTCTACTATCTTCTGCATCATAGGATTTGACATAGGATTTCTAGCCCTTTCCTTAAAATCTTCCAAGTCATATTGGACCAGAGAAGTATCCCCAATTTTAGGAGAACATATGAGACTAGGACCATGTTCGTAATCAAGACATGAAAATTTCATGGCTACAGGTTGGAGGATATAATGAAAATAAAATGTTTTTAACTCCTTAAATAATGTCATAAAGTCAAAAGAATCCTTCTTTCCAACCAAGTAAAGGAAATAGCTTATAGTAAGGGTAAAACTCACCTTTAAATTTATCTAAAATCACTACGAATTCGAGAAATCAAATATCTTATACCGCCTATGTTGTTCTCCTTTGTATCACCCAGTATGCTTGTTTGCTAAATTTAAATTGTTCTCTTTTGATAAAGATATTAACCAGATTAAATAATTAAACTGAAATAATACATGTTAATCATGCTTCATAAGACACGTATTCTGACATATTCATTAATGGAAAGCATTTTTTTATGTGTGATTTTGATGAGTAATGATTATCTGTAACCTTATGAAAATTTAAAATTTTCCAATTTATAATGAGTTTTGGATATATTCTCCTCTAAATCTCCTGCTAATTTTAACTTAGAAAAAGCCTCAGTGTGAGATGAGAATACAGTCATTAAACTATTGAACCATTGAACTTTTAAAAATGTGGTTCAACTTCAGGGTTCAATGATATGAGATGAACTACACAGACCGACCAATAGTCATATGATCTTTCTAGAAACTTTGAGCTTTGAAACATTGAACCATTAAACTTTTGAACTTCACTATGTAGGTTCAAACATTAGGTTCAAGTGATAGGTTGAAATGGTAGGTTCAATGATACATTAATTTATACAATGGAACTGAGTGAACATGACTCTTTATAAAACATTTAGTATTGAACTTTTGAACCATTAAACTTTTGAACTTTGAAATAGGGTTAAAGTTCAACTGAAAGGTTCAAAGTCATAATTGAAATATACAAAGGGACAAATAGTTCACTTTGAGAAACTTTAAACTTTGAAACATTAAACCTATTGAACTGTTGAACTTATTAAACTCTTGAACTCTGAGAAAGGTTCAAGTTCAAAGGTTCAATTCTTTTAAAAATTCACACATAAAAGGTGATAAGCGGTTGAACTTCTTTTATGGAAAAATTCACAAAAAAATTGAATAAGGGTGACTCAAAAGGTAACATCTATAAATATAATACAAAACCTGGAACAAGTTTATAATATAGGCTACCAAATAGTAATCTCACAACTTAAAACTTTGAATAGGAGAGGGAGATTATCATCAAGGTACTTTTCCTTTAATTACAATGTAGTAATGGATCCCATGTACATCTCCCTAACATAGATTGGCCCTACCCTTAAATCAGGGTGAAAAATAGGATCCAACCCATAATGGAATTATAAAATTTTGTGTAATAGTGTATACTTACCTATCACAAGTTGTCAAGTAAGATAGAACTAGATGACTCTCATCATTTACTGAGTGTTCTTAACATAAAAGTTAACTAGACTATATGGTGAATATAAATATTATTATTACAATCACTACTTTGGATAAGGACTTAAGACATGGTAAAGAACCTCATACCAATTTGTACTCTTATTACAATGGATTTGAGAAATACCAACCAACCATAGTGAACCCATGCCCATAAATTCATCTAGCATAATTATTCTCAGTTTTTCCAATAACCACTTATTATACATTTTATATAGGTCTTGTTGAAGTGATAACATAATGCTCAGCAAGTCAGTGAGAAAAAAATTACCATTGTCTTTGCAAGCATAATTATAAAAATTCCACTAGGCTTGATATTATTATGCTTCTACCTTTAAGGAAAGGAACTATCATTACAAAACAAGAATTACTTCAATGAAAACATTATTCCAATTTGAGTGAACTAGAATTCATAGTTATATAAATTGAATTAGAAGGGTATTACATTTATATAACATAACCACTCATATTTTACCCAATAGTCCCATAGCCATAAATAATATATATATATATATATATATATATATCATAGAATTAGATGGAAATGGATAACTACACCCCTTACTAATGTAAAAATATTTAATTCATATTATATGCAATTCCACATGATAAACGTACTTGGTTCCTATTGTGGTTGTAACTATCATTGGTCTAATAGTCCTCTACGTCCCTACATGATATGTCAATTTTCATTTTGGGAACCTTTTTCAATATGTTTATGAAAAATCAGTTCCTCCTAAATATTGACTCTCATATTAGGTAAATACAATTTGGTATGGTATAGTTTATAATTTGGAATTCATTATAAGTGGATACATTCATAAATTAGCCTCATTTTAAGGTACAACTAAAAATTAAGTTAAAATCAACAAGAAAACTTATTAAGTTACAAAAAATCATGAAGGTGGTAATGTACAACCAAGTACATCCCATAAAAAATCGTAAGTCCTTAGATCTAATAGTTATTATCTAATGCTAACAATTTCTTAATACAAACTCAACCCTTGATTTATTCAAAGGTCTATTTCTAATGAACTGGTATACAACCAATCTAAATACTCATACAATAATTGTATGAGTGATTGTGCATCCTCCCTTGAGAAAAATCCTTCATATAAATATTTTAATTGGTCTGACAATGACCCATGTAGGAATTAATTGTAAACTTTGGTCAATACTTATATTCCATGTAAATACTTATGTTTTAGGGCTTTGGTCAATCAATAGAGTAAGCTTTTAAAACATAACAAGTATATAATCAATAGTTACAAGGTCAGTTATGCCTAACTATGGTTTCAAAGGTTTAAGATAGGATATCAAACAATCCCCAAGGATAATTTTCACCCTAAAAACATCATTAGAATCCTTAAATTCTTATCAAACAAACTAAATCATAAGACACAAGGATATGAAAATAAATAATTTTTTGTATTAAAGTAATTCCATACAAATTCCAAGTTTAAACTCATTTATCAATCTTACAATCAGAAAGGTGTCATATAAGGATAAATACATATTTCAATATTGCAATCTAAAAATGGTGACAATAAGATAGTATAGTCATACTCACCAAATAATAATCATTCTAGGCATGGTATAGGTAATGGAGCATAAAATAAAATTACCCTCTAACATAGTGATGACTAAGTCCTAAAACATTCTCAAGGAAACACATTTCATAGATTATCAAAATGTTCCAACCCTCAGGAGTAACATACAAGATGTATATTATCCTATAGGCTACAATCATCCATTTCATGTTTAGGTTAACTTTAGTGATAAATATATTTCATAAAAGAAATAATAACCTCATGTTACAATTAACTACAACTTATTAGTATTCTTGGGGATTAGTATTTACATTGGGTAAATTAGTTTTTAGTTACCGTATGGTTAATACAATAAGTTTATTATTAGTTAGTTAGATATATTGTTATTATAACAATATATCATGTATTGTTAATAGCTTATAGTTAGTCAATGAGATATTATAGGGGATTGAGTAGTTAGTGGGATTCTTAGAATATAGGAAATACTTATATATTTGTGTAATGGTTCGATTGAATATATTTGAACTAGAATATCTTTGTGTAATGTTTTTAATTTTATTATTCGTTGCATGAATTAAATCCCTGTATAATCTCCTATGATTATTATCAATGGTGTCATAGTAATGGAATCCCAAGGATCTATAGGGGAAGTCATTTAGTATTTTTTCCCTTATAGATGAGAAATAAATCATTCTATGAAGAATTTGTAGGGATAGTTTTATTTATTTCTAAGCATAAATTGCTTAGTTCATAGTTTTATGTCTAGGAATATAAAAATCTTAGTCATTATTTTAAGTCAAATTTATAATTTTGAGTTTTGGTTTAGAGTTAATTTAAGTGATACAAATAGTCAGTCAATAGAGTCATAGTTTTAAAATGTCAAAAGAGTCATTTTTAAAGTGTGTCATATTTGTCAAGAGTCAAATAAAAGGATGCATTTTTGGGAAACCCAATGTCTTATGAAAATGTGTTGTTTCACATTAAGGGGGGAAATAAAACCAATGTGGAAAATTTTGCATTTCAATTATTCATCGACTAAGTAAGCAACTTATTATGAAGGAGGATTGAGGAAATAGAGGATGGAGGTTTTCTATGCCTCTTGTCAGTCACCAACTATGGGACCCATATGATTTGGTGGAATTTTATTTAAATTATGTGTGAATAAGAATAGAGATAGTATTCCTATTCAAAATTGTAATATGTGATCAATTATAAATGTAATCTCCTGAAGTAAGACAGTGATAAGAGTTGATAGAGTACTATAGCATCATGATATTCATGGTTTTTAGTTAATCATTGAGAAAACCATCATGTTGTGGTTTTTGGTTAGCTAATTGTAAAACTATCATGTTGAGGTTATTGGTAAACCACTTTTAAAACCATTCGGAAGGTTGTTAGCTTTCCTAAGAAATAAAACCATCTGATCATGAGCTTGCATAGGCGACACATTGCTATACAAGATAATGTTTCCCCATGTAAAAACTAAGTGGGGGAATGTTGGGGATTAGCATTTACATTGGGTAAATTATTTTTTAGGTACCATATGGTAATATGGTAAGGTTATTATTAGTTAGTTATATATATTATTATTATAACATAGTGTTAATAGCTTATAGTTAGTCAATGAGATATTATAGGGGATTGAGTACTTAGTGGGATTCCTAGAATATATGAAATACTTTCTTATATATTTTTGTAATGGTTCAAATGAACATACATAAACTAGAATATCTCTGTGTATTGTGCTCAGCTTATTATTAGTTACATGAATTAAATCCTTGTATAATCTCCTACAATTATTAACAAGTATATATTAAGATTTACACTATTATATTTTTTAATATGCACTTATAATTATACTATTTATGGGTAATACATAAATTATGTGAACATCATTATCCATAACTTATTTATAATGAATTATTTATAAATTTCTTATAAATAAAAATATCTTTATTGCATATAATCAAAATAGGATTTGTCTATTTTGAGTGAATATCTCTAAATACAAGACTCCTTCCTATCCTAAACCTCCTTACTTGTCTATGTAAAAATCTAGGAGGTATGGATGAAGGTAAGCTCTTTTGTATTTTAATCTTCATGTGAGGAAGGCCTTTGTGTTTCTTGCACATATGAGCTTAATATATTAGAATTCATTCTACCTTGATCATTTTTATTTTTATTTTATTTAAATGTTATACATGTATGGACATGAAATCATGGGTGAAAGTCTTGAGGTTATTTCTTCATAGATCCTAGAACATATTGATTTCACATATCATGGGAATTCACATAATTTTAACATTATAGTAGATTTGTTATAAGCTTTATTTAGTTATATGGGATATATTTCATCTTTGAAAATCATTTTCACTTCAGTTTCATGGGTTTTCCATCGAAGTTTCATCAAACAGACCTTTCTAGTTGTATCAATTTTAGAGCTTCTTATAGATTTTAGCCATTCCATTGCATCCAAAATGTGTGAGAAAATAAATTTTAAGTTTTTTTCATCAAAAATGAGTCTATGTTTCTAAATTAATGGTTTTTGAAAATAGTCCAATCAATGCTTTTATATGTTTTTATGCTTTATTTAGTTTTTTACAAATTCAATTTTTTTAGGAAAAATTAAAAAATGACTATTTTATTTATTTTTTAAAAATTAAAAAGTAAATAAATAAAATTATTTAAACTCAAAATCCTTTCTTAACTTTATAAACAATTTTTTTTTTTTAAAAATGGTTTTAAAGTTATAGGATAAATAATTGTAGGGTTGAATACTTTTTTACACATTTGGATACTTTTTTACATATGGCCCCTTAGGTTTTTTTCTCCACCTAGCACATTAAGTTTTAAAAATCCATATCTTGGTCATACAAATTTTTTTCATTTTTTTTATTGTGCATATTTTTTGAGAGTTTCATAGTGATATATATGGTTTCTAGATATTTGGTTTGTTGCTTCTACAATTCACAACTTTTCATATAGAAGCATTTCATCATGAATTTTTTGAAACTACATATTTTATTAAGAGGAACACAATGGTGCATTAAAATTTATGATTTTATGTTAGATACAATATTTTCACTTTTATATTTTATTTTAGCCTTTGTATGTATTTATTAATCAATAATTGATACTCTACATAAATGTGGTAGACATTGGCATTAAATTTTCAAAAGATCCATATTTAGGATGGTTATTCTTGGTATGATGCTACTTGACAACTTATAAAGTGTTTACTTAGCATCTTGGTAAAAATATTTATTCTTCTCATATATTGATTAGTTTTCAAATAAGTTTGACACATGTTTATGTAATTGTACTTCCCATGACCCTAATCCTCCCTATGATTACACATCAACTCATGTGTAGACTAATGACCCTATTATCCCTATTAGAGACATTTTCCAATTGCATGGACCCTTTTTTCATCACATATCTATCCCCTAAACATCCTTGATACTTGACTAACCCTTTTGCTCACTAATAAGCCTTCTAGACACCTCTCGAGGCTCTTCCAAAAGCCTATTGACCTCCTGAGATGGGATTTTGACCTGAGTCATAGCTTATGAGGGAAACCCATGGCCTAGGCCACACATTTACTTCACCAAATTCATGGACTAGGCTACATCCTAGATAGAACATGATAAAAATGGCCCTATTTGGTCCTAATGGCTAGAAACAGCAATTTTTGGCTTTTGTCAGATTAGGGTTACCATATATGATTGCTTATCACTCATTTTTCCATCTCTCTCCTAATTTTTTGCTCTTATCTTCCCTCTTGATCATCACTCTCTAAGCTCCAATGTAGCATTTTCGCTCTAATTTTTCCCTCTCTCTTTTGTCCCATAAGGTGTGCCAGACTGTAGCTCTAAGAATCCCAACATAAACATTATGTTTTGGTAAGGGGCTACACAGTGTAATTAAGTAAACACCTAGAAGGATAAAAGGCTCAAAGACACTATGGTCTACTAGAGATCTATAGAGGCTACATGGTTTGCCATCTTACACCAAGCTATAGAAAGACTCATAAACTTAGTTAGGTCTCATGTGATCAAGCACACAAAGGATGTATCTCTAATGGGTATAACCATATTAAAGAGAGCATCTAAAATAAGAAATCTACTTGCATATAAATTATGAAAATGACAATGTTAAATAGAGAAAACTATCAAATGATGCATAAGCTTAAGAGAGAGGCACTTTTAGGCCAATTGAAATATGTTTTCAATAAAGTGTAAAATATAATGCTTAATTTAATCCTAATATAATTCTTCATTTTTAACACTATTATTTATTAATAATGCAATCTTCTAGTTTCTCAAAGAGGAGATTGTTTATGCAAATGTATAGAAAGTTTTGATCAAATAATATTCTACTATGCAATGAGATATGTTTCTAAAGCAAGCATATAATGTAATACGATAAATTTTCAAGAAATTAAATCTGTTATTAACTACAAACAAATGCAAAATATTCATAAATTACCCTAGGTAATGCTCAAAACAAACTAAATCACTAAAATAATGAAAACCTAGCTAATACACTACTGTAAACAAATGGGAGTTTCACTTTGATTAGAAAAGTGCCCTCATATAAATCTCAAAAATATCATGTATACATTCTACCAACCAATAATCCAAGATAGGAAGTAGTGAAGGAAGAATACCAAGTTGTATGTGGGTTGAGTCTAGTCCAAAAACCAATGGCAATGGAGGAAGTGAAGGAAAAGTTTCAAACTATGAGAGAGCCAATGTGTAGAGCAAAATAATAAGTATAATGTAGCTTTATAAAATTAATATCAATAAACAATCCTCAAGAACACTGTACAAAGCTAAGTGAACCACCAAAATATGTTGTAGATCAATAAGGCATCCCTTGTCATAATTAAATCTCAAGTATGCCAAGAATGAACCAAGTGAGATTCAAGAAGGAAAAAGAGCTTAGAGGTTGATGATCAAGAGGTAAGATTAGAGAAAAATTTAGGAGAGAGAGGGGTAAATGAGTGATAAATAATCATATATGACAACCCTAATCTAACAAAAGCCAAATATTACTTTCTTGCATTTTAACCAAGATATGACCTAGTCTATGGATTTGGTAAAGGAAATGTATAGCATAGTCTATGAGTTTCCCCCATAAGACATAGCTTACGTCAAAATCCCATCTTAGGTGGTCAAAAAGCTTTTGAAAGGGCCTTGAGAGGCATTTGGAAGGCTTGTCAGTGAGTGAAAGGGTTAGTGACGTACCAGGGATGTTTGGGGGATAGAAATATGATGTAAAAAGGGTCCTTGCAAGTATAAAATGTCTCAAAGTAGGACAACCAAGGTCATTAGTCTTCATGTGAGCTAATCTGTAATCATAGGGAAGATTAGGGTCATGATAAGTATGATTATATTTTGATCATTAATCCTTCATATAAAAATGTTTATACTTCAAATAAAAAGGTTTTGTTCACACACATTTTGTCTATTCCTATTTAATGCATTCATTTTTCCTCATAGTGGTATAGTCAAATTTATATTTTTATCATAATTTCCTAATATAACATCACAACATGTTAAGGATGAGGATATTTGTGCAATAAAATTATAGTTTTAGGCCCTATTACCAAGTAATCTGAAGGAAAATAAAAATGGAAGATTTAAGGTACATTTTTATCTTGCGATATCATTATAATGAAAGGAAATAGTAATTTAAACTAAATTCAAAGCATTTAAAATAATTTATAAAGAAAAAAACCATAACTATACAAAATTAATTGTACATAAAGAACAAATAAATAAACCATACAGGTAACCATAACCAGTAAATCTATATTGATCTCTTTTGAATATAAAACCCATTCTTCTTACAAATAATAACATATATAGATAGACACTTAAATATATTATGACTTTCCATATTCTATCTGATCTTGGCACCAAAATGAGTCTCTTTGTCTTCCAACCTATTACAATTTCTTGAGGAAAGGACAAAATAAACCAACTTTTGACAACATGAGTGTGTTACAAATAGATGGAAAATTATTACAATTCTTAGTTTTACAGTCTTTGTTATTCTACTAACACTTTCACATACTTAAACTATTTTCTCATCCCAAGACAACATAGCAAGGAGCTCTAAATTGATTTGATTGTAAGAACTAGAAATAATCGGTTAGACCTAGTAAGATTTGTTGTAATTGTGCAAAGTGCCATTTCTAGTTTTCACCTCTTACACACTACTTAGCTACCCTTTCAAGTTTGCAACTAATTATCATACCATCCTAATTCCCTTTTATAGGTTTTTAATTGGTTAACATAACTAGGTGGCCACGCTTTATGTTTTTTCAACCATTTTAGCCTTGCATATCAAACTAAGTCATCCCCAACAAAATAGCATCCCAAAATTTTAAAAATCTACACTATGCAGTAAATAACTAGAGGAAGGTGGCATGGATGAATGTGGATCCATCGTAGATGTAACCTTGGGTTATATATATGTAAGCTTGCATTGGGATATGATATAATAAATTTTTAATGGTGGTATATAGGTAGAAGTGTCGATGATCCCTACAATGGAACTGGTGAATGGTGACAAATCTTTCTTGTAGGCATTCCAACCTAACATGGCTTCCTAGATTAACTTAAACAATATGTGCAACTGGGTTTCATAGCCTATGAGTTTTTTGAGATCAACGTTATTAGTGATTCTCATGGTTGCCTTAGTGTTTATGACCTAGATTTGAATCTCACTGCTAATCTACTCCAATTTTATTGTGTGCCTCTGTGCCTGAAGTCCTGTAAAAGAATTTTGCAAAATTTATCTCTACCAATCTAATATATTATCCCTTACATTATCTATGGTGTTTAAATATTATTTAAATGTAACATCAATCTCTTCCATTATTTTCATGTGGCTCACCATTGTTACCTTGTTAGTAGTATCCTTGGTAAAATTTGAGATCAAACAAGCCAGTGCTCTATCTAGTTGTTATTTTTGGTCCATCATGTTTTACTCAACCTATTATGCTTGTATTGCAATATCCTCAAGAATGTTTTGATACTCTTCCAATAGATTGATTAATTTCTCATCTTACGCTTTGATGCCTTTCCCCAAGGAACTAAGTTCATGTAACTTATGTATAGTGCACCAGTCTATTGTTAGTTGAGAAATGAGTGTTTTCAACTTGTATTGTTAGACATTACTTGATCATTGATGACTCATGTGACCAATGTTGGGTAAGTGTCTTGAAATATCTTCTCATCTTCTTATAAGTGGCCTCAAAGCTCAATGTTCTACATTTTGAATTGGTCAACCTATTGCTCCAATGATGTGGAATTTTTCATAATCGATTCTTAAAAATCAAAATCACCCTCCAATTATTTGGATAGTGGTAGTTGAAAAACATTTAATGATTCTTCATGCCTCAATTGGATCATGGAAAAAGTAATAATTATTTTTATTGGGTTAGTGAGTGACATAGTTGAAATAGGAATAGAAAATGTAGTGTGCCTTTTAGCTACCATGAGAACATCCCATGTCCACACTACTCTCAAAGGAAATGTAGACTACTTAGCATGCACCCCTTAGGTGGTAGAGTCATCTTTTGGTGCATTTTATTCTTATGGTGCCTACTCTAACACATCTTATTGCATGTTCTATTTTGGTTCTTCCTATTGATGTGGTTGTAACTCATCCTCCTTATTTTTATGCTCCTCCTTTACTTGTTTCTTTTGTTCTAGTTCCTCTTGATTTATTTTTGCATCAAGCATAACAACATTTTCAAGTTTTATTTTGGATTTTTCCTGTGATTCATTTTATACATGTGCCTTAGCTTTACATTCTTATTCATCTTTTTTCTTATGGGCCTAGGATTTTTCCTAAGGACTTCAACTTCTTATTTTTACTTTATGTAGCTTTATCAAATCATTGTTGAGTGATAGTTACATCAAATTGGGCTTTCTTGTGATGATCTTCAGTTTCTAAAACTTTTTTTCATTTATACACCTCTTGTACCTTAGCTTGTTTGGATGCATCCATAGCTTATTATGCCTTCTATGCATCCTCAGTAGCTTGCTTGCAAAGAGCCTCTGCATATTCAACCTTTTTCTTGGCCTCAGATTCTTTGGCCTATGTTTTTCCTTCATCTTAATGTTATCACTAAGATTATCCCTGATGTTGTCCTCATTTTTTTATGTTTCTTTTACTCTTAGTGTACAGATCATTTTGTGGCCATCACTACTTCCTATGTAGCTTGTTGTTCCTCTACTATTGGTTAATTTAGATCCAACTCCTCTTTATCTAAGATAGGTCCTTCTCATCTGATATTTTGTCACTTTTTTCATAATACCATTGGAAACATATGACTTTTTCTTGCCTATGGTAACCAATCTTCACTTAGCTAGTGGTGTGGTTGTAGTAAGAGATTACTGCACCTGCTACATAGAGGGATTGACCTCAAACATGAAATATGTGACTTGTTCCTCTATATTAGGGGACACCTAAGTCTCTCATTGAGTTCACCTTCATCAGACAATTACTCCTAGAGGGATATCAACTAATGTTTTAAAATGGTCTATAGTAGCAAAATTTGTAGATGGTTGCACTTCAAATAAATCAGTAGTGATCTTCATATGCTCAGACTCTTATCCCATAGTATCCATTATAATCAAGGAAGGTCAAGATGGGATTTAAAATCACATATTTGATGACACCTTATTTTGAATTTGAATTATGCACAAAAATTTCCTAAAAAATAATTATTTTTCATCTTTTTTATATAAGTAACCAACCATGTTTTGCATAATGACCTGGTAAACTTATTGATCATCAGTTCCCATTTGTGTCAAATCATAACTACTCATAATCTGAGGCACCTTCAGATCATCAAGATAATTTTCACTACTTTATGTCTTCTACATTTGGGGAGGAGAGGGTTATCATTTAGTTGGGGTCTTCCACTTTCCCTTTTATGGTTGAGATGTAGTGGCCTCAGCTGGTTGCTCTACTAGAACTATTAAGCCAGGGGGTATTATCTATAGTGGTGTGCCTCTCCTAGCTGGGTAAGTTTTTAATTTCTCTACCTTTGCATTTTTCATGGCCATGTCGATGAAATATGGTAGAGATCTAAACAATGACTTTGGCAACTCATGAATCTAAATTATAATCATTTTTAATAGCTTGGTAATAATTGCATGTTATCTTAAGTGTTTCATGACATCAAGTGGGACTTATGGATATGTTATGATAAGATCTAGTATTTCCTCCCATCATTAATAGAACTTAGATTGATAATCAAGGGTTTCCCTTTCCTATGTCTAGATCATATTTTAGAACTATTATGTAGGCTAATAATCAGTGT